>JACMZG010000022.1:26258668-26413668 GCA_018340805.1 Microvelia longipes
ATTTATCACCCCAACCAAATCTGACCAAAACAACAGTGTGGTTTGGTATTGGTCCGTTTTCAGTTTCCCAGTCTTTCACTTTAGATAGAGGCATTGTGTAATTAGGATTATCACCTGTTTCTGCAACTGCATCTATTAAAATTGCTAAAACATTAAGCGTTATTTAAATTATTATAGGCCTCTAATATTTCACGAAGATAAATATTAGTGTAAAAGTGTTCTGGTTTCTGAATTCCAGCAGGAGTGTATTTTAAAATAGGCGAGGTGGAAAGCATTTTACGTGAGTAGGTAAGAACGTAAAAAGATGAAACTGATTTTGTCTTCTGTGATTAATATAGCGCTTTGAATTTAGGTTTTTCCTCAGAATCTACGAACTTCTCTATCATAGAAAATCAGTAAACTAATGTGTAATGTTTACAAAAACACTGGTAAATGTACTACTAATAAGAGTGATAATATTTTTCCAAAACAGCAATTAGTTAAACAATCTCATTAGCCCATTTTTGTTTTGGAAATTCGCAACAAGTTTCTCATAAAAAAGGCCATTTCTATTCGAAAGCTGTTCTTTGAAGATGTTTTAAATGATTGTAATATGCTTTAAATATAAGAAGTTTTATAAAAAATTTAAATAATAAGTCATAATTTACAATATCTTTTTAAATTCTAATAACTTTTTGTTCCATGTTTTCAGAGGTAAATTTTCCGTCTTATTATTTTTATATAATTACTGGGTACCTAAGACTTAAATTAAATGCAACTCTCCATTTAACTATACGCAAATAAAATAACTAAAAATTGAAATAACTGCATAAAAGAACAGTTTAAAATAATTTAACTACGTTTGACTATCATTTAAAAACTTCTGTGTGGAATGATAGAGGTGAGAACCTGCTGCATCAACTCTTTACTAAATTTATTAATATCAGATATGCAAAATAGTATCTTAGGTAAACTATTGCAACAGTTTATGCTTATGTTACTTGTAGCTGACTTAAATATTTCAGTATTACATGAGGGTTGGTATAAATATCCTTTACTTTGATTTAGCATGGTTAGTTATTATAATAAAAATGGTCTTAGTTTAAATCATATTTACCATTCACTAAAAAGTTTTCGATTGAAAGTTTTTCTAAAGTTAATCCATTTGGATCGAAGTGATACGGTGCATCAATGTGTGTTCCACAGTGCTCTGCCAATGAGAATGATTGCACAACCCACCTGAAACCCCGTCTATTAGCCATAACTGTTCCATTACTTAACTGTTTAAGTAAGCAAGCCCAACCCCAACTTGTTCTATAACTTTATCGTACAATCAAGAAAATGCAGATGGACAATAATAATAATAATAATCCCCGTTTAGGACCTCTCAAGGGAGTATCCCTTTTAGGCTCATCAGAGATAACCCCTGCGGTTATCTACGCAGGGGTAATCTACGCTCTCAGTGTAATCTTAAGTAGGCGTTAAATGTTTGGACAATAATCTTACATAAACTGAGAACGTAACCCGTTTATTAAAAAATTGTAAAAAATCCAATTTAATTGAAATTTCGTACAAGTATATTTCTTTACGTAATAAATAAGTATTATTATTATTATTAAAGATTGGGGTTGGAGTCGAGGATAGACCCCATTTTGCACTTGCGACTGGAGTCTATTGTACATCCCTTGGTCCAATTGGTCCAGGTCAGAATAATCCTTTTCCCCCTACTAAATAATAAATAAACGGACCAGTAATAAATAAGTATACTAAGTTTCGTTTTGTTACGACAAGTAACAAAACGTATATTCATGATTTTTATTAGATCATTTATTTATTTAAATACAATTAACGGCTTTTTAAGCCTTTAAAAACATAATGGTTATCCACATAAAATTTAGTACAAAAATTATGATTAAAAAATATAAATATATAAAATATACAAAATTAAGAATACCAAAAATATTAAATCAAATCAATACAAGTTAAGCAGAATCGAGGGTAGTCAGTGGCTGGATAAATGGCCGCTGGGCATGAAAAGTATGCTATTACTATCTGAGAACGAGTGAAGCGAATTCAAAGACGTGTTGTAGTATAAGTTTAGCGATTTATATATTCTGAGGACGAGCGAAGCGAGTTCCAAGGAGGAAGGATGAGCCTAGCGACGTGATTAGGAAATGTCCTGAGGTACCCCGAACCCGATTTTTTAACTATACGAGATGAATAAATATATATTTTAATTTAACGAGATGAATTTTTTACTAAGTATCTGGATGCTCACTTCGCTTTGAGGTTCGTAAATTGACAGAAATTGTCCCAAATTTCTTTTGCTGACGTGCAGGTTAGAAGATTAGGTTAGGAAATCGGGTCCTCTTTTAAGCTCATTATTTCTTGGGCTTTGGCATCGTTATTTCTCCCACATTTAGCTTCTATCAACGAATCCTTCGGCTAAGCGAACGTTCCGTTACCTACGATCATTACGTCAGACGTCTTGAGAACGATTTGTTCGGAAAATTTTCACACGGCCTGATTCGACTCGTCCCGCAACCGAACTACGTTGTTATTATTTCCTGCAATTGAAGATATGGTTTTTCTCGAGTAATTTTACGCTAATTTTATAAACGGTTATTTATGGTTTAAACAGATAGGGACTGGGCCCATAAACTGATAAAAATAATTAATAAATTGAAAAAAAAAAGAAGCCGAGAGATTCTTACTTACCGGCATCGAATAAACTTGAGAGTACACTGAGTAGGAAACCCAGGTTTATTCATTGACATTTTAGCGTCGTATTTTCTATTGTTTTGCAGGTTTAAATCAATTTTTAATATTTTTAGCTTATTTTAATTTATTAATTAGTAACAAAATACTGATAGAATACCTAAAGGTTGAAATATTTTTGAAAATTTTAAAGTAGATTTAAACCCTGCAAGAAGTAAACCTAAGTTTTACTTGCAAAAGTACTATTTTTATTTTATCATAGTTATTTGTTACATTTTATAAATGAAAGAATTTAACTCACCAAACACCTCCTTCCTTTTCATTGAATTCTTTAGTAAGAAATTTAAAATTATTAGCAAAGCAAATCTGATTATCCTCTTCATATGGCCAGGATAAATCTAATGGTCTATCAAAACCAGCTCCGAAACATACCCAGACTAATGTAATAAATCTGGAAACATTTAATCACATTCAAAACTTTAAGAATGATATTTGATTTTAATAAATTAGCTAATTACATTACCAAAGGTTTTCAGAGATGGGGCTGGGCCATAAAATTCTTGATCTTGGCGATCAGTAAATTAGGTTGATGTTTTTTACAATAAGGTATAAAAAGCAATCTTAAATAAGTTGCTTTTACAAGTCTTATAGAGTTATAAATGTATGAAGCCGCCTTCGCGGTCGAGGTCGTTAGTGCTTCAGTATTATTACTGACCTTTGAGTAATAATAACACCACGGAGATCGGAGATCTAGAGTTCGCATCCCAGGTTACGCTCTTATTTTATAAAAGATTATTGTTTTAATAAATTGTCGCCAACTTTAGATTACAGTTTAATCGTAATGGTTGCCACAACCACCTGAGATTGTTCCCCTAGGGGTTATCCCTGATGGGCCGCATGGCTCTAAACGTGCATTATTATAATATTATTGTATAAAATTACTATTACTTTTATTGTATAAAATTACTATTACTTTTATAATATAAGTCTTTTAAAATATTTTTTACTATATTTTAGCTCTTTGCTATGTAGAATATTTCTAATTAGCAAAGCCCTTTCAACCTAACACGAGGCCATCATTAGTGCTTGACTTTGAATAAAGAAGAGAGTGATAAATGAGATTTACAGATCAGATATCAAAGATACATTCATCTTTGTATCTTTGGGTTTATCTTTGATATCTGATCTGTAAATCTGATTTATCACTCTCTTCTTTATTCAAAGGCTAGCACTGACGATGGGTTCTAGTTAGGTAGAAAGCTCTTTGCTATTTAGAAATATATTTTTGTACAGAGACTTCTTCTTTTATTAAGATGAACTCCTTTTACGCTCACCTTACTTAACTATTAATTTAACTCATGCTTCTCTGTTAAGGACCAAAATTTCTTGTGAATCTGTTATTTATTTGTTCCATCGAATAAATAATATATCAACATTAGTTTAGCATGCACATTTTACTATACTTACAACAAGACTACTATACTTTAACAAAACAACTATATTTAACAAGATATGCACATCTTGAAAAACTATACTTACAATAATACTGTTTTCATGTTGGAGTCTAGAACGCTATTGAATCTGGATTGTTGATACATATCAATGCAAATCAATAATGAACGTGGCATTGGTTTGTCATTGAATACATTAAGATTGTTATTATTTATTAAGATGATGTAGAAATGTAATTTTATAGAAGCAAAATTCAAAATTTTTGATTACCATTTTAGCTTATTAGTGATAGAACCATGGTAGTGAGCTATATTGGAATTGCGTCCAATATTATGTCAAATATTTCTTAATTATTATTCTTTTGACAAATCATACACAGAAGTGTTTTATGTGCCTTAAAATTATTTCTGCCGTAATAAAGTTTATACTCTCTTTAACTTTATCGCATTAGATATCCAAACATACTTTACTACTTGTAAAATTAAATTGTTCTATAACAAAATAAAATTTGCGAATTGCTATAGGTGGTCTTGTTTTTTTCGCGGCTTTGAAACAAGTTAAAGATATTTCAGGTGCTCATCTAATAACAAACAACCGAAGTACTTAAAGCAGTCGACGAGGAATGTTAGAAAAAATAAACAATGATCCGGGGCTCGGTCTAATTTGTGTTATTATAGCCTTCATTTTTTTGAAAACATGAAGACTAAGGAGGATGTTAGAGGCATTTTACAGCCTTAAATACTCTTTAAACACTTAAGGTGCAGTTCTCTTAGAAATCGTTTCCGCAATTTAGGGAATAAAATGTATTTATGCATAGATATTTGTGACATCACTCATTTACTGTGTAAAAGATGACAAATATGTACTAATGTACAAATATACTAATGTACAAATGTACTAATGTACCCTCTATAATCCTCGCGCTTCAGGATCCAGTTAAGTATGGTCTCTGTCACATCTTGCTAACAAGCAAAATCTAGTGACTAGTGAACTAATGAATTGGTGTACAATATGGAGAAAGTCCGAACTTTATCTATGAGGCGAGGATACTTTAGAATTCTAGGGTAAGGAAATCAATTTTATACTATTGAATACATATGATCAGCTGACAGCGTGTGAAAATAGTAATAAGGAACCAATGAGGTTGGTCCGATATGAAATTGTGGGCATGGTTTAACATCTAGGACTAGTGTCATTGGCTCCCTAGCATTATTTCACTACGATGTCAACTTATTATAACAGTTTGTTACACTATGTAGAACACCTCAGTAGAATTTAATGTTGAAAATTACTATAATCGTTATTTTATAATTGAGTATATTATCATTAACAAATTTTAAACTTATCCGTTCTTTTTGTTTAACTTATAGCAATTCCAGATATTTCATTGATCCAGCTCAGATAATAAGCTACATTAGTAAACACAACTGGATAATTTGACGAACAGTTTCCAACTCCCCATGATACTGCTCCGATGACGTAGGGAGCTCCATCAGTCCCATTTACAGTAAGTGGACCTCCACTGTCACCCTGATAATAAAAGTAAAATACGATTTAAAAGATAGTAAAAAGTCATTAGAATAAGCGTGAAACGGATTTGTTACATTAAAGAAAAATCTCAGACGTGAAAGTTTGTCACAATGGTACATCATAAGTAAATTTATTTGAACAAGTAATCCGTAGTGATTGTTATTATCACAACTTGTTTTAGGAGAAGGTACTTCATAGGTTCGTCTTAAGAGAGCCGATGCTCTAGCACCGGCTATCGTATCGTATCGTATAAGCCTTAAGTGTAATTTTTTTCGAGACACATAGATATCATCACCCACTTCATAACAAAAAACGAAAAGTTGACCATTCGAGTTGACATTTAGGGAAAATCTATGGATTTCATTTAAATATCGGCCGCTATTTTAAAGGTGTGGACTTTTGAATTTTAAATTTTAACGTTATACTTTTAAAATTTTTCAATGTATGAAATAAGGCTAGAATGCTTTTTGCTCCGAGGTCGAGCGTAGCAACATCTTAAGCTTGAGGACGAGCAAAGCGAGTTCGAAGTGTAGAGAAAAACTAACGAGGTGCTCCGTAGATATGATGTTTGTTTGGAATACATCGAGTGGCTAAATTATTTCTATACACACTTTAGATCTTAGGCTGAATAGTGTGTCTACTCGCGCTCACATTCAGCAGTGCGGGTGAGTGGTGGTAATATTATGGTTCAGAAGGGAAATATATTTGAAAGCCCTAAAAGGGATCAAAGAGTTAAGGCAAAATTCAGCTATGTGAACTTTCATTCATAAGGGGTCATTTAAAGCCTCGCAGGAATAAAATATGAAAAATTAAAAATACTCTTTTAAAAAATTAGTAGAAGTGCAAAAATAAAATGATGAGCCAAGATTGAGGCCATTTCTTATGCTCATTTGAATTTAAGCAAAACTCCAATATCTCAGCATATCTTTACGAAAAATTTCTACTAGAGAACTCGTTTGATAAACTTTCTTGGAAAAACAAAAATTGGGTGTGAACAATAAGATAGTTAAAAGTTTGACAAAGGATAAATAAATATTTCCAATTGTTGTAACTTACATGGCAAGGTCCTGCGTAGACGACTAACTTATCAGTGCAAATCATTCCATCCGTTACATTGTTGATGTTTTTATAATAATTGACACAACTAGCATGAGGAAAAATGTGGATGTTCTGATATTGGAGGATCTGATGAATTCCAGAGTCACCTTCACAAGGGATGCTTAATTACTTTAAAGAAATTAAAGTTCAGAAGTTTTTATAATTTGATGAACGGAACAATGAAAATTTTAGTGATGGATAATTAAAGAGTGCAATGTTCTACCATAAGAATTTGAGGTAAAAAAACTTTGGTTATAATATGGACAATGAAAGTTGTTATTCTTGCTACTTATTGCAATGGATCAAAACCTATTCCTGGACAAGCATGAATAAAAAACCTAGGCTAGATAACATTGATTAAGGCTTAGAATTTACTTTTCTAATGCTACAATTTTTTAAAAAAATGTTTAGTATAGTTTATTATGTTTATTATTTAAATGTTTATTTTCGTGGCCAAAATGTAGAGTTGTTATTTTTAATGTAAGTTTGGGTCGAATATACATGTCTTATCTTTGACGTTTCTTGTTTATAAAGCTTAAAAGCAGGATTCTATTTATAAAGCTTTGCTTAAAAGATCTAATATTTAAAGATCGTATATTTATAAAATAATAGATTGTAAAATTGCAAATTCATTCTTTAGGATAAACGCAGTATTAATTAAAGTGATAGAGAGAGAATATGAACTCCCAACTCCTCTGTTAATTTGATATTAAAAAGGTTTACCTCTCAATGGAAGAAAATAGCAGGGACTATTTGAGATGAACCACCCCATGGGATTATAAATTCTGTACTTAGAGCCCAGGTAGTAGCACAGTGGGTTTAAATTGTTACGTAATGGCTCCATCCAAGGATTAATAAATCAATTTAAATAGGTATAATAAATTGAGATTAACCAAGTTAAACTTACTGTCTTGCGTTTGGCCCCATCCAGAAGCGGTCGCATTGACATTGTCAAATGTCGATGATTCTGCTTGAGCTTTCTTTGGAAGAGGGATTGTTTTTACATATTCTGAAAAAGAGGGAAGTAATTTTACTTACATTGCAACATTTCGAGTATCAATCCTAATAGTATTGCAACACTTGGTGTCTCGATCCTAATAGAATTACAACACTTGGCATATCAATCCTAATAGCATTGCAACACTTGGTGTATATGAATCCTAATAGGCAAGTTAAAGACTCGAGTGGATAAAGGTATCACAGGTTGATAACTGATGTTATAACAAATTTATTTGTTATAATTTAAATTTACACAATTTAGATTACTTATTTACTTTGCATCATAATTTGTTTTTTCGCATTATTTTTATTTTGTTTTGTTTTTTATTTTGTTGTACTTGTTTGTAGATTTTGCACTAATGATGGCCTCTTTGTAGGTTGAAAGTGCTTTGCCTATAAAGTTTTGTTTTCTGGAGAGACATCGTAGTTTTCATCATTAGTTATTATTATTATTATTTTTGTTACATATTTGAAAATAAAGGAATGCTTCTTTCAGTCATAAGAGTTGTTTTCATATTTTAATTTCCTTTGGATAAAAGTCACTAATAGGATAGACGTCATGGCGGGAGTCGAACTTCAAATTATGGCCAAAATCCGTAGCACTTTTACTTTTCTGTCTAATTGCACTAATTTTTCAAAGGAAATGTGCTGTAGCATTTAGTAGATAGCATAAACTGAGTTTTGCATGACTGTCTAAAATGTATAGTGCAGTACCGATTACACCAGAGCGAGCATAGTTTTTTGGTGCAACCTATGGTAAAAAGCGCATTTCCAAAAGATTTTCATTAAAATTGCCAGAAATGTAAAATTGATACTGTTACAACTATGTAGCATAAACCTGAGCAAGAACTGGATTGGTGTGCAAAAAACCATGCATTCCAAATAGTCGCTTGCGGACCACCACACTAGAATGTTTATATAAAATATATTTACAGAAAAATAGGAACTCACGGTTAGTATTCACACTGGATGGTAACTTGAGTAATGCTATGTCATTTTGGAAGTAAATTGGATTATACTGAGGATGTACGTAGTGATTGTCTTTAGGTACAATATAAGAAATGACACCAGTATTTTCCTCTGTGTTGGTTAACCCTACGTAAACAATTGTCCGGTTAACTCTGGAACAGAAAGAACAAGTTATGTCAGTATGACGTATTATTATGATATCTAAAACCTCTGCGAGGAAGTTTAAATTTCCTTTTAACCTAACACTAGTTAACCAATTAATTATCTTTTACCTGAGTTCAGGGACTTCTATTTTTTATTAAAGCGGGCTTCGCCAAAAGACTTTGAAATTTTAAGTTATGTGCAATCGCTTTGTATATCTATCACTTGAGTTACTTTGTAAAATATAAGTCTATAGCAATCAAAATAAGCAGACTTATGGTAGGAGTAATAATTTGGCACTGCAGGCTTAATAGGCATTTAGCCCTAATGAAGGTGACTGAGAGCCCAATATGTGCAATATGTGAAGTCAATGAGGAAGAAACAGCCTATCATTATTTAGCAACGTGTGAAGGGTTTGGAAGGCTCAGGTTTCAAATATTTGGAACTGGAACGCTACTCGAAGAAGAAATGGAGTCTCTAAGATGGCAGGACATTCTTATTTTCATCCATTGTTGCAGAGAAAGTAGTGAGTGGTGGTTAGTGAGTAATGATAGGTGGTTGATTTCGGGGTTGGTGAAAAGGACCCAAAGGTGATGCCTATACTCACCAGGCTTGACCTCCCCACTCTTACTACTAAGTTACTTTGTAATAACACTGATAACACTAACACACTGTAATAACACAATGATAGAAAGAGAATACTCTTTCTTTCATTTAACATAAAATTAAAAGATTAGAGGAGAGGTATGTTTAATTCCCGAATTGCTTTTAATAAGATGGTACGTCGGCATTAGATTAGGGGTTCTGTAGTTCTTTTATTACTTGAGTGGCAGAGATACGTCTGAGAGCTACTTTCATTTCTTAACGAACTGTGTGAAAATATCTCTGATATTAAATGGCGCGGGTTGTATATAGCAACGTTTTAGGTGTAATTTATTTTAGTCAAGTTTGTCTACGATTTTTACATGTAGAATGGGTTCCTTGGCATTTTTTTATTTTAGATCCTAGAGTCTTGTGACTTCTTTTAACCTAAAAGAAACTTTAAAATGTCCTATGTCAGACCTGGACATTTTAAGGTGAATTATGTTATAAGATTTCACCGATATGCTAGCTCAATCAAATTATCTTTTTACTTGCTCTTTTTTGAAATTTAAGATAGGTACAAAGTTACTTACTCGTAGGCGCAATGAGCTGCTGTCATGATCCACTCAGTAGAAATAAGAGACCCACCACAGAATGCATAGCCTCCGTTTACTTCTGATTGTTGGATTTGTAGTGTCTGATACGGGAATTGTCCTCTAATTGCATTCATACCATTGTAAATTTCTTCTTCAATATCTCCAAATGCTGCGAATAAACTTTTAATTATAACTCTAGACCATCAAAACAAGAAATTTTCGCAGAGAGCAGAGTAGAGAACTAATGGTTTGATTTTTATCAACATTTGCATTGTTTGCAAACCTACTAGTTTTGATTATAGAGTCTTTTGGCGATTTAATTTTAGTTTAATCATAATTCATCTTGGTTTTCCAGTAGTAGAGGAACCTATAAAATCAGTGAGTTCTTTGACAGATACAAGTCAAGCTGATAGTAATTTAATGTCTACCCTGGCGAATATTGCTTTGCATGTTTATACATAATAACATTATAACCTTTCTCAATAAATTAATAGCTCCCAACGAAGTGAGTTATAACAGGAGTATAAAACATTCCTGTACGACGTGTATGTCCAGATGAAATACACTCAAACACAATGTTCCTTGGTCGTATTCTATTAATATTATATTATTACACTACTAATACTGATTCAAGAAATGGACCTTGTTATGAACAATTATCTACCTTCATTAATAAACTTCATAACATTATGGAGTTGTTTTAATGTTGATCCAACAAAGGCTTAATATCCAAGTGCTAAATACAGTTTAATGGGTTCAATGTTACTATTATTCATAAACTTCGGAATAGTTATTTACGCAACAAGGGATTAGAGCATGTTTTCCTGCATGAAAACTGAATTTGCTCCCGAGGCCATCAGACCGAGAGAGATGAATTAGTTAGCTCTGAGATAAATTAGGTTGTCGTGGGAGTTAACTTCACTTAAGTTTCCCGAGGTACAGCCGAGGACAAATAGAAACGATGCTTGAATCTATGTTGAGTCTATTGTTATTTAAGTCAAGTTTATTAGTTTTCAATAGCTGCTTAAGGCTATAATATTTATATAATTAAATTTTAACTCTATTACAAAGACTAAATGATCCAATGAACATGCTACCAATCTCAGTAGCATAATTTTCTTTGAAAGTTTGATAAAAAAGAATAATATTAGTATGCATATAAATATTTCAAAAAAATTGTCTATATTTTAACAAAACCTAAACATTATAATTTAGAGAATTAAAACTTGCAACAAAACTTTAACACATGACAAAGAAACAATAGTAGCCAAGGCGCAAGCTACTACCCTTCAACCTTAGGGAAACTATACGGCTCCAAACTTTTATGAACCCATTTTTTTCGAAAACATAATCGAAACGATATATGGGGTACAACTTTGAACATTTTCATAAACCCTCCTCGCAGATTTTATAGCTGCATGAGTAGCAGTTTATTACACCAGAGTGGCCCTGTCTCTCGAAGAGAGACAGGGCGTGCGGTATCCGGACTGTTTTCATGCGATTCATGCGTCATGACACATAGATTTGTGCTTTATGTCAGCGTTGACCTATGCTCATTTTAAGCTAGTGAAACAATCCCGTAAAATTTTTCCAAAATTTGCACTTTTGTTATGTATATATGTGATCCACAAAAAATTTACCATTATAATGCATCTTGGAATAGGGTGATACGCAAATAAAAAAAATACAATATAAAGTGTAATAATTATAATAAAGTGTACAAGTACACTTTATTTTGATACCACTGTTATTTACTTCGCTAGTGATTCTCCTACTCTCCTTGCGACATTATTGAAAAAGTATCAACAAATTTTCAATTAAAGGATTAGATAAAAAAATTACCTCTTCCATGAAGACTAGGTAGGTGCAAAGCAAGTAAAAATACCTGTAAAAACTATTAAACAATATAATATATAAAATGTAAATGGTTATTATTATAATTATTATTACAGGAAAAAAACAGTGTAGACTTTTCTCAATGTTTCCTTTTCATCGAAAACTATCCAGTGCATAGGGTAGTCGAAATTGGAAAAGACGTAACGGGATTTCGTAAAACGTTTAGCAAGAACATTTTCATATTTATAGACGTAACGCTTCTTCATTTCCGAAGAGCACTCTTAATCTTTAGCTAAGCTAGAAATAAACACATTATTTACAAAAATATAAACAGTGAGGCTTGCCTGCTCAATTATACGGAGCGATTATATCGTCAGCGACTTGGTTAAATTTTGACAAACGCTGGGTAATTGACCCAGCGTTTGACAAAATCCCGTGTAATTAACACGGGAGCGAATAAAGTCGCTACCTGAAACTCATGGTTGGCGGATAAATCCTTGACGGAATAATAGACTAGCGCATTCTAGTAGAGGCAACTGTTTTTACAAGAAAATCGAATGTCTTATAATTGAAAACTGACAAAAGAATACAAAAAACAGCTGCTACATTGGTAAGGCTCTTTAGATATGTAATACTGTATATTTAATTTCAAATAATTTAAAGAGGTCATTGTATATATTTTTGAAGGAGGAATAAAATTTACTTTGTGTACTTTATTAGTTACTTGTTACATTTAACTCCACGAAATAGTCTGTTCTTATAAGCATTTAAATTTTATTGATTTTAACACTTTTATAGAGTCTCTTAATTTGGAAAAGTAATAAATGTGACCTAAATGTATACTAAAGTAGTAAAGTTGGTATACTACATGGGTACAGCCCTAAAAAACAGTCTAGGACCCTGTATTCTTGATCAGGGGAGTCTCTCCCCTTTAAAAGAACACCTCCCCCTTGCCCACTCCCTCTTAAACTCATTTTTTTTTAAAGTTGCTAAAAGTAATATCATCTAAGCTAAAATAAGCATAAAAATCATCTGAGCTAAGTTTCTTGATACCCTAAAACCCTTAAAGACATTAACATTAAATTGATTCCTTTTTTGGTATAGTTGGTATTTAAACATGCTATTAAAATATTTAAACATAGCAGCTATTTTTTACATCTTTCATAGTTTAAATGCTGTTTAAATGACATTGGGTAGGGTTGGGTACCGAACCTACCTAATGTTTCAAACTGGCAAGAGCGCCATCAGAAAAAATTGTTTCGGAGGGAGCTGAAAATAGCTTTAGATGCAGTGTAATAACCAGAAATAAAATCATGAATAGTGGGTTTCGTATAATAAATCGTATAATTTTCATATATTTGATGTTTCTAGGTTGGCCAGGAGCCGATTAAATTTTTGTTTATTTCATTTAAAAAAAAAGGACTGCTAAAATCTAAAAAGAATGCTGTTTATTTTGTGAGAAGCGTCACAATTAATATTAATTTATTTATTCTCAGTTTTTTTTAAAAAAAAGATCTTTTTAACACAATTCAAATTATAAATTCGCAAAATAAGTAAACAAGCTGGCTACTAAAATCGCTAGCGACTAAAGTCGCCCCATGTAATTGACCTTTTATAATAAGGTTTGCTATGAACAAAGCGTAGTTATCCATCTAAGTGACAAATATTTAAAGTAACATACTTAATTATATAGTACAATATTTAAATAACAGATAAGATAAACACTATTCCATGAATATAGATTTTGACAACAAAAGACAACTTTCTCCCTTTTTAAAATATTTATGACTTAAATAATCCGTTTTTTATAAGATGAAAATTGCCTTCCTTAAATAGTTTATGCCTCTTCGACTTTTGAGACTAAGGCAGCTAGCTATGACCGCATCAGTAGAAAAGTATAGTAAAGAAAAATCAAATAAATTTTAATTATCATCCTTAACGAAAACGTTTACTCATAAAAACTAATATAATTAAAGTCGTATCAATTGTATAATAAATCACATTGTTTGCGACTGACTTTATCAACTCTCTCTACGTCTTTCTATTTTATTACTTTTCTTATCTTGTCCTTGTTAATTAGCGGCAGTAAATAGTTTAATTTGTAGGCACAGTCACAAGATAAACATTTATTTTTCTATAGTTGATTAAAATAATATTTTAAAAATGTGTCTATTCCAGGCCCATCACTTTTTTTAAATAAAAATTTAAAACGTTTAAATAAAATTTTTGTTTGTTTACATTTATTTGAATTTTAAGTTTCAAAACTTAAATGTTGGTTGCTTTAAAGTAATGCTTTGAAATACTATGTAGCTTAATGATTTAAAGTTTATTAGAGTAATGGGATTGAAGAAGTTTACAGGTATCCAAGATCGAAAGCAATCTTTTACTTTTCCTCAGTTATACGTAGGTATAAAGGAAAGTTGTCTGTCTGTATGTGTGTGTGTTATGCGCCTGTTTTCATCATGCCCATAATTCATTTTTACATGTGCCCAGTGTATTTATGCCAGAGAGTTGAAATTTTGTACTATAATAAGGCTAACGCTGTAGTTGTGCTATTCGGAAAATATTTTTTATGACGTCATTAACCCGCAATATTGACTCAGCAAAAATTTCGAAAAATCATAAAACGCGGAAATAAGATCGGATTAAGATTCGGCACGTATGTAGCCATGTGTAGGACTAACACATGTGCCATAAGTTTCATCTCATTATCAGCATTAGTTCATTTTTAATTTATTAAATGACTTGTGTTCGTTTTTTTTAAAATTGAAAAATGGTCCAATTGAAATGAAATTTGGTACAAGTGAATACCGTTACCTAAGAAATAAGTAAGCTAAGTTTCGTTGCAATACAACAAGTCTATCTATGATTTTTGGTGGATCATAAAAGTTAAGCAGCATCGAGCGTGTTCAGTGCCTGGATAAATGATCACTGGGAAAAAACTAATGTATTTACTATCTGAGGACGAGCAAAGCGAGTCTGATGACGTTTTAAAGTATAAATTTAACGAGTTTTATTCCTGAGGACGAGCGAAGCGAGTCCGATGTAACGAGGAAAAGTTCCAAGGTTCCCCGTACCCGACTTTTTCTCATATATACATTAAAATTAAGTTTAAGTATTCAAGTATTTCGCGAACTTCATTACGATGTCAACATGTTCAACTTAAACAGGCTACTTATGATTAGTCTATTGACATGGTGAATTTATCGCGTCCATTTGGTAAAAAGTAGAAGAAAAGTTCCAGAATTAATCTTACCCTGGTAAAACTTAATAACGTCTTCATAATGTATTGGTTTTATAGCTTGATTCTGTAAAGAAAATGAAACTAAAATAAATACGCATGTGACTAAAATATTAAATTAAAATTGTATAAAAAATATGAAGAAGCCAATGGATGCTAAACTAAGTACTACTATACTATATAACAATACCAGGATGTATGGTTACAAAAATTAGATTACTAAGATAAAACAAATTTTATTATTATACTATTATAATAAGTGTGTTGATATTATTATCTAAGCATTTAATTTCTTATTTACACAAAAATCTGTTCCGAACTTGATTGACATGTATGCATATTTTATCAAGAAACATATTTAAAACTAGCCACTGGCACGAACAGCAGTAGTTAACTATTATTTTAGCCAATTTTCAAAAGACATTAAGCTTGTGACGTCCCCTAGACGGGGAATGGGGTTTTCTTCCAAAAAATTAATTGTAACTTATCCCCTTAAGACCCATGGAGCAAATTTATAACTTCTCATCCCCCTAATATTGAAACAAACTTCCTGACAAATTTATGAAGCTATCCTTCCCTCTGCAGGGCTCGCCCTTACTAGCTTCAGGCTAGGGTTGAAGTTAATTTCGAACACGCTTTTTTGACAAATAAATATTTGTTTCTTACCTTAATTGTCGAAATCCCCTTGATAAAAAGGTAAAATAAACTGTGTTTAGTAGTTATATAGGCCAGCATAGGAAACGTATTATCGCCCTATATTATCTAAACAAGGCCACTATTTGACGCTAACGTAATCACATTAACACTTGGAATTATTTTAATTTAAGTAAAGTTTTCGGTAGAAATTAGATAGCTCAGAAATTTTTAATTAAATTTATGGTAGTGATTATGCAAGTGTTTACAAGTGAGAATTAAAACTGATGAAATAAAAATCACTACTTTGACATTAAAAAATCAAATTATTTTTTATTGTTCCTATAGTACCACACACGGCTAAAATCAGTTGACAACACAGGAAAATAGTGATGAGGAACCAATGATTGGCCTGATTTGAAATTGAGAGGGTGGTTTAACATCTAGGAATAACCTTATTGGCTCCCTATAGCATTATTTTCCCATGCTGTCAACTGATTTTAGCCGTGTGTTGTACTATAACAACTTATTTTTACATTAAACGTTTGTGGAGCAAATAAATATTTTTAATTTTTTCTTTGATATTTTCAAGAGTCAAAAAATGAGAATTATTACAGCTGCTATAGTATAACAAACGTTTAAAATCAGTTGACAGCATGGGAAAATAGAGTTGAAGAACCAATGAGGTTGATCCGATATGAACTTGCGGGCGTGGTTTAACATCTTAGAGTAACCTTATTGGCTTCCACCCATTATTTTCCCACGCTGTCAACTGATTTTAAGCGTGTGTTATACTTAAATTTTGACGAGAGATAAAAGCAAATACAGTTCTATTCTTTTGGAAATAAAATTGTATGTGTCACTGCTGTACTACGAGTTTTAACACTGATGACATTAATAACTAATGTAATAACTAATATTTGCACCGGTTTTCAAATTAGGAATAAAATGTATAATTTTCTCAGCCACGATGAGAGATTTATAATCTCGTTTTATAATTTGTCTAAGAAAAATTTAAGTCTTATTCAATTGTTGCATAAATAGCTATAATTTTAATTTTACGAAAGGAAAAGAACAGTTCAATCATTATATCATTATTATAGTACTTATATTGCCCCAATAATTCAAAAACAAAATCTTTTAATTAATTAAATTAAGATTAATCTATTTTCACTGAACCACCTAAAAAATTAAACTTAAGTTTAGGTAAAATATAATATTTAGAATGCTAGATCCCTATTACTTGCTAAATATGACTAACATTTTAACAATGAGTTACAGGTAAGGACACTAAAGAGACTATTTAAAAGTTATAAATTAGTTGTGTTCACCCGTAACTCATTGCATTATTATGGAGATCAGTAATCAAAATAATTACTTTCATTATTTATTTGTTTTGTAATATAATTATTTTATGTTAAAAAATAATGAGATATGACATAATTGTTCGTTGTATAACATGATTTAAATCACTTAATAACGAGAACTGGAAGTTTTAATTGTTGGCATTGTCGAAACGTTTGGAATAGTTGTTGTCGTGTTGTTTGAGATTGTTGTAGTAACGCTTGGAGTTTTAGTGGTTGTTCTGTCTCTGATCGCAATTGTATCATAAATCCACTGAACGTAGCATGCTACACAAGTATAAACAACAGGCCATGTTCTACTGTCGCATGTTCCTAAACCCCATGATACGACACCAATAGCCGTGTTATTACACACCAATGCACTACCACTGTCACCCTGCAAAAATTGAGAGCAGAAAGTTTAATGACAAAGAGATCTGTTTATTTATTTATTTAAGCTTGCAAAACCAACGCCGATGCAACCATCACAAATTTGGTGGCAGGCACCAACAGGTTGATTTTCGTTTCTATAGTTGGAAATACAAACTAATCAGTTACTGTCAGCACCTTTTACTTTTCCTCATTTATACCGTAGGTATTTAAGAAAAATAATGTATTTGCAAAAAAATTCGAAACCGGAATTATCCGTTTTCAGGTGGTTTTAAGGCCTCCTAAGTGGTTTTTGCAAAGTTATCAGTCTGTGCGCGCGTGTGAGTCTGTTATCATCGTATAGCCCACTGTATTTATGCTAGAATTTATGTAGTTGTGCTATTCGGAAAACAATTTTTTGACGTCACTAACCCGCAATAATGACTCAGCAAAAATTTCGAAAAATCATAAAACGCGAAAAAATGATGCGATCAGATTGAGATTTAGCTCGCATGTGACTATATACATATATCATGGACAAGTATATCCATGATTTTTGTTGGATCATAAACAATTTGGAGCATTGAGCGTGGTCATTGCTTTATGGGTGACCGCTGAGAATGATACGGGTGCATTTACTATGTGGAGACGAGCGAAGCGAGTCCAAAGGCACGTTGCAGTATAAATTTGACGAACTGTATTTCTGAGGACGAGCGAAAGGTGTCCGAAGCAGAGAGGATGAGCGTAGCGAATCCGATGTAATAAGGAAAAGTTCCGAGGTTCCCCGTACCCGAATTTTTCTCATAAATACATTAAAATTAAGTTTAAGTATTCCGCGAACTTAATTACGATGTCAACATTTTCAACTTAAACAGACCACTTATGATTCGAGTCCAAAAGCTACTACAAATAAGATCAGTCAAAAACGTAAGGTTTGAAAACAACCCAGCGAAATCGATGTTTGTACTGTCTTCTGTATCGCACTTGTTGGATTGCAATAATTTTTTAGCTAATTTTCATCGGAGATTGACGCTTATGAGATTTTTTTATTTAATTTGTAAATGTTTCGCCATAGTCAGTATTGAATGTTTTATACTTAAATCTTAACATTTACAACGTTGAAAATGAAGCAAGATGGCTGCCAGAATCTTCATTGTGGTGGGAATCCTAACGCTTGAGCAAAATAAAAGAGGATGGATCTTTTTTTAATTTTGCTCGAGCAAAGAAAAGTTCGGGTACCCCGTACCCGATTTCTAATTTCTTCGGGGACGTAAGTTTTTTTTACTTCCTTACGTCCTACGAACAAAGATGATACAACCTAAAGGAATAACGAGGTTTAGATAATAACTGGAGCGGACTGGCCATTGAGGGCGAGGGTGGCATCCCTCCTTGGGCCTCTCAGCCAAAAATAAACTTAAAGAAAAAACAAAGAAAATTTAAAAAAATTATTAACATATTTAATATTTGATATATTCATAACACAATTTCAGAGTCAAATTGGCCCAATACTTTAAGAGCTTTCAGATACAAATGTTTTTAAATTATTTAAAAGTATTCTCTATTTATTACCTAATTTTAGCTCCTTTAAGGCCCCATTCTTTATACTTGGGCCATTAAAGGTCCTAAACGGAAGACTAGAGCTTAAGGGGCCCTTAACATACTTGATCAGGGCCTTAGAGAAGTACAAAAAAGGCTCTAAAGATTAAATATGAAATAGTTTAGTTAAAAAGTTTCATTTAAATGAATAAATTTAAATTTTACCTAAAATTTAAACTTACTTATCTATTTTATTTACTTAATTTTTTTATACTTTTAAATAAAATATTATCATTTTATTTAATTTTATTAAATATGTAATTAAAATTAAAAAATTAAATTAATCTTGCTATAATCATTAATACTACTCTTGTCAAAAGTAGATTCCTATGAGAAGCATTATAGGAACTCCTCTCCCCCATTAGGCCCCTTGAGATGTAGGTTTGGGCCTTCTAGGCTGAACCCTCCTCGGACCTTTTTGAGTCAGTCCGCCACTGGATAACAATAACATCAGTTCCTAAAAGATGTAAGCCAGATTCTTGCAGTTCAATGAAGATGCAGCGGAAGCAAGAGAAACAGCTTCATTTTGGAAAACGTTGTTAGTACATAACACGTTAGTACATAACTTTATTCAATATTTTGTTATATTAATAACAAACATAAAATGAATACTTACTTTGCAGGGCCATTCAGCATTGGTTGTCTTACTAGCGCAAATGTTATTTTTATTAAACGAAGCAGCATAGTCTTTAAAAATAGAAAAACATATTTTTTGACTAGTCACCACTGAAATTGCATACATCAGGTATTGATGAATGCCTGTAAATGCTAAAACAAATACACAGCTACTTAGAATTTTTAAGAAATGATAAAAAGTAAAATATAAAGGATCATAAAATTACGACATAATCTATTATTGCTAGTTTTGTTAATAGACATGTAGTAAACGGGATACTGAAGCTAGAAAGTATTTAGGCCCGTATTCAAAGACATTTTCCAAACATTCTCCTTAAGGAACAAGGAGAATGTTAGTAAGATGTTAGGAAAATGTCTTTGAATACGGGCCTTCGTTATATAACTTAAGTTATATAACTTAAAAGTTATATAACTTTTAAGTTATATAACTTAAGTTATATAACTTAAGTTAAGTTATACAACTTTTAAGTTATATAAACTTTTAACTTAAAAGTTAAATAACCCCGAAGTTATTTCGGGGGTATATACCCCCGAAATAACTTAGTTTCAATATACTGAGATAAAAGATTTCTACTTTATAAACAAACGTTTTCTGTTTGTTTGACCAAATTAATTAACAATAAATAACATAAAATACTATATTGAGATTTTTACCTTCATATCACTTAATTTAAATACTCGTGACAACCCAATAAAACCCTATTTTTCAATGACATAGTGATTCTGCTGAGTTCATACGCCTTGAAATAAATTAAATTAAAGTACTTTGAAAAAAAAATTAAAGAAATAATCGTCACAAATAAGAAAAATGAAAAAAAACCCATAAGGACGTTATGAATGATCACCCTTTTGTTATCAATTTCTAATCGGCGATGCTACGGTCTTTGAATCGAGAATATAGATTTCTGCAATAACGTCACACGTAAAGAAGTCAGGTAATAACATCTGTTTTGGTTTGTTTACATTAAATTGAATCACAAATTTGTTTACATTAAAGTTACATAAATTTTAAACATCTTGTTCCTCCGCGTTGTTTTATTTGCGCCCGAAATAGTTATTTATGCAACAAGTTTTACAGCTCAAGTTGAATTTTCGTCCTAAGGCAGCGCCGAAGGAGGAAACTTCATTAGCTCACGAGGCCGGTAGGCCGAGGGAGATAAACTAGTTAGCTCCCGAGGCTTGCCGAGGGAGTTAACTAACATTTTGGCTCCCGAGGCTTGACAAGGGAGATAATACGAGAGCTGAAAACTTTCATCCCTTGTTGCATATTAAATTTTATCTACGACTAGGGAACTAATACTAACAACTATTAATATATTCTTCAGCTCCTTAATTATTATTAGTTATTGTGTTAGTTTAGTTTATTCTTACCATGTCAATTACTCTGATGAAGAGAGAATAAAGCCACTATCTTCACATTATTCTATTGTAAGCTGTCAATAGAATAATGTGTAATACTATATTTGTATTTTTAACATTAGCGTGTGTATATTGTATATTCTACCCGTAGTACCAACATAACACCGAAAAAAATCCTAAAAATCTCCTAAAATTCCTAAAATTTTACTAAAAAATTCTGTCAAGTTGGCAACACTTTCACTTTTTCTCCCTAGGGTGTAAAAGTACATTTACAGTGTGAGATAACAAGACTGTAAGTAGAACTTACAATACAAGGAGTAGATAAAATATATTTTTTTGTCATTGCTATTATTTTGTACAAATTCCTGTCACACAATGTAACCTTCATCAAAGATAGGCATTATTACATTTGCATAAACCTCCTCTACGATTAAAATAGTCGCTAAAAAGTCAAGTAAACTCTATCAGCTTGCTAAAAAGTAGCCCTTATTAAAGTCACTTGTTGATATGCATAGATGAAGAAAGGCTTGTATAGTGTAAGCAGTGAACATCACATATTAGTCCCGATAAACTTGTTATTTTCATATTAAAAAACCTACAATTTCCTGTTTGGCCCCATCCTTGAACTATTCCTCTGCAGCCGTTGTACAGAGAACAATCACAAACTTTTTGAACAGGTGGAAGAGTTATTGTACCTAAAACACGGTATGAAATATTATTTAACTTCTTCTGTCCGTCGAATGACACATGGAATTAAAGTCATTTTGAGGGGATGGAAGGAAAAGAGGAAGTTTACTAGGCCTACTCACACACCTTTTTGCACATGCGTGACTCATTCATTGCATGTTCCAATGTTTGTGTATTCATACACAAATTATATAATGATTATGATTAGTGTGGGTCTCCATTATTGTATAAATAGGTGCGATATTTATACAAAATTATTTAATGTTTATGTTAATTATTTCTTTAAAATGAATAAAAGTTATCGATTTTGACCGATTATAACGGTTGTGAGTACACCTTTTAAAATGAAAGAAAAGATACGGCGTCTTCTTTATATTTATAACTTTGAATTCGTTAATCATTTATTAAAAATAAAACTCCTACAATAAAGAAGTCAAATACTCTGTCGACCTCTGATCCTCTTCTTTCTCCAAACTTACGCAAGAGGACCAGGAAAGCGCCTATTTCACCTCTTATGACACTTTGCTCTACTATACCTTGGTCATTTACGAAAGACAACAGATATTCTGTTCCTTTTTCATAGAAAAAAATAGATTCCTCTATTAAGTCTGTGTCTCGCATTGCTCTGTATAATACTGTTAAGAGCCTAATAGGAGAGACAAGGCATATAAATAACGGGGGCCGCTCCGCGGCCCCTGCCTATGGCGGCTCCGCGGCCAAATGGTTGTTGTACTTTATCAGTTCGTCATATTACTGGTTTATATAAGTGACATACTGCCACCATATAAGCGTATTTTCAAATGCATTAGTAAAAATACGTGATTTGTTTAAGTTTACATTACGTCAATCAATGACGTAATGTTTTGTTTGACATATATATGTCAATTAATAAAACCGGAACTAATACAGATAATAAAATGAAACTTCGTATGTTTGTGAACCATTTATAGTAGTATATGTAAACAATGCTGATTTTACCATAATACAAACTATATATTTCTTGTACATGTTGGTTATAAACATAACTGAAAGTTTGTTATAATAACGAAAGTGAACATTAAAATCAAGTTGAGAGTGCTTTTCTTAATACTCAGGGATTATGGTAGCCCTACTTATAACCCCAAAACGACTGGAAAAATAGTTGATTTCAAATTTCGTTTAGGGTTTTTGTACGTGTTATGTCTCTTTGTGCCCTATAAAAGATGTGTGTTATTGTTTTCAAAAAATAATAAATTATATGATATCTCTTTATTAAAAAAAAAATTGTAACCTATATTTCTATTTTGAAGATTATATTTTTGGGAAGCATCAGTAGAGCCAGAAATTATAGATCAATTTAAAAACAGTCTTCCGGATAATTGTGTTGTAGAAATAAATTTATTTAGTTTATATCGATTTCCTTTAACATAGGATAAGTAGAGGCCTTACCATCTATGGCGATATCTTCATCGGTTCGCATAACACAGATATCAGAATTTAATGTTACAATGCTGAAGTTTGGATGGACGAAATGGTTTTCTTGACTTATTCTGTGAGTCCAAACTCCTTCGCCATCATTAGTGTCCGTAATATTACAATATGCGAGAGTTACATTCTTTCTAAAATATAATTATATTAGTTATAATGTAGTGTCAAAGTAACTTTTATTCTAAATTTTCCTTTTTCCTACTTCCTGAACTGTTTCTCTCTTCTTCTCTTTCATGCACACTCTCTGTCCAAGATAAAATACATATACTAGTGGTTCCAATGTGACATCAGGAATTACAAAAGAACATAATACAAAGACCATACTTGAGGTTTTTCTATTTACTTATGGAAATCCTTCCTATATTCTCTACAAGAGTGCGCTACTTGTAGAAAAAGTAACAAAACAAAAAGGCCGTATTTAGAGTTGCAATTGCGCGCAAAGCAAAGAGTTTCTACATTTTCTCTGTTTTTTTTTTAAACAGAGAAAACTAAGCTTGTATATTCTTGGTCAAACTAAGCTGTATATGGCTATAGCTACACCTTCCATAATAATGGCATTTTTTAATGTTCGCACCATAATGTATCTACTTGTGTCCTTTAATTGTTCATACTCATAAACGATGACGTAGTTGATAGAGAAAGTTCAGCATTACTAATGGTGCGGCAATACCAAGGTTGACACTTTTTGTTTAGTAAGCAATTTCGCTCATACTTTTTGAAAAAGTGAAGAACTGATAAAAAATTTAAGTACTAAGGTGATGGCTTACTGAAAACAACAATGGCCAGCAGACATGAGCCAACGCTTTCCGATTATAGTTGCTCCGCAGAATGAATATGTAGCATCTACCAGTGATTGATGAGTGAGCAAACATTGATAACTTAACTGGCCTGGCGCAGCGTAGTTACCATTGTAAATCTCTTCATTTATTACTAAATAAACAATAAGAACAATTAGAGATAATCTCATAATGTTAAGATGAAAATTCAGGTTGGACTTGTGCTTTGTAGACAAACACATGCTTCAAAATTAGAGTTAAGCTTCTTATTTTAAACACAGGGGAGTTTTTCAAAATCGTAAGCGGAGGTCAGAATTCAGCTGTAATATTTACAGGAAGGCAGAGTATTACTTAATGGTCCTTGTACAAAAACCACTGATCTGGCGCTTTATTACGGGTCTGATCACCAGGCGTTTTGGCGACTCATCAAAATTTAAATTACCATCTGGTAATTTAAATTTTGTTTTTATAAAAACTATGAAAATATAGGGCCCTGACATGTCATCTTTCCTCTCTCTCTAAACTAAACTATCTCTCATTCATTTGCACTCGTTACATTTTTTTTAAAAATTAACCTCTCATTTGTATTTAGAGATGTAGGCAAATAAATTAATATAACATAAATGATTGTTCTTTTGAGTAATATATTTGAATCTTTTATCAGATATTTTACAATAGAAAAGTTCTGGTATCTAAATATATAAATATTTCCATCCATCCCTAATAAAAAGTTATTCGGGGATAGACCCGCTAAAAATTGCCAGATCGGTAGTTTTCTAACTTTACTCCATGGTCTTGTAAATTGTTTGACTGGAGAGTCCCTGGTTGTTTAAAAGCCAGAATCAAAAAATGCAACCATCGTGCCCTAAAGGTAAATGCCTACTCAGCAACCTACATGAAATTTTAAAATGTGCTGAGCGAAGTTATGTAAGTTTATGTTGTATAAAAAATTATTTTCAATAAGTTCTGTCTTTCATTAAATAAATTCCAATAAATAATAAAGTTAGTTAAAGTAAGCCAAAAAAGACTTTCACCCATATTGCTGACTTTTTGACGCGTTTAAAATAAGCTATTAAGTCCACGTATTGAAAATATAATAAATGATATTTTTACTTACATCCGTGTTCCAAATTCTTGCTGGAAGAGAAATTTGGAGTTGCAATTATAAAAAATACCTAAAAATGGACTTAACTGTAATGATTCATTATTATACGACAGCTTTTTTATTTACTTTTCCTTATTTATGTATTATGGAAACGTAATGTGTTTGCGCAAACAATCCCAAACCGTAAATAATGAATAAACAGTTTCAGGTGCTATTGAGACCTCCTAAGTAGTTTTTACTAAGTTAGCTCTCTGGATGTTTGTGTTTGTTATCATTGTAGCTTCCAGTGTTGTTATGCAAGAGAGTAAAAACTTGGTTCTATAAATCAATCTTGTTGATTAGTAGAGCTACCCGAAAAATAATTATTTCATAAGGTAATTTCAGTCCAATTTTTTTGAATTTCGAGGCCTAAAGGTTTGATTTTGCCAATGGAAAAGAGCAAGCAGTAGGAACAGCATGAGGCCGGTTTGTTTTACCAGATAGGGGAATTTAACTTGTAGTGTCAAAATAAAAAAAAATTTAAAAATTATTTTAATTTGACTGGAAAGCCTCAGCCCAAAATTGAATTGTATCAATTCTGCCTTGAAGGAATCCGGTCTTTCCAAGAGGGAATTTTCACGTTGACAGACCAAAATAAAATTCCTCATTTCAAGGGCCATAAAATGACTAAAGAGCCTCTAGCTATGCATAGGCTAAAAGCTAAATGTATGCTTCCAAATAACTCTTCACATAATACACACACATTTGCTATTTTAGCTGTTATTGTCACGGTGGTTTGTTATAACTTAATGATGATATTAATGTGTCGCCTCAGCTTGGGTAATACTTGTTTTTGAAGCTTCAATTTTCTTGTGGATCTCCTTGTTATATTTTGTTGTATTGTTATATTTTTAGCTTTCACATGCTATATAGTAGCACATTAGGATAGATATGCCATTTTGTCACATAGTTTTATTCGATTTTTAATTTCTCAAGTTAATTTAACTAGCTAGTATAACTTTCTTATCTTTGTATAGCTTTGTTATCTTTAAACTTAAATAATGTAAAAAACAGCATAACATGACTTGCAGTTGATTTGTTTTTTCTCGTTTATATATTTTACTTACAATGGTTAATTGCTTTATATTGTCAATCATCAAGCTGTTATGATATAAGTTTTCCCCCTTGTCACGGTATGCCGTTGTAGGGTCTTAAGTGAACTGGTGAGACATGTTATGCAATTTTTCTTGTAAATATATTTTTAGGGGAAGTGTTTCTATTTTAATTTGTTTTGAAGGAATTTCACTTTAATTTAGTTTTTCTTATATTTATCACGGCGTTATTATTAGGTTGTTCATATAGTTGTTCGTTTTTATAATTTTCTTAGCTGAAATGCATGTAGTATTTTCAAAATAGAGCATGCAGATTCAATCGTTAAAGAAAACACACACACACACATATAATATATATATATATATATATATATATATATATATATATATATATATTATATATATAATATATATATATATATATATATAATATTAAAAATTTGGTGTCTATTATAATTTTGAATGTGATTAATAAAATTAAAAGGTTGTTGATGTCCAAAATTAGCAAACGTTAAATGTAATATAAGGTTATGGGTATAAGGTAATAGAAGGTTTCCAGTACATACTGCACCTATATGTATCTCATAGGGCTAATTTTTTTACGAGGGCAGACAAACCAAGGGAAAACTAACCTTGAGAACTATTTTACGTTTTTTCCTAAAAAGTTGATGCTATAAGCAACAAAATAATTTAATTATATACTATATAATTAATTATATACAATACAATTTTGTTTTATAAAACAGAATACTTACGAATGAAACAAAATTAATAAACATGATTGTTCTAAGAAAAATTCTCTAACTTCTTCTAGTCGAAATTTTATAAATTGAAGGCAAGATAACTGTTGTTTTTTAAATAAACCTATAAGGAAATAGAAAAAAAAAATAATTTCTTCCAACAATTACTCAATTTATAATATTTCTTCAAATTAATAAAATTAATTATGTAAAATTTTAGTGTGAAAATGACGAATATAAAACATAATTTAGTACAAGAGTTTTTTTATAAATAAATTTATTAAAAATTAACTCTAAATATGAACTAAATACTAGTTCATTGAACAAGTATTTAGTTGGGTAATCAGGTTGTTTAAAATCATCTTTATAATTGCTCTTTGAATGACCACTATATACTTTCTAATAGATTGGCTTGCCAATCCATTAGCTTTAATTCCATGATCAATTATTTACTACTAGTGCACTGTAAACAAATTTTAAAGTTTTATTACAGTTATCGTTATCACGCAGTGCTTTAAAATACTAAAAGAATTATAAAAGAATATTCTGTTCTTGGTAAGGCTTTAACAAGATCGTCTCATCTTAATTTATACTATTACTACAGGAAGTTGTTGTCAGTTGAGCCCTTGTACATTTATAGGACACTGACGTTAATTAGTACCTTGTTCTAAGTTCGTAAACAAGAAAGTCATAACTTTAGATTATGCATAAGAACTAAAAGATTCTAATGAAGCCTCCACATTTAATTGCATACTTATTTTAGCTTTTTAAGGACATCATCTCTGGTAGTTCTAAAACAACTCAAATATCATCCACGAATCCCTGAAAAATATCTGGAAAGTTGTCAATTATTTATAATGTACAGAGAGTAAATCGGTGAACACGAGGTCCCTTGAGGTGTTCCAACATCTAACTTTTGATTAGATAGATTATACAGATTAATTGATTATAGTTAACTTTAACCTTTAACTATAGAATTACTTATTCATTTAAATAAACATTTAATCATATCTGTTAACCCACATGGTTTTAAATCAAGAGTTAGCACTCATGATGCAGTATCGGTGGTAATCTGGCAGATCTGTGATGTTCTAGATTTTAATAAGAAGTCTTTAGCTGTGTTCTTGGACATTGCCAAAATCTTTGATTTAATTCCACAATCTGCACTCTTTAAATCCCTCTCATGTGAAGGACTTGATGGCACAGTATTACACAAGTTTACATCTTACCTCCATGAATGCAGGCAAAGATGTTAAGTTCAAAATGAAATCAGATCTCTTTTGAGGGATTGTTTTATAATACCACAAGGGACTGTTCAAGGGCAAATTATGTTTTCTATTCATGTCAGAGAATTTTGTAATCTTAAAATAAAGGATGGTAACAATATACTAGTTGGCAGACGATACTGTTATCGTGTTTGTAGGTTCATAGTGGGACGATGTTTATCACATTGTTTCACTAGGCGCAACCATCGTTAAAGAATGGCTGTCTTCTCACAGTCTAACATTAAACTTGGATAAATGCAAGCACATAGCCTGTCCCTTTATTGTCAGAGACAACCTACCATTTCTAAGTTAACTTTACATGGGAAGACCTGTCCCCAACAACCCCAATGTAGTTGTAGTTGTGTAAAGTATATTAACTACCTAGTTACAATAGCTTGTTGTCTATGATGGAATCAACATATTACCATAGAGTACTTAGAGACGAATAGCACCATAAGCCAGATGAATTATTTTTGTTAAGAAAGATTAAATTTTTAAATTATGTAGGTACTTACCACTTAAATATTTCCTAATAACTCATGGATAACTTTATAAGTCAAGTTAATACATCATATAAGACGCAAAATGACAGAACAAGTGGTATTTCACTCCTTTTGGAAAATGGTTTATCTTAATTTAATCAGTTTGGGAAACTCGTGTTTTAATTAATACCTTTTTGATCCAATTAATATAAAAAATAAATCAAAGTTTTATTAGATTATAAATATAATCGACTATAAAAAATGCGCTCTTGAAAACTTGCACATATTCAAGGTGATGTAACTTTTTGATAAAGGCGTACTTTAATTTTATTGCTATATGAAACGTGTACTTCCAATTGGAAGTTAATTAATTAAAGGTTCTATAAATAATCAAATTATTACCATTATTCGTTAGTTGTTTAACATAAAAGTTTCACTTTTTTTAAAAAAAAATATGTAGCAAGGGACGAACATCTATTTTGAATTTATTTCAAATTCATCTAATATTTCGAAGTACTAATAAGTAGGATTTTTTATGAGCTAAGACGAGTAATTAATTAATATTAATGTTCTTCTATCATTTTTAGAAACGTTTACACTGTTTGGAAACAGTGTAAACGTTTTACGTTGAAATTGAAAATGTTGCTGTGGTTTCCCTTAATTTTGCAGGCAAATACCAGGTTGATTAATCAAAAGTCAGTCCACAAACTGCACAGGAAACCATCTTTGACACTCCTTTAAAATATAAATCTTTCAAACACCATAAAAATATCACCTTTTGACAATCCTGCAAAAAAAATAAAGTAAAAAATAAAATAACCAAACCAAAAAATATAAAATTATCCATATACCAAATAAACCCCTCACATTTTTAAAAATAATCAAAATTCATATCAAACAATATAAAAATAAAATAATAAAAAAGCGGCACAAATCACCCCAAACTCCAAATGAAATATGGCTCTGGTTTACACAAAATAAATATTAAATACTATTGCCAATAAAGAGCTTGTTTAAAAAAAAACCTTTTGAAATTAATAACATACAATATACCTAAAACACATAAAATATTGCATTAAATATTGTAATTTTAATTTTAAATTAAATAAATTTTTGGCAAATCCTCCAAATTACTGCACTGTTTTCAAAGTTAAGGCTGTATCATAGCCCTTACTACTAGTCAGTGCTGCCAATTTTAAGAATTTACCGTAGCTTGTCCATTCCACAGTGTTTAAGGTCAGTTTGTAATAAAACTACTTCTGAAGGCCTAATTTACGGCCTGGAGCACAAATCAGTATTTTTTATCTGATCACTACCTGATAACTTTAACGTTGTTTAAATAGTTTGATTTAAAATTGTTAAACGATTTGATAACATAAATTATATTTTCTCTATCTTGAAATATTCTATTTATAAATTTATTTTTTAACATATCCTCTATAATTCTATATCATAATAATATAACCTGTATCCTCCTTACTGCCGTACAGCTCACTTTTAACAGGCTCCTTACAATCTTGCATTAACTCTTTACAATCACTTGCCCCCCACTATCAAATCTAATCGAATCCTACAAATGTTTCTCCTCCCTATTAAAGTTGTTCCTAGCTTCCCTAGCTGCTTACACCCTACAAGACTACCTTTCCCGTCCTCACTCCTATAACTACATTGAGACATACATTAAAATAATGTATGTCTAGTTGTTAAGTTTATTGTGTATTGGGTATGTAATAATTTTTTTAATTTCTTATATTTGTATATGTATATTTTATAACGACGTGTTACATCCACATAAATGACTTTTGTAATAAATATAAATAAATAAAATAAAACAAAAATAAATATTAATTTTACCGCATACTTAAGATAAACATTCATTCAGATAGGAAATATAACAAAAAGTATACATAAAAACAGATATTTTGACAACAATTTTTATTAGGTATCCAAAAACTTGAAGTAAAGTATTATCATTTTTAACTAACCATCACAACAAAAATGAAATATATTAACAAATTCATAAAATTAGTAATGAAACTCAAAAGTGTATCAATATATCTTAAAACAATATGACATGTATCAATAAACAAGCACCCATACAACATTTAACCACAAAATATTGAAATTACTTATAACCCAATTAATTAAGAATAACTTAGTTGTTAAGGCCACTATGGTGTAAAAACTATAAATAAATAATATAAGGGATTTTGTCAATTCATATTAAAACGAACTGTAGGCTGAGTGTTTTAATGCATTGTTGCTGATTTTACACTTATTAAAATCTTCAGAATTATATCTTTAGAGGACCAAAATATTCTCAATATTTTACTTTTTACATTGCCCTGCAAAGTATTCTTACATAGAAAATTTTAAAATAGAATATTTTAAAGTTTTTAATTGTGAAGGTTTTATTAATTGTACTGAATGGAAAATTTTGGGGTATTGACAAATTTAATATTTTTATAAAGTTTTGCTCCAGTGACCTGAAATATGTATTTATTCTTTGTACTTCATCATTAAGAATGTTGGTAACTTTATCTTCTCCCTTTTTCTCCCAACTATAGTTTGGGTCCTTTGCCTTTAATAAAATCTAAGCAATACTACTGATAATGATAGTTTTATCATAAGTAATATACGTAACGATTTACGTAAATTATAAACTTTGCCATATTTACACCTCAGCCACTCTTTTAGACGAAAATCATAAGAAAACGTAAACTATTTACACCACAAAACATTATGAAATCTGGTTCAATACCTATGGTCATACTGTGGACTCTTCACATTTTCAATTACACTAAAGAAAGTAAATACTCCAGAACATTTAAAAAAATCCAAAGGTAGCCATAAAAGCTAACTTAATTATATTATACATGAGTTTAAGAAATTTATTATTAGTATTTATTTATTTTTTTAAGAGGCGTCTGTCCCTTTCAAGCAACCAATATGCCTCACAGAAAACTAGAATAGTGTTTTCAATTGCCACATCAATTGATTTGGCGTGGCTATAAATTCATTATTTTACTGATGCTTTTCTCCCTACTGGTAGCACAAAACTACAATAGCGTTTTTTTTTCAATTCACTTAACCAAAGGTGCTAAACGCATTCGCATTTAACATATTTAAGTCCAAGAAAACTAAGAAATGCACATTAATAAGATAGTTAAAAGGTTTTATTCCTTTTAAATTAAATTAATGACACCCTATCCTTTGGTCAATAAAACATTAATCGCTAATAAATAAAATGCAACTTTACTGGCTAGTTACATAATTCATGATTTACTTGTTATTAGTGACGCCAGGTACAGAGGGTGATTTTAAAGAAACGTTAGATTAAAGCAGTGCCTCTCAAATGCTGCGTCTTTTTGTAAATAATAATTAATTCTTAATTTATAATTACATTAATTGTGTTCTCAGTATGTTATTTCTCCATTTATAAATATAATAACAATTAACATTTAATAGTAACATTTAACATACATATTATGACTAACATTTTATTAAATTTAGTTTAATTTAATTTACTTATACCATTTTATTTCATAAAACTTAAAGTATAAATAACATAAGTTATTTAAATAGCACTAATTATTATTTTCAAATAGATAACATTTATATGATATGATTATACCAGATACATATTTGGATTATACAAAAATAATACTAGATATTTATAACAATTATAGCAGTCTCTGCTAAAGTTTGTATCAACTGGTTTAAAAATGAAGCTGCTTTAACATTTTCTGCGTGATTCTACTGCAAATCAGAATACATTTTTGCAGGTGATGTTATTGTTATTTCTTAGGTTCTCATCTGATTAATTGATATGGTCAGGTATGACGTCACTGCAGGGCTCCTTTCTCAAAACAGGAAAAAGCCCAACAGAAGATGCGAAACGGTTTTTTTTTCTTTTTTTCAATTTTATAGGTATTTTACTTGAAATAAAGTTCTACTTAAAAAAATTTCTCAAATGCTTCTAAGCCTTTCTTCTAAGGTTTAAGATCTTCTATTGAAAATTTTACAAAAATGAGTATATTAATATATATATATATATATATATATATATATATATATATATTATATTATAAATTACAGAAAATGTATGGATGGAATAATGTATCTTGGATGTGAGTAAAGGGTTAATTCTTTAGAAAACAAAGAATTTTAATCCTATGCCAAGCCTTTCTTTACATGCTCAAGAAATGAGAGTTTATAGCAGCAGTTTTTGTAGAATCGTTGATGTTGACACTCTATTGGTAAAACAAGCAAAGCAGCAAAAAATGAACTATGAAGTCCATTTATTATAATAAATAATGATAATACACTTTATTACCACACATATATTACATCTATCATACACAAGTTTAAAAAATTTATAAAAAGACCAAAAAAAGAAACAAACATAAGAAATCTATTTATTTTGGGGCATCACATTATTTTTTTATTTTAAATTATCCGATTTTAGTCTTACTGTCTTGTTATATTATATTTGTACATCAAATTATAATTCTTTAATCATGCATTTTCACTTTTATTAATAGTTATATACATATTTTTTGTTATTTCCATCCTATGTACAAAACTGTTATTATTAGTTATCCAATTATTTCATTTAACCTACATTTAATTTTTATGTTAAATTTAATTTCTCTTAATAAATGTAATAGAATAAAATATAAAAGATAATATAGTTTGTAGTGTAGGGAATTATGTATAGTCAACTAGACAGTATTTACTGTCCACCGTAGAGTTAAAATTAGGCTAATATGAGCACCTTCTTCTTGTCTCTTTAACTAACCAGAATAAAGGCAATGATTACCTAACATACAACACAATGGATTAAAAACTAACTTAATATAAATAAATATATGCTCAAATATATTTCTTATTTAATGGATAATAAATAACACTTTATTTGCCACTCTAAAGAGTGTATAATAAAACTCCAAACTATTAAATCTTAGAAAAAGAAATAAAAAAGTTTTATAAACTTTATCACTTAATAATTGATGATGTTAATCAATTATAATATTCAAAGCTCCAATATATTTAATTTTATTTAAGTAAATTCCGCGCTGTAATTAATCTATAGTATAATAACTGGTACGGGGTACCTAGTAACTTTACCTCACCACTTCGGATTTGCTTTGTTCTTCCTCAGAATATGGAACAGACATATTTGTATAAACCATTAACGAAGTATTAAAAATATCTGAAATTGATAATTCAATTAAATCCCGATTTCGAATTCTTAGTGCCAACACAATACTTTTCAATACTTCTGTCAATAGTGAGGGAGCGAGGTCTTAAACTATGTATTTATTGCTAATAATTACTCATTATTTACTCTTGATTTTTTCTTTTTCTTCTTATAATTTCTCTCTCTCTCTCTCTTTTTAATGAGGACCAGGCATTTGCCCGTTTATTCGATAAGCCAGTCCTATCCTAGATTTTAAAACAAGAGTTTCTACATATTACATATAGGATTTTTATTATATCATCTAATATTATAAACTATAATGCTATATAAAAAACAACAATATTACAACAAAAATCGGGTGCAGGGTCCCTCGGAACTTTTCCTCATCACATCAGACTCGCTTCGCTCGTCCTCAGAATATACAGTTCACCAAATTTATACTGCAGCATGTCTTCGGACTCACTTCACTCGTCCTCAAATGGTAAATGCATCTGTTTCATTCTCAGCGGTCACTCATACAGCACTGACCACGCTCAATGCTGCTTAATTTTTATGGTCCATCAAAAACCATAGATATAATTGCCGAATTGAACCAAAACGTGATGAGCTTATTTATTACGTAAAGGTGTGTACTTGTACTAACTTTCAATTTAATTAGATTGATTCCCAATATTTTACAATTTTTTAAAAAACCTACACAAGTCATTCGATAAAATTTGAACTAATGCTGATAATGAGATGAAACTTAGCACAAAATATCAGTCTTGTACATAACTACATGCGTGCTAAATTTCAATCCAATCGCGTCATTTTTCCGCGTTTTATAATGTTTATAAATTTTCGCTGAGTCATTATTGCGGGTTGACGTTATAAAAAAAATATTTTCTGAATAGCACAACTACAGCCGTAGAAAGAGTTTTGTACAAAGTTTCATCTCTCAAGCATAAATACACTAGGAGCTACGATGATAACAGACACACATACACATATGCATATACACACACACGTACAGACAGACAACTTTTTGGAAACCAATCAGGAGGCCTTAAAAACACCTGAAGCGTATGATTCCGGTGACATCCTGGTTTTAGATTTTTTTGCAAAAACAATACTTTTCCAATAGACCTACGGTATAAATGAGGAAAAGTAAAAATGGATTATAATCATATGTTTCTAGATTTGGTATTCAATTATGAACTTATTATTAAGGATTTTTTAAGAATCTTTAAACCTAAGAGTTCCTATTCCTCCTATTCCATACCTATTCTTTTTAAGGAATAGGTAAGGCAAAAATCAAAAGTCTTTGATTATGAGTTAAAAGTAAGGGAATGAGATCGTTAGACAATGTGACCATCAACTACTGATTCTTCTTGAGACTAGCGAGGTGATAGACTGAGCTATTTCGCCACGGACAAATATTAATTTCTATTCATAGTACACTGACACTGAATTAAGTTAATTTGTCACCATGAATTATATGTATTAATTAAATAGTATTCCAACAAAAACATCCCGTGAAAAATGCAAGCGACTAGAGTGTAAAATATTGTGATAGCATAGTTCAGAAGAAGTCATTCATCTTCATAATAGTCATTCTTAATAGATATACACGTACTAGTAAAAGAGAAAGAAGTCTCTCCACAAAAATATATTCTTAATAGCAAAGCGCTTTCAACCTAACAAGAGGTCATCATCAGTGCTAGCCGTTGAATAAAGAAGAGAGTGATAGATGAGTCTTATAGATCAGATATCAAAGATAGACCCCGTATTTTCTTTTACACGTACTAGCTTTAACAGACAACTTAGCGAGAATATACTGGTGAAATTAATAAATCATTAATTTCGTCTTCATGTTATCATTACAGGTAGTTTTTTAATGTTATGTTAATGCTTGGGATAATTTGATTTGTTATGTATTAACCGATCTTTCCAAGTCACAAAGTTCTTTGATTAAGCCTTTGTGTTGATACAGAGCTGATATAACGTGAACATAATTATGACTAGACTTTCTATGTTTAGAAGGAGAATAGACTTGGCGTAAATTATGATATTACAACTAATTACACAAGATTTTGCCACATTTTTTTTTCATGGAGCGTTTTTATTAAGACTTCACTTCTTTTTGTAATTTACAAAAAAAACATTTTTATTAGTCGAGATTCGTCATTATTATCCCAGAAGTAGCATTTTACTTTGCTCGGTACATTTCTTGGTGTCTCTCGCACAATTATATATTGTGCGAGAGACAATATATTAGAAGTTTCAGGTAGCCTTGAAAATGACTCTCCTGACTAAATACCAGTATGTCAACTAAGCTTATTATTGATAGGTTTAGAAGTTGATTCAACTATCCATTACCTAATATTTGACTTGCATCTTTTTCGTGAATTTTTTTCTATTCGTAATATTAGACCTCGCATCAATATTACTTTCAAAATTAATTAATAGTTATTTTTCAAACATATTTTTTCGTAAGATATTATAGAATAGGAGTTTGGAAGCTTGTTTCTGACTTCGCAAAACCTTATTTATTCTAAATAAGGCCATAAAAAAATACGAACTGGTCGCTATTGTTCAATGCAGCCTGACTTACAGCAGAAATCAGTAATAGAGTTGAGGAAGGGAATAATAATAGAGTAGGGGTAGTCGGTATTTCCCATATTTGGGGGCAACTAATTCCATATTTAAATTTATTCAAAATCGGCCAGTAAGTGTTTCATTCAGAAAAAGCAATTTTATTGAAAAATCAAGGATGTAATTTTATATCGATTTTCTTGTAAAGTAGATCGTAAATCAATCATCACCTTAAAAACTATGTATGTATTCATTTTGATTTCTGAGGTTTGAATATAGCGCCAGTTTTGTGGTAAGCCATGAATACCAGTTAAGAATTAAAAATAAACTGTACAGTGTATAAAAAGTATTTAAGTACCGCTTTACCATAGCTATGGCTTGTAGTTTCATCACATGAGCAGGCAACTTTGAGTTCTTTTAACTCATGTGCCAGCCCTTTGACCTGGTCACATAAGTGAGCAACTCTTGGCGCGATCCTTCAATTCAGATTTCAGATCTACTTTGCTTTTACTTCGTGTTGCTCCGGGACAGAAGGGTTTATTTTTATTTAATTTTCCTAAAGCTGCAAGTGCTGCGACTTCGAAAGCATCTCGAACTACTTTAGCCGATGTTTTGGACGATGTTTCGACGTAGGTAACTGCTCCGATTTGTCGTCCAACGCTTACTCCCTAAAATCAAAAGAAAGGCTATTAGGTAAAAATCATTACAAAGAAGAAAATATTTCCTAAGAGCAAGAAGCTCGAATTTTGCTGTAGCAAAATTAAATCATAATCTAACAAGCCCCCTTAGCTTAGATCGACCAAAAAACATACATGAAAAATAAAAATGTTTGTTATCAGGAGTGCCAGCTAAATCAATTCCCCTCTCCCCCTTCTATTGTACAATAAAGAATTAGCCTACGTCAAAAGATTGTTTATACATAAAAATGCAAGATTTGAACAATGAAATAATTTTAAAATGTATAATTTGAAATATTACTGTATTTTCACATTTCAGTATAATCTTGCAAGTGAACTATTCATGTTTTGTCAAACTCACTCATATTAAATGATTAATACATGAAGTTCATTATATAAAACACTATTTCATTTCCTGAAACAGTAATGATTATTGAAACGTGGATTGGCTAGTTATGATTCATAACTGGCCGTTTTATAAACAACCAAAGAGACTTAACTGTTAAAGAGGGTACTATCGTGATGTGGTGCCTCAACGGTACTTGACCAACGACCAATCACATTTAAGTTCCAATATAGGGTTTGGGAGGTGGCAGTCTCTAGTCTGTACTTGAAAGATTAACCATGGCACCTAATGAATTTAGTCACTCTAATAGACCCCTAATCACTGTGCTATTCTACTCAAGGCCTCCCTCTTGTATTAAGTCTCTTTGTTAACAAGCAACCGGCAAACAAAACGAAAACCATAAGCACCACTTTTTATTTGGTCAGTCTGACAGATTTTTAAGACATTAAAAGTTATTTAATCTTAACAAAACACATATTATATTCTATAAAAGCTTATTTTCTTTTAGTCTTTATATACTTTTCAAGTCAATGTTTAGAATGTTAAGGTTGTAGGTTTTTCTTTACATTTGACTTCAGTTTAGGAGATAAGAATTTTCTTTACTTTATAAGAATAAGAAATGGCTGGTAAGAGAAAACCCCAAGGACAGAATGGAATGCAAATCCAAGGTTACATTTGCCCTTTTTCTTTCTGATCTCTGAGGCTTTCCCTGCTAACTCCCCCAGGAAGTAGCATTCGTTTTCTTCATTTATATGATTCATGAAATCCTCTCTTTAGTATTGAACTAGTTTGAGTTTATTACTTTACATATAATATTAACTTTTTATATGTATATACTATCTATGTCCTTCAAGAATTTAATTATATGATCATTAGTTTATAGTCTCATAAAATTCATTTAATCATGAAGTCCTCAACTGAGTCCTCATGTTTGATAGGAGTTCCCTCAGGAAAAGAAGTTCCTTCATAAAGGTAGAGGGAGTATATTGCTGTCCTTTAGGATTTTTACCCGAAATATAATTCAATAATGAATAATCAATTACTACGTACAAACATCGTATTTAACAGGCGATCGTAATGAATACGTATGCAATACGGTCAAATAACTTCACAGTTCTTACAGCGTCTTTGTTTAGTCGATCGAGTGAGATTACGTGATAACTGATCCCGCCAAAACATCGCGTCTTTTTTAGTGAAGGTTCACTTTTGGTTATAAGGAAGTTTAAAACAAAAAATATGTTTAATCAAATTGTGATTTCTTAGCATAATATTAAGTTGCACTAAAAAAATAATATTTCAAAAGTTATTTGATGAAAAACGGTAATATTGAAGTGAAATAAAGAGAAAATAAAAGTTTGACAAGATGGTTATCCGTTAAATACGATCGTCTCTAAAGGTATCGGGGATCCATTTAGATTCCATCTCGCCTAGCGTAGGCGATCGGATCCCCTCCGCATGGTTCATACAGCTAATATTACCATATTGAGTACTAATATTATCGTATCCAATACGATATCATTTTGATACTACCGAGTTTTGCAAAACATGAATACGGTGTTGACACAATACGGATCTACAAGTGTAGATCCGTGTTGATCCTACGTGTAGATCCGACATAGTTGACACGATTCGCGGATCTAGAAGTGCGTGTGAACGTACTAAATCATTCTTATACTTGAATATAGGCATACTAATGAGCTTTTTCTTATTTTTATAAATTAATTTCACATGTTTCTATGGAGGAAATTTTTCCGGGAGAAAAATTTCAGACCAACCAACATTTCTTAAAAATATGGAAGAGACATGGTCTTAAATTTTCTAAAAGAGTCTCTACTCCCAGTAGAGACTTCTGTGAGTTTCAAATTTACTATTTTTGGTTACTATTTTAATTTTTGGTATACTAAACTAATTTTTCTACAATTTAGTGATTTTGAGAAGTTAAATAGGATTATTTTGAAATTGAACCCCCCTTAATTATTTTAAAATTTAATAGCAGATTATGGTGGCTTTGATATCTAATTTCTTAGGATTGAATGCAGTTTCCGAAATGGTTAATAATACCGTCATATTAGGGTAATTGTTACCAAGAAGAATAAGGTCAACGTGAACTCGTATAGTTGGCTTCCATAGGTTACAGACAGGTATTTTTGAAACTCTACGATCATGTTTTCCCTTAATTTTCAAACTTTAATGTTAGCGCATATGAAATGTTCCTCCTGGAGGCACCGCTAGAAGCACGGACAGAAGGTTTGTAATTGTTTGACGTACCAACACAAGCATACATAAATCAATGAATGTGACAGGTCGGCGCAAAATTTAATTAATCGATTATAAAATGCCAAAAAAGGACGAACTCTTTTGCAATTATCATCATCACTTCCAATGAGTTTTAATAAATATTTAATAAATGAGTTTAGTTTTAATAAATTTGGAAATTTGCTAATTTCCAATATTATCCAAGAGGCTGAAGATTTTTAATTTTACTGGACATTGTGGACATAATTTTTATGTGACTACTACTTTAATGTGGGTCAATTGTGCCCATCTGCCAGGGTTAGATTACAATAAGGGACCCACCCGAAAAAACAAAACAAATAGGTTTCCCTACAAAATTTATGACATTTTTTTATGGCGTAGATCCATAACCGTACTATAACATAACAGCGTGCGAGTAATATTTGAGATCTTCCAAAAAAAACATGTCGTTTTTGACACTAAAGTTTATTTCAAACATAAAATAAATATTTAAGGTGGGTATGCGCAACGTTTAAAGAGGTAAGAGCATAGAGATATATACTAGAGGGAGCATAGCCTATCTCAATACAGTGAAGGACCTGAAACATCGTTTTGGGGCTCTCAGGGGCTCTGTGTAACCTCATTGAAACCTCCTTCAGAGAGTTAAGGTTATAATTAATAGATTGATTTCGGTTTTCCCCACATTGTTTGTTTTAATTTGTATTTTTAACGTTTTACTATATAAGTTATTGTAATTTTGTACTGATTATTTAATTATATTTATAAGCGAAGGTGGTAAGGTTACTTTTTCGATGTTTCAAAATTTAACCTTTAATTATTTACCCTAAACCCACATTCTGTAATATAAATGGTTTATTTTAAATGAATGGTGGACCGTTATCTTCAAAGGCGTATAAGAATTATAACGGCCCAACCCTAAAAGAATATAAAACACCCTATATCGTTATCGTTGCACTCTTTTTCGTTTTAGTGATACAGTTAAAACAAAATTCTGAAACGGATAATTATGATAAAACCCTGGTTTCGAATTTTTAGGGTGAACACAATTATTTTACAATTTTTACAATTAAAAGTAAAAATAACTTGATTTTCAGAACAAAAATACAGAATATAACTAAATTTGAACATGAAAAAATACTTTTTTGTAATCATTATTTTACTTTTTTTTATAAAACACAATATATTTTCTGTATAGTCCAAATTTCCTCACCAGAAATATGTATGGATCTATCTATTTCCTGCACTGGGTGGTGGATAATGCATGATGAGGTGGTGAGTATTGCAAAGGGAATGTTTTAGCTGTCAAATAAATGTTTGTTTTAGTGATCCATTATCATAATCTTACGCCCTTGTATAAAATAACGGTAAGTAACCCACCCTTTATTAAACAGAAATTTGTAGAAAATTTTTGTTTTGATTATTTGGGTGGGTCTCTTATTGTAATTTAACCCTTACTTGATTTCTATCCTCAATAAAGAGCTAGATAACTTTTGAATAAGAAAAGGTAAGTTTTCAATTTTCTACTGTTAAAGGAACAAAATAAAATCGCCCTATAGTCTAGCTTTTTCCTAAACCTAAAAAGAACGAAGAAAGCAAAACTTTTAGAACGATATAATAAGTGAGATTAACTTTTACAAAGAGTATAAGATAACCATCTTAATTCTTTCAAGAAGAGGTTTAAAAAAAAGAACATAAGAACTCTCAAAAAAATGTTCCATCTAGCCTAAGCAAGATTAGGCGATTAACCCTCTCGAGAGTCGTAACCTTTAAAAAACCCAAGCTCCAAAAAACCTTTTTTATACAATCAACAAGCTAAGTTCTCTTGAAAATAGTAATTTTTTTAAAAAAAAGGAATTTCCATCGTTAACTTTTTTAAGTATTAATCTAAAGCTGTAGGCTTAAAGGAAATAAAGCTCAGGTGTTTTATTTACATTAATTAACCTTAATCTTTAAAAAAAAGACAATAAAGAAAGACTTTTTGTTAAAATTACCTCAGATAAGTTAAGAGTAAAAAATATTGTAATTTTTTCTAACTTATTTATTTCATCCTACAATTATTTTTTGGCTTACAAAGAACAAAATTAAAAAGCTTATAGCTTAAAATATAATTGCTTTTTTTTGCTTAAGGCAGTACTACCCGAACCTTTTTTCGAATTCCACAAAAATGCTGTGTCACTAATTGTCGCAGAGACTTGAAATTGTTTACATAATGTCAGCAATTAAAAAAGTCTAACGATGCTAGACCCATTGAAAAATCAAACATAGTTTGATAACAATTTTGTCCGTGGTTTGGGAATAAAATTTAAAAAAATGTGTCGAAAATAAAGCTGTTTAACGTCACCAAGTCAACAGGTAAAATATTACAAATTAAAGCAAGATATGATAACGCACTTGATAACCCAAGACTAATTTAAAAATGGTAACCAAAACTAATTGAAAAATTGGTGTTTTATTTTAGAGTTGAGCACCCTTAAATAAGGGCTTAGATGAAACGAAATGTGTCCTCTGACCATAGTTGAATTCAAATTTAGCCTTTGGCTAATTAATCCGCTAAGAGACATTCATTAATCATTGTTCTACAGGATGATGCTTATAAAAACCATATAAATCCTCGTTGGGGGAAAACTTGGTTATGATTATTTATCTGGCTCCGTTCTAATTCAAAATTTAACTTGAACTATTATTTAAGTATTCTGCATTAGATTCACCATTTTAGTTGTAATAAGTTAAAAGAGGAAGGACCAATGAAAGGGTGAATTATCACAAAACCCCGCATATCTATTGATTAAACCTCGTATATGAAAACCATATCTGTGTTTATGTCATAAACCATATCCTAGTTTCAGAGGATTTGGAGGTTTAATGCTAGTGTTATAATGCAAGTGTTATAGCAGATACGTGTATTCATGCTAGTGTTTATCTAGAGAAAACTTAGCGGAAATTTGTTTTCATCTTACTTAGTGATTCTTCAGTCCTTTTTCACTTATTGCCCCCTTTTAGAATCTTAAATTTTCCATCACCCCCCCCCTTATTAATAGAGACAGGGAAAAGAAGGAATAATATGTGTGTACATAACATACCAAGAAAGCTCATTTTAATGATGTTCTGAACTATTTCTTATATTTGAAGCTGAACAATCAGCCATGACAATGAAAAATTTGCATAAAATGAAGAGATGATAAAGAGCACTTCATGCGTGTCTGTGAATAAAATGTATTAATGAAGGGTGTATTTTTGCTATTTCCTAGTTATCAAAATTAAATATAAATAATAATAATTTTTCATTATTTAGGGGGTTCAATGCAAGGGTTCCCGCACGCATTTTTACCATGCAATAATAGTTTTCCCTTCTAATATTATTGAAGTCCTAGTGCCCAATAAGAGGAAACAACGCAAATGCGAGTTTGTTGTAGATTAATAGTCTTGAGGGTTCGGTTACATTCTAAAAATGGATCATTTTTATGAAAATAAGATGTCTCCTTTAAATTTGTTGTTTATCGCACTTAATATCGCATGTTAATATCAAAGAGACCTATTTAAGACAGCATTGCTACAATGAGAGCACGCATTGTTGTTTATGCGAGCGCAGCAAACAAAATAAAATTTGTTTACTTTCTGACAAATGGGGATGTTATTTTGTTGAATTATAACATCTATGATCCCCCCCCCAACGTCTCATCGCCCCTAGGAGGACGATATTGCCCACGATGAGGATCACTTATGTTTGAATACGGCCTTTTGACAGCGTAAGGTCTTCAGATATTGAAACAGAAAATATCATACAGTATAAAAATTATGATTTTTATACTATATCTTTGTCTTTTCATTCCCTTTTTTACGACCACTCTGAAGGCAGTGAAAATAATATAATATGTCCTTTCGTTCTTTTAACTTTACGATTATTCTTATACCAAAAGAAAAACACAAATACGAATTAAGGTCTGCACAGGTCGATAAAGGTTAAATAGGGTTTAATAGACAAACCCTTCTCTTTATTTACATAGTATTAGGAATTTTATTCTAAATTTTAGAATACCAAATTAGGTTTGTGTCCTTCTTTTACTGAGGATTTTAGGGTTAGAGGGATTTGGTTTTGATAGCGGTGAAGCTTGGATTATATTCAGGATGAACTTGATATAATTTTAAAACTAAAATACAGACTTCGATATTCTATTTGAATAAAAACTATAAAGTAGTAGAATATATTAACTAAAATTTCATGTTAAGGCTTTTCCGCATAAGTTGAAGGCAAATTGAGTCCAATTGGAAACACCTCTGACTCCAAGCGAGTTGATATCAAAATCTGGAATGTAATTTGTTTTTAAATATCGTCGTAAGATTCGAAGCTAAAGCTAAAGTAAGATTTAAAGGGGAACGAGTTCATACAAATATATTTTTTGAGGTAGTACGTAATTGAGCACTTTATTGGACCGTTTAGGATGAGAAGCCAATCATTATTGTATAGGAGGTTATTCAGTACTTTTCACCTCGAGGACATAATGAATGTAAAAAAAAAACTCCTAGGACGTAAAGTGATTCATATATTGCCTCCATTACTGTAATGTAGCGTGTTCAAAAAACAATCTGTGTTAAACCTTCATGAGTTTTCTTTAAAAACGTTGATTTTGTTTCTGTTTTTGTTCGTAGACTAATTTTTTTTTCGTTTTTAAAAGGTGTTCTAATTGACAATTTTTGTGTGTTTATTTGTAAAGCTTTTACATTTTTGAGTAAAAGCGTGAAGCTATGGATGAATTTAATGACGACGATAATATGGAGTTAATTGGACGTTTGTTTTTTTTTTTTCAATTAAGTATATAACGCAGTTTATTTAATGAGTGCTTCCTCAAAAAAAAATAGTGTATGCCATCCGGCTGAGAATGTCTTTATGTCTTGGCAATTTTTCCCGACTCGCTTCGCTCGTCGGTAAACCTAATTGCCGTGACATAAAGACACACTTCTCAGCCTTATGGCATAAATAACTATTTTCGCTCTTAAGGTAAAAACAGAGCTTAGAGTTCAAAGTGTGTAAAAGATTTGAATAGATGAGGTCCAAGGTTTTTTTTATCTAGCTTAATTTATTTATTTTCAAGCCTTTTAGATCCCCTATTTATTGAAAAGTCTATAGCTAAGCTTGCTTCTCATTGTAGTTTTCTTTAATTTAATTTCAGTATTTTTCAATCTTCGTTGTTTTTAATTAAAATACAAATTATCATTCTATTTTATTTTTTTCTTCGTTTGAAAATTATGTCTTGGGCTGATCGAGTGTGTAGCTAATTCAAAGGTATAAAGATACTTTGAACTGAAATTCAAATGCTAAGACATTTTATGCATTCACTGCAAACTAAAAAGGTTTTAGGCAACTCACTATAGTTTGACCAAGTGGTTCCCCTCTTCTCTTACTGGCAGAAATACTTAGTTTGAATTTAACATTTTCCACCTTTCAGAAGTAAAATGTTTTATTTAGCTTTTTTCTTTTCATTACCTTATACCGTATATAGAATAAGAAACTGTGTTTAATTTGCTTCACGCATGCGGACCTGCCTATTTAATTCTTCTTTTTCTAGTATATTTTCTTTAGTTTTATTTACTCTTTTCTACTAATCTCAGTTGAGTACAAAGTGTGCAGACCCTTTTTTCTGTTCTTTATGTCCAAAGTATTTATTCAGAAACTGGACTTTATTTACATTCGTTTAGAGCTCTTATGTAAATATAACAAGAAAAGAGAAAAGTATGAAAAACAAGATACTTTTTATGTTAATAGAAAAATATAAAGAAATATATTTAGTTGGAAAACATGGTGGGTTTATTTTCTTTTACGAAATAAATACTCGTATAGTTAAATGATATTCAATGAAAATAATAAATGTCATGAAAACTGTACTTCATAAAATTGTTAAAAATAAAGGAATTTCCAATCCTTTTGACAGGTACCACATCACTGCTTTTGGCAAACAAACCATTGAAGTTTCGTTGAATAGTTTTTATCGCTTAATCGGTTTTAAGGGATCAGTGCGGTCAGTGCTTGAATAGTGCTTGAATTGAAAAGCCGAATTAGTATGATGGTCTTTAAGCGTTCTTTTGGTATAATCTATATAGATGTATATATAAAAAATATGTTCAAAATTTTGGAAGGACATATCAAAAGGAGTCATAAACTATGTCAGATCTTGACCAGTGTTAAGATAACAGTAGAGAATTAGATTAAACATTTTTTTTAGTGCTTACAGCTCGGAATCCAATTGATAGATCTTGACTAAACTTTTAACTTAGAATGCTCATAGGTCACATTGACCACATTATATGTCTTAACGAAATTTCTTCACAAATAATAATATGAGATTATAGTATAAGACACACACACACACACAATACAGTCCTGCATAATACCCAGCAGGACTTATGCGTAGCAGATGGATCAACGGATATTTTTATAAGTTATTTTCTGTCTTAATTATAAATTTTGAATTTATTTAAATTATTATTTTGAATTTTGAATATTATAATAAATTTATTGTAAGTTTGTTAAATGCATGTTAATAAATAATGGGGGCATGCAGAATGGGGTCCCTGACTTATGTTATTAAGTCAGGGAAAAAAAAAACACACACACACACACACACACACACACACACACACACACATATATATATATATATATATATATATATATATATATATATATATATATATTATATATATGTGTGTGTGTGTGTGGTGTGTGTGTGTGTTGTGTATGTATACGTATATGTATGCGTGTAATATATGAATGTTTGTATCTATATATAATGATAAGTATGTATGAATTATTTAGTGTTTATGTTATATTTGTTGCTTACTAGTTATTTTAGTTTTAATAATCTAAAAATTAAATATTTAAATAATTATTAATTAGGTTAAGTTTTAGGATGTATCATCCAATCTCTCTTTTAAAAAGAGCACCACGGCTAATTGCCGATTTTGCATTTGAGTTGCTTAAAAAAGAGTATGTAAAGTATAGTATTAAAAAAAAGAAATGTATCTTGTAGAACCACGCCCACCATTTCAAATCGGATCAACTTTACTGGTTCCTCAACACTATTTTCCCATGCTGTCAACTGATTTTTAGCCATGTAGTGTAAAAAAGAAGCTTAAGTTGCTTAAAGATCAGAAACTAAACTTTAAACTTACATTATCTATGAGTAAAAATGAACATATTTTACGACTCATCGAAATCCATTCTTAAATAACATAGACAGTTAGTGTAATTAATTTTGAGTCCTATATCTCGATTAAATCAATAGAGCTTGACTTTTGTATTTTCATAAAAAGTTAAAACACAATTAAATATTTCCATTTCTGAACTTATCGAATCATGGAACATACCAAGCAATCATAAAGCACGGCTTGAGAACCAATAGATGGACAAAAACATTTTAACAAATAATTTTTTGCTGTTACAGCTGTTAACAACTTCTATTTTTTGTAGTCGTCAAAGGAGTAATTATTAATAATTTGTTGAATATAAAAAAATACTGGCCGAGTAAAGCTCAGGTGTCACTGCTAGTTTTATACACAAACAAAGTGTTATTACTTTTTTGTTGCTGATCATATTGTATTGCCCATTTCTTCAGTTTCTGTGTGTTAATGTTATGATGGTTTAAGATGATTTGTATCCTAATCATGAATGAGTTCACGATATTCTACGAAAGTGACCATTTAGATCATATGTTCAGTTTCTTATGAGTTTTTTAAACTCATCTATGATGCCCTACATCCCTGAAGATGCCTCCTACATTGGAAGCGAAACGTCAGATATACATTATCTACATATTGACTCGGTCACCACCAAAAGACCATGACAACAATCGAGAAAGCCTGCGCAGTTTACTATTGTTTATGAATACCACTGTCAGAAGTTATTAACCTTGCTTATGACGTCATCAAACTACAAAAAAATCGATTATATGAGAATAATGTTTAATAGAATAATCTATTAAGACCAGCAACAAAACACCAAAATCTCTCCAAAAAACGTTTAATAAGATAAACAGAGCCGGCTTTCGATCTCTGAGTCTAAACTGAATCAGTTATATGACTCGTTTAGAAACTCACAGACACTGAAAATATAATAGTCAGTTTTAGGTAATGATGTAAAATGTCCTCTAATAAAGTCACTTGATTAAATTAAATATTTCATAACAATTTTATTCTATATTGTTCTATTTTGTTATATTCTGTACTTTATTTTAAGTTAATTTTTAACTTTGACTTCCCCCACCTCTTCCAAGTGCCTCAAACCACCTTTTCTCTCACCCTAAACTATTTATACAACTTGCAAAAGTTTATATTTCGTCTGCATGCTTAAAATAATTAAGCTCATAGTTTCACTAAGTAAAACCTAAATTATAATTAGATGGAATTTAATTAGTAAAATAATTTAAACTAACTTCAGTCTGGGGAACATTAATAATAATTAATTTTACAGTTTTATGCAATAATAACAATCATTTGTATTATTGTAGACTAATTATACTTTAAAATATTTAAATTTAATTAAATACTACACCTTTCAATAGTTATTAGTATTTAATTGATATTTTATATAAACAATTTAATATTTATAAATGTTTAAAGACCTATAAAACGATTTAATCTTTTTAGCTAAAATCATTGTCTCACACCCACTTTTTTTAAATATATTTTTACAATAATTATAGAGAATTATATAATAAGCATCATATAATAATAAATAATTATAATAATTATATTAATATTAATGTTTATAATAATATTAATAATTATAAGAATATCATCTTATTGTCAGACAGAAAATTCAAAAAAATCGGGTACGGGGTAACTCGTAACTAATTAACTCGTAACTAATCGGGGTAACTAATTTTACGGAGTAACTCATCACATCGGATTCGTTACTCATAATCCCTACTTTGGACTCGCTTCGGTCGTTCTCAGAATATAAAAGTCGTAAAATTTATACTTAAACATGACTTCGGACTCGCTACGCTCGTCTTCAGATAATAAATACATCCGTTTCATTCCCAGCGATCATCAGGATCACAATTGTCATGTGTTATTAATGTGATCACACACGATAAAATCCATTCAGACCAACATAAATGCTTAAAACCAATGATTACAATAATATGTCGTTTTAAGGATTTTGAGGGTGAACACAATAGTTCTTTTATATAGCTACAGTAGCAGTTAAGGAAAAGTAGAAATCCTAAGAATTTGACGCGTTCTCATTCTTATAGATTTAGTGCTCTGGAATACGCATAAATAATAATCAGTACACCATATGGGCCTGATGTTTTTTCCTGTTATTATTTTATAACAAAATAACAAACCCCGCGCTTGATTTTAATATTTAATTTAAATGAAGCATTCAGAAACCCCTTAGCTATAATAGGAATGGTATAAGAGGAAAATCATTGCAAAGTACCTATTCAGCAAGTACTTTATTCGATTTCAATGAATACTTAATTCTAATGAAGTATTCAGAAACCCCTTAGTAAATATAATAGGAATGGTAAGAGGAAAATCATTGCAAAGTACCTATTCAGCAAGTACTTCATTCGATTTCAATTCTTAATTTCAATGAATAGTTCATTCTAATGAAGTATTCAGAATTCCTTAACTTTAGTATAGCCAGAAACCCCTTAGTAAGTATAATAGGAATGGGCATGCTAAGTACCTGTTCAGCTGTTATGGGAGTGTTAAATTTATCTTCTAATAGAGCTAAAACTTCTTTATCATTCCTTAAATCACTTTGACAACCGCATAAAATAACTGATGTATCGCCACAATGACTTCGCACTTCAGGATGCCACTGCAACAGAAGTATAAATAATAATATTAATTTAAAGTTAGAAGTTATTATCTAATATAACTTCATTAATTGAGAGCTTCGGTGTTGCTCCGCCTACCGAGATGACGTTGAGACGAAACTGGTCCAGGGATATTATTGTCCAATAGTTTGTATCGACGGTAGTTGTTCTTCGATTTAAAATATTTTTAATCTTTAATCAAAATAATTTTTGATCTATCAGCCTATCGGATGATAGTTCTATAGACATAACAATTCTATACAATTAACTGCTTAGGATTGTAAGGTTATTGTCAGGAAGGTTTAAGACGTCCAATAATGATAATGTCAAGGTATGATTATCATCAGATGTCCTCATTGTCAAACAAGGTATTGACTGGACCATGTGAATGGACCATTTAATAACAAAATAAATATAAATAAAATAATCAGTTAGTCTTTTCACAAATAAAACAAAAACTAATGGGACATTGTGAAGCCTTAACAAAAAAATTGTTAATAAAAGATGGGCATTTTTCTATGACGTCACATTAAATCACTTTATGTGATTTAACATAAAGTGATAAATGTTCTAGTTCAGGTAACTAGACCGATTTAATTCAGGTAGTGACGTTATGTGGTTTTGAAATTCGCCTGAAGGAACAAATATGTTGTTAAATACGACTTGCACATAGACCTTTTGAGTACCTGAATGATAAAATTTAAATTAGGACTACTTTAAAATTAATATATTCTAACTTTATCATCCAGTGGTAACTTATTCTACACTTTAAAAATGGGAAATAATAAATCTCTGAATCCTTTATGTATTTATAAATAAAAGTCTTAAATAAAAATACATTTATTTTATTTATTATCCTATTATAATAATAAATCTATAGTATTCTAGTCTCATAATAAGTATAACAAATAAATTAAAAAATAAATAAAAGTTAAGAAAAAAATCTGCTAAAAATATTTCTTACGCTAATATATTAGCTACTTAAAACTCCGTGGAGAATTACTTGGTAAGGGAAGCAAATTCGATGGGCGGGGAGCCGGCATGCTCGAGGAGGGGCAAAGTGAGCCCGGTAAGCGAGAGCTGGGGCAGAGTTACGTATTTAATTTATTACTCTAGTTATTTCCAACACAAATTTATTTGCTTTTATGGGTTCTGAGAAACAAACGATTCGAAGTGTGGAAAATTGGCACCATATAATATTGTGCGAAACTCGGTAGTATTAATGATATAAGTGTGGACAAATATTTCCAGCCTAAACAAAAAACTGAAAATGGTAGGAGTAAAAGTACTGGCAGTTTAGGTCAAGATGTTAGAAATTTATAATTTAAAATTCGATGTGAACAAACTAAACGCATTCGGAGATTATTTCTGTTTTTATAAATGACGTGTGACGTCATTGCAGAAATCGGTATAGGAGGTCAACATTGAAAATTTACTATTTATTCCTGCAATGACGTCAATTCCGGACTATAACCAGTTCTATACAAAATTGTAAGTAGCACAATACTCAGTTTATGTAAATCTTTCAAATAGTTTACCGCATTTTAAATGAGGAAAAGCAAAAAAAATCTTATGAATAAATCAAACAATTAAAAAGTTTGATTTTAAATGGGGATAGATTGTTATTTTATACACATTAAACTAAAAAGTTTTATCTATTTATGAGGTTTTTTTGACTCGGTCAATCTAAACACAATCCAGCCCAGTGACACTCTTTAATATTGATAATTAAATAATTATTAAAAATTAATTCTACTAAGGTGGCTGTATCACAATGGTAAATCATGAAAATATCTAAAACAGTTAAAGTTTGGAAAGGAAACTGCAAAGTTTGTTAAAGCAAGATAGCAAGTATTGGCATAACTTAACAGATGTCAACTTAAAATTAGATCAATTGATAAAACCCCTTTTGATGAATTCAAAAATTAAAATATATAACTTTAAAATGGACTTTAAATCATTGCGGAAATTGTGGTGTTGAATTTTAGGTGAGAAAAGATTGATTGAAAAGCGTCGAAAATCCTTAAAATAGAGCATGAGTCATGGAGATATTATAATTAGAGAGCCTCTACCAGTTGAATTTTAAATCGTTGAAATAATAATCTGAAAACTATAATTTACAATACAACGTTTTTCAAAATGAAGTTAGTGCTCAGCAAGATTGCCCCTAGGGTTTTAGGGGCACAATTTTGCAAACTTTGCAGCGAAATTGATCTGCACACTTACCAATGATCTATAATCAATTTCAATTTATTGTTGTATTTTTTTTATTTATTCATTTATTTATAATTGACGGCGTGAGCTATTTTACAAAAATATTTAAAACTAAAACACAGTACATTAAACAAAATGCATTGAAATGAGTTTAAAATAAATAATATCTTACAATTAATACAGGAAAAAAAATTGCAAAGATGAACATATTTTTAATTTATTGTATTAATGTTTTTTTTTGTAAAATTGTTCATTGTATTTGATTTTATTATACACTATTTTAGCCACTTTTAACGACTTTTATCGATATTTATAAAGTAAAAACTAAAGAAATAATGTAAAACATTATTTTTTAGTTTAGTCATACAAACTGTACTGAATAACAGTAATTCATACAATAGAACGTTTATAAAACATAACTAAAGACATATTATTTGTGATGCGCTGGTCACCAAGGATCAAGATTCAAAAATAAAGGGATATGACAAAATAAAGGAACTCTACTATAAACGTCGTATGAGATAGCGATATAGGAGCAAAGTTACCTTCACTATCAAGATTATAGCAGAAGGTCCAAAACGCAGGTTATATAACAAGGATAAGACAATTTTTTTTTAAATCACAACTACAGCTAGAGTGTATCTAATGATATTGCGGAAAGAGTAATTTTGACCTGTAAGTCATGACAAAAGAAACAGTCCAGCGACTGCACTTTCAGGCTTGGACAGAGTTTAGCGTGTGTACACCAGGCCTATCTTCGTCCGTCAATGTATGCACAGTAAACAACTGTTTTACATAATTATTTAGTCTTGTAAAAGATCTCTGGGCCACTGAAGTCTAAGTCGGCGAGGAGGGTTATCTAGAATGATTCTCGAGGAAAGGTTTTGGATAAGAGGATTGGTATGATCAAGTAGGGTGTCATGGAATGTTTTATAACGTGAAGAAATATACTCTTGGACATAAGGAACGTTGAGGTCTCTATGAAGGATAAGATTGGATACATAAAAGGGGGAGTCTGTAATTTTGCGAAGGATGATAGATTGGAGTCTTTGGATGCGGTTGGTGTTGGAAAGCTTAGCGGAGCCCCAAACTTCAGTCCCGTAAGCCCAAGTAGGTTTAAGCATTGTATTGTAGATCAGTAGTTTGTTCGTGAGTGAAAGTTTAGTGTGTCTGTTGAGTAGTCGACCTAGCAGCTTGAAGCGTCTACTTGTCTGTTGTCTTTTCGATTTAGTATGAGGTCCCCAAGTAAGTCGTCTGTATAGTACAAGTCCCAGGTAAGTAACGTCGTCTTTTTTAGGAATAAGCTCTTGATTTAGGGTGACTGGAGGACAATTCGAGTGACGCAGTGCGAATGTCACATGGGCACTCTTCTGCTGATATAAGACAAATTCAACATATATTAACACTTCAGGGCAAATAAAACATTTAAATAACCAATCTTTTCTGTTTTAATAAGAATATTAAGACCCGTATTTAAAGACATTTTCCTTACCTTAACCTACCTAACATTTTCCTTAAGGAGCCTTTAAAGAAAATGATAGGTTTAGGTAAGGAAAATGACTTTGAATACGGGCCTAAGACACACGAGGTGGTGTCACAAGCAAAATAAAGGATATTACTTTCAATATTTGTTTATAACCTGCAATATAGGATTTCAAAATTAAGAGGGAACTTTTAACGGGGGGAGGGGGCAGCATTTATTTTTTATGAACCTGGTGATAAAAAGAGAGGTTTAAATTTCTCCCTTCATAGATCAAATCAAGTAAAACTTGAAATTACTACCCTAGAAATTATATTTTTGTTTATAAAATAATTTAAATTAGAGATATACCAAGTTAACAAAACACAAAGTTTTTTTAAAAATATTTAAAATTGCACATAAGTAAAACAATAATAATTTTGAATAAATAATTGATATAAATATAGGGTGAAACATTTTAGATGCATCAACATTCAATCCTTAAAAAATAAGAGTTAAACATTAACCTAGAGTTTCAAAAATAGTCTTTACCTCAAGAAAATTGAATCTTGCGAGTTAAAATTTACCATTATTATTTTGTTAACTTTTACCCACACATGGTAATTTTGTTACAACTTTTAGTAACTTTGAAAAATTAAGTTATAGGTCCCCATAATACGGCTAATTTTAGAAACCGAAAACAATTTTAAATTTCAAGGAATTTGATATTAATATCACTATATTCTGGTAATGTTTATTAAGTTATTGTTTGACATATTATAAATGTCCATAATTACAAGAAATATTTAAATAAACATTAGAATTGGGCACTAATGAGACACCAGGTTTTTTAATTATTTATTGCAATATTTCACTCTTAACACAGAGCATTATCAAGCAAAATCTAAAAAAGAAAAAGGAAATGAACTAATTACATAATGGAATATGTTAACATTATATTCAAATTAATAAAAACTAAAAAGTCATGCTAAAAGAGAAAATAAAACTTACAAAATTTGTAAGTTTTAATTTCTTTTTAGCATGACTTTTTAGTTTTATTAATTTGAATATAATGTTAAACATATTCCATTATTAATTAGTTCATTCCTTTTTCTTTTTTAGATTTTTGCTTGATAATGCTCTGTGTTAAGAGTGAAATATTGCAATAAATAATTAAAAATACCTGGTGTCTCATTAGTGCCCAATTTCTAATGTAACATTAAATTATGGAGACCAACAAAAGAAATATTGTATTTAAATATAGTTAATTATGTTAAAAAGCTATATTATATGTCAAACAATAGCGTGATGAAAAATTACCAAAATATATTGATATTGGAATCACATTTCTTAGAATGTAACGCAGTTTCTAAAATTGGCTCTATTATGGTATTCTATAACTTAACTTTTTAATATTACCATTAGTAGCAACAAAATTATCACATTTGGGTATGAGAAACCAAAATAATAATAGTAGACACATTTCTAATATTAGGGGCTTTTTTTATCAAATGACTTGTGTATGTTTTTTAACATTGTAAAAAATCTGAAAATCATTTGATTGAATTGAAATTCGGTACATGTGTATGTCTTAACGTAATAAATAAGTACGTCAAGTTTGTTTTAATACGACAATTACATTCATGATATTTGTTGGATCGTAGAACAGCATCGAGCGTAGTCAGTGCCTGGATGGGTGTCCGCCTTGAATAAAACGGATGTATTTAATATTAGTGTTGTAATATAAATTTAACTACTTGTGAAATTCAGAGTACGAGCGAAGCGACTAAGAAGTAGGTAGGATGAGCGTAGCAAATCCGATGTGATTAGGAAAAGTTCCAAGGACCCTGCACCCGATTTTTCACTTATGTTTTGTGATGGATTCTTTTCTATTTTCATCGAGGTCACTATAGGATAAGGTTACAATGAGGTTGCTCAGAGCCGTTGAAGCGGCAGTAATTATACTGACCTTCGACACCATAGAGGTCTGGGGTTCATCCTAGGTTGTGCTCTGGGTTTATATAAGATTTATAGAGATTTTTTAAATAAATTACCGCCAACTTTAGATTACACTTACAGTGTAATAGTTGCCACTACCACTTGATGAGGTTCCTACAAGGGTAATCTCTGATGAGCCACTACGGCCAAATTATTACCTTGCTCATCAATAGATCGACTAAAGCAAACTCTAAATGTAAGTTTATTATGTGCAGTTTTAGCTTATATTTTCTTTTATTTCTAATTTTAAAATGTTTTAAAAAAGAACAAAAGTTTCTATAGTAAAAGCTCTGTTTCAACTTTCCTAACAGTGATTTTACTATGGAAAGAGTTCTAAAGTAAAAACCTATTTCTGAAAGATCTTAAAAAAGAAAAAATAAGGTAAGTAAAAGTGAAGTATGACTCTTATATTAGACTTGATTTGGTTGTACAGAATAGGCTTATAAAGGGCAGACCTGGGATGGTTTTCCTTACTCCAGACCCTATATTTGGAGAAAAGTTAAGTTTTCTCTTGCAAAAGCATTTTCTTTTCTTACGCTGAAGAAGAATTTATTGGGTTCTCCTTCGAGCAGATATATTTTACTCAAAACTATCTTAAGAATAAATCCTTTGGGTTATTTTATTTACTTTTCCTTTTTTTTGAGTGAAGTATTGGGATCTAGTTTGTAACTTTCTTAATCTCAGAAAACTAATAAAAATTCTGCTCTGAATAAATATCAATTGAAAATTTGAGAATTTCTGATGAAATAAACTTATAACTTAATAATAAATTAGTGGTTATTTAAGTTGACGTCAAAGGGACACAGGATAAAAACAGATTTACAATAAGTATATTTAACTTTGCGCACATAAATATTTTTGCTAAAACTTATACGTTGCATGTGGGGATTAAAATAACTTATTAGAATACAAGTAATTATAATCCCCGAAACTATCGAATTTTAATACGACAAAATTGAAGATGCCTACAAAAAATTCAAATCAAAATTTATCGAAGGGTATAACAACAATAGTAGACCAATTTTGGATTGTTTACATCGAATTGAATCAATTTCGTAAAGTACGGCTGTGTCTTCCTACCTCTTCTCTTCTACCTGTGTCTTCCTAGTCCACCCGTGCTTAGGTTTTCATAAGCTGACAGAACCGACCAATTTGCGCAAACAAGCACGTGTAGTCGGCGTAAGTTAAAGAACAAGATGTTTTTTTTATAGAAATGTCGAGAGGGTTGTCGATAGCTGCATGATTTTCGGTAACTAGGCATTAAAAATGGTGTACCAAGGACCAATAAAGGTTTCTTTATATTTGCCTCCTGATAAAGCTCTCTATATATATATATATATATATATATATAATATATATATATATATATATATATATATATATATATATATATATATAACATTGTACATCAATAGGGTATTATTGTAATGAATTCCCACGAAATATATATATATATATATTATATATATATATATATATATATATATATATATATATATATTGTGTGTGTGTGTGTGTGTGTGTGTGTGTGTATGTATGTGTGTGTGTGTGTAAGAACAATGTAGAATTAGTTGTTATTATTTGTTTAATAATTCAACCGTTTTCTATCATACTTTTATTTTTTGGAATTTCCATTTATTTTTACTCAAATATAAAAACAATAAATATTCCTCACCATCATGTTTCTGAGAGAAGTGATGTAAAAAGTATGTTACTTTCTGAAAGTAAGAGCCAGGAAAAGTTAAAGTGGAGAACTAAGTTTTACATTCTATATGTGAAAAAACGCCTTTTTATTCTAAACTTTCACTTCTTTTTGACGTGTTGCTTATACAAAGAATATTTTTATGTTGAAACAAAAACTAACGTCGAGCAAGAAAAGGTACTTATATCTTTCCATAACTTTCGATTTGCTAACTTAGATGGCCTTACAAACTAAGATGGTAGTAAGGCCAGTTTTGAAACTCAAAAAATATATCTGATAAGACTTTAGCATAAAAGTTATTGCCCTGCTATAAAAAAATATTAAGCAAATTATAAATGGCTTTTAGATAACAGTTCTTCAAACTATAGGCGGTATTATAGGGCATTACTTAAAACTTAATAAGACTTATGTCTATGTAAACCACATAAAAATAAGACAAAAAATTTATAGGGACCTCTATTTTGAATTATTAAAGCTTTTGAGGAAGAATAGGTCCATTAGACATGTCTGTTACTCTAGTTGTTGTCCAAACATCTATTTGTTAGCAACCATATATCTGGTTTTTGTTTATTATTTATTATGTTATTCCTTGAAAAATATACAATTATTTCGACAGCCCGGCAAAATTAGTTTTATTTATTATGCTGGACCTATTCCTCCTAAAAAGCTTCAATAATAATAAAAAAGAACTTAAACTTAATAACTCGAACTTTAAAAACGTCCTGAATTTAAAAGGACGTTTTTTGCCCCAAATTTATTTAATTTCTACATGAAAATATTTTGACAAGAAATATATAAATTTAAAGGAAGCTAAAGTTTAGAAAAATAAAATCGCAGATAATAACACAAAGACATAAAATCCTCAGTAAAAAAGCATGCTAAAGCTAACAGTTAAATTTAAAAATTTTAACAATTAAAAGTAGAACACGAGTACTAGAGATAAAAATAGTGAACTTATTTTTACTTTCTTTATCTTTTAGCAAATTTTCTTTATTTATAACAAAAAATTATTAATTTATTTTTGGCCAAAAAATGTTGATCAAAGAAAAAAGCGACTATTTCGTCTCGAGACAAAAAGAACAAAGTTAAATTTAAGTTTTAGAACTAACTCTTTTTTCACGTCACAAACAAACTTTTCAGCGAAACAAAATTTTAAAAATAGATAAAGAAAATTGTCTAGAAATGTCTGAGGAAAAAGAGAAAAATAATTTATGTTTTAAGAACTGAAGCTGTAGAAAAAGTTGGAGGAAAAACTGTCTGAGTCGATAATCTCCTAAAAAATTCCAAGCAGGTCGTGTCTCGGAATTCCGGTAGCAGAATTTCGAAGTAGTTTTTCTCTTCAGGAATTTCCACGAGTTGTAGAAACACTTAAATATTTGTTTTCTCGCAAGATATCAATAATTTATAAGTTAAAATTACCAAGCGGGCCAAGACGTTTTGCCTCATATTTCACGGCTTAATGACTGTGTTAACTATTGAAGCTTATTACAGCTTGATTACCGCAAGCATCTCTGTCGGAGTTATGTGAATCTATGTTCAATAACAGATGGGATACAATAACTTTTGGTAATATAGTTGGAATGATGGATATAGATATGTAGGCAATCTATTACTGCCTATTGCCTAGTTCATTGAGGGCAATGTCTTTACTTTGTTAAAGACATACAAGAATGACCTGAAATAATACAGGCCCATCAATGCAGAGTAGTCTACATGTTTTAAAAATGCTTTTCACATGCTGTAAGGATAGAAAGGATGATAGTAAGAAGTATAATAGTTTTTCACGTTCAGTCCTCATTGAATATTCCCTATCATAAAACTTTTATTCTTTGCACATAAGAGCACTTTGATTTTTCTTTACTTTCTAACCCTCTGTTTGAAAGTGAGAAAATATTAAAATATACTTTTGAGTGCGATAATATGCTTTTCCTTGGAAGCTATTTCTATGAAGATTAAAAAGTTTTCTAAAATGGCTTCCTATACGGATAAAGTTTTTGTACCTACAAGGAAACTTAAAATAATAAAAGTTTCTGTACAATTTTCTACTTGGAGAATAAGTTTTTTTAGAATGTTATATTTATATAAAATATGTACTAACATATGGTGCCTTGGAACTTTTCCTCGTCACATCGGATTCGCTATGCTCATCCTTCCTACTTAGAAAACGCTTCGCACGTCATCAGATAGTAATTAAATTCGTTTTATTCCCAACGGTCACCCATCCAGACACTACTTAACTTTTATGATCCAACAAAAACAATAATTATCGAAACAACATTTAGAGAAACTTATTTATTTCGTAAAGGTATCCACTTGAAATAATTAAATTATATTTACTTTTTTAAAACGCACACAAGCAATTTTATAAAAATTGAACAAAAGCTGATAATAAGATGAAACATGGCACATATCTTAGTCTTATACATGCTCGCCAAATCTAAATTCGCATAGTTTTTTTCGCGCTTAATGATTTTTCCAAATTTTTGCTGAGTCATTTTTGCGGGTTAATGACGCCATAAAAAATATTTTCCGGATAGCACAACTACTTCTATAGACTGATTTCTGTACACAGTTTTAACTTTGTAGCATAAAGACACTGGGAGCTACAATGATAACTGGCACACACACACAGACAGCTTTGTACAAACTACTTAAATGACCCTTAAAACATTTGAAACGAATAATTCGAGTGACATACCGGTTTTGGTTATTTTTAGAACACAATAGTTTTCCTATATTTATTTATTTATATTTTGAAGAGCCCCTAAACAGATAAACCACAAGTAGGGAACTCTGCATATAAGAACACAGATTATAATAATCAAAAATTTAAAAATTAAGAATAAAATTAAACTTAACCTAATTGACTAGACAGCGTAAATTAAAATTATGTAACTTAAAACTTAAAAATATTACACATGGCGTAAATGAGGAAACGTAAAAATTGTATAATTTGTATACTTGATAGCAGCTTTAGATAAAATTTAATAAGCATCAATTCTTTGTACACGTACACAAATTAAACAAAGTATCAAACATATGTTTATACCGTAGGATGAACAAGCGAAATAAAATGAATATATAAATAAATATATATATAATAAGAAGGATAGGCTCAAAATGGAACCTTGGAAGCTATCTCTTGAAGTGCGCTAGGGGCTAAAAATATGAACATTGCAAATTTAAATACTTAATTAATTAATCATTGTTTAACTGATAGAAATACACTTTAAATGCTATATAATTCAAGTGAGCTTCGAGTAAAATCGAAATAAAATGTAAGAATGAAGTAAAATATAAATTTAAACCTAAAATTTAAAATTCAAACTTCGTATTTACTGTTATAATTGTCCGATTTTTCTTACATCGCTGAATGGACGTTTTATAAGACTTCTTTAATTATTTGTTTGCTTTCTTTTATGAGACCCTATGTGACCTTACTATTTTATCATCACAATACCTAGAGTCCCTTTGAAGTGTTAATGTAGGCTATGTCCACAATACACTGATGCTTTGCAGAATATTGACTAGTATAACCAAAAGCCGTCGTGTCTAAATTATATTTAAAAAAATAACAGCCCTCTCCTAAGCTTCCGTCATTCGAACCAACTCATAAGTGTTATTTTTTAATTCGCTATCATAGTTAGGATTAAATTATGTTAGTATTACGTAATACTTTATCGGGGTTTTAAATCCAGGGTCTATATCTAGTAGTGGCATTCTAACAGCGACCATTTTTTGCTCATAAAATCATTAAATGTGTTTAAAAAATATATTAAGCTATAAAAATATATTTAATTTAATTTTAAATAGTCGAAATAAGCAATTAAATAAGAGGAAAGGGGGAATGGGTGAGAGAGTGGGGTGAAAAAGGAACGTTCTAAAGGTTGGGTCGTTTAAGGTACAGATGGGAGTTTTAGTTAAAAATATCGTAAGGTCAACAGTTGCTTACAGTTCAATAGAATGTGAAGAAGACTGAAACAAAACAATTCAGTGTTTCAGGTAATACAATGCCTAAGGAACATGATGACTACAGCTTTCAGTATCATCTTGTTGACAGTATAGAAACAACTCTTATGAGTGTTGTTCTATTGAATATTGTACTACGGCGGTATTCTTACGTCTGACGTCACACAAGCAGTAGAGGCCGTTTTCCGCCAAAAGAACATGCTTAAATATATTTTTTGTTTTTTTTGCTGTATCATCAAAAGTATAAATTTTTTCATTCTAATATTTTACAGGATGTTCATTTATATGACCTACTAAAAGATAATGCAATGAAAAATTGTGCAAATACTCTATTGTTGAATATAATAGAAGAATATCAATACCACGAATATTAACAATTCTAAGAGATACTGATATAAGTACATATCGGTATGTAAAATATTTAGTGATACTAACAATAATAATAATGCTAATTAATTAGTTTTGTCGTCTCAGTTTTTAGGGGCTCATTTATTTAAAGATGCGCGAAGGATAAATAACCAAGAGATGTGGTAAGGTGGTAATTGCATTGTGTCTTCTCTATAAGATGTATTCGCTATGATACTCTTTACAACGTTTCGTTACCATGGTAACACGGAAGAAAAACACTCTAAACTATAATAAATTTCCACAAGGGGTTGAGACACGTTATGGCAGAGTTTTCCACTCCATACGAGTTAAACCGACCAAAACCACATACTTGTTGGAAAAGCTAGTAAGCTCTATTTCTTGTCTACATTTTTATACAGTTTCCTTCCATCTTGAAACAACATTAATCTTTCCCTTGGAAGGAAATTATCTAAGATATGATGAGTTGCGAGGAGTTAGCGATTTGTTCTGTTAAACTACGCCTGTCAAGAATTTCTAATAACTGTTGGTTTTAAAAGAATATCGAAATAAAAATATCACAATAATAACGCCGGCTGCTAATACAAATCGTTAGCAGCCTCTGACTGCGTACGTTTTTCGGAAAATTGTAAAAACAGGTAGTAATCTAATTGATAGTATATACCTCTACGAAGTTTCAATACGAAAAGTATATCCATGATTTTCGTTGGGTCATAAAAGTTAAGCATTGCCAGGATGGGTGACAGCTGAGAATAAAACGAATGAAATTACTATCTGAAGATGTGTAGCAGAATAAATTTGAGAACGAGGGAAGCGAGTCCGAAGTATGAAGGATAAGCGTAGCAAATCCGATGAGATGAGGTGGGTACCTCGGAACCCAATTTTTTTATTCCTCTTAAAAAATTATTGTGAATTTTTAGTAAAATAATTAAGCAAATTTAGGGATAATGAATTCACTTTAGTCATTGGAGGAGTTAAATACAGTTACATTAAACCTTCACGAAAAAGAGTCACTTATTGAAATATATATATATATATATATAACAATGCTATCTATCGAACGGATATAATATATCCGTTCGTATATCGTATCTGTCATTTATAGGTTATATGACGTCATATAACCTGGTTATGGTCAATAGGGTTCGTGTCCTCCCCAAGGTAGATATTTGTACCAAGTTTGATTAAAAAATATATTATATTTTTTAATCAAGTCTTGTATACTACAAGTACAAAGCTACAAGTTTACTAATTGTAAGAAATTTGTTTCACAAATGTACAAGTGTAGACTAGTAATTATTAGCGATTTTCATACAATTTTATAAAAAAAACACTAGTAGGTTACAAGTTTTATCTTAAATGTCCTAGGAAACGAGCATATTTATGTCAAGCTCCAATCAAATTTGATTATCTCCCCACAAATCTTACAAGATTTGTGGGAGGGATAATAAAAAACAAATTGATTTTTGTACTTGTTTTGTACAATCAAATTTTTTTGATGGTACGAACCAATTTGTACAAAACATGTGTCAAAATTAGGCGTTTCGCGAATATTATTACAATTTTCTTATAACCTACAAGAGTTTTTGTAAACAATGTGAAATAGTTATTTGTGTAACTAGGCAGGGAAATGGAATATTACTGACTAGTATCGAAGTGAGCCCCCGAGCCGAAGGCGAGGGTGTGCTATCTTAATTACCTGCAGAGGCAAAGCAGAGGAAGGCAAATATACGAGTCAGTAATGTTTCCTTTCCTGCCTTGTTCCACACAATATTTTATCTGCGAATAGTAATAAATCAAAACTAGTATTGTTGAAAAACTTATTACGTTTGTGTAATGTTTAAATGCCGACAACTTAGAATAATACTATTATAGAAGGAGCACAGGACCGTAAACACAATGTAATTCACTGATAACACGAAAGGCGGTTGACTGGTGCAACTAAGTAATGCTGCCAACCTGACAACAAAACATTATTTTAAATATGTGTCATAAATCTATTAATGAAGAAAGATCGAAAGAATATAATAACTTAAAACACCTGCAGAGTATTTAATAAACTGGTCCTAGATGGCAAAAGGGTGGCGGAATACAAGAATCTACATTTAGTTGACGAGGACTACTATTTGTAAATAATTTTAATAAATACGCTAAACTACAATTTAAATGCTTAAATATTGTAATGCACCGATATTTATATTAGTTTTATGAATAATCAATCATTAATTAATAATAGAATATAATTCAGCAACCGGAATTGCCAACTTTTTTTTAGAAAATTGTATATTGTTAGGTGGCAGCATTACTTAGTTGCACCAGTGAACGCCTTTCGTGTTATCAGTAGTGCTCCTTCTATATATAGTATTATTCTAAGGCCGACAACATGGGTTTGATGTTTAATGTCGATGTTGTAATATCGACTGATATTACAGATCGATTTTGTGTTTGACAGTTCTTTAAATACGCTAACACAATGTTTTTACTTACTTCCTGATTTGCCAGGTAGTAGGCTCTCTTTGACATTGTTGCTATTTCCAAAACATCCGGCGGGGTATGTTCGAAAAGTTCGGCTATATCTTCGACGATATTCATCACAAAACGCTATAGAATCGTTATAGAATAAACTAACTTTTAAATTGTATTAAATACGGGTTCGTATGATAAAAGTAGTGAATGACTCGACAAAAAAGATGTGACAATAAACATAAAACAAAAAGTGTTGCCTTTAATATTATCAATAAAATTTATTTCTAATTAAAGATTTACATTACAAATTGTTTTATTTTAATTTTAATTAGTTAAATAATGTAATTATTCATAATATAAATTATTAAATAAATTCAATAGTCTTTTTATTATTAACTAATCATGTTTACAAAAATTATCTATTAACTTTCTTTACCAGCATAGGCAGGAGCGGCTGGGAAATGCTACTTTCCTGCCTAGGCAGGTAAAGTGCAGTCATTCATGACTAATTACCAGCCGATCTGGGAAATACTACTTTCTTGCCTAAAATTATTTCAGTAATGCTTCATTTTCCTGCCGTGAGCAAATAAAAATATTATTAAAAACCCAGTTTCATTCAAATGAGTAAATTATATAAGTAATATTTATAAAAACGTTTAACAAACTCATATTGAGCACTAGATTACTAATAAACTAAAAGTTTGCGATAAAAACTAAGTTTTAATAAATAAAATAAACTTGTACCTCAGTTAACCTAGGTTCAGACTTGGGTAGAAATTTTGCAAGTTTATGTTAGAAGTAATTGTAACACACAATTGTAATACACAAGAAAATGTTGTGTATTAAATAGAAAAATGCAACAAATCTACAAGTGTATCCTTGGTAAGACATGTTAATTTGTCATCACAAGTTGTTTTTTACAATTTTTGAAACTGCAAGACTTGTACTTTACCCCTGCTGTAAAGGGAATGCGCTAAAACCTTTAAAGAATCCAATCATGAAACCAACAGAGCATTAAACTAGATCAAATAATGGTGAGCAATGCCAATTTTAGAGGCATAGTTTTGTATAACTAACAGGATAATAATGCGCATTTCCTTTGAAAAATGTAAAGAAAATGAGTACCTAGTAGTGGTTGATAATTAAGTAACTGCTTAACTAATAAAGCATAAACCAGATCCTTTTAGCAAGAAATGGATTGTTAAGTACGGAAACATGCATTCCTAAGGAAATTCGCTTGACATGCGAACCACTGCGCCAGAATTTTAGGACATTATATAAAACTAACTGTATTAAAAGTTCATAGCCTAAATTCCAGTTTTTTTATCCGGTCCGCGATTTTTATCTAAGTATTTTACCCGTCTAAAATTGAGGACCAAAGCACTGGGGAGTTTGAATGACACAGACATACATGGAGATGAAATCTAATCAGATGACTGTTTGAACTTTAAATTACCAACAGGTCTACTAACCAACTAACAAGGCTAAATAACTACTATATTCCAGTCAAGTGAAGAGTTGACATTTTTATGAAACACCTGAAACCGATAATTCTGGTGACATCCCAGTTTCGGATTTTAAGCATACACAATAATTATCTTATATAGTTTTTCTATATATAAATGAGGAAAAGTAATATCACTCAGTAGGTCTGAAAGCACTTAAAACAAAATTATTTCGGTTTAGGAATTTCAAATAATGCGAGAAAGAAGGAGAGTATAAAAGATGTAATAGAACTTGTTTATGTTGGTTTAACCCCGAATGTTCCAATTTTTGTTTCCATCCAGTATAAAGCCGCTGCTTGTTTGTTTTTCATTATAAATTCTCTTTAGTTTATATACAAGTTGATTCGCATCAAGAAAACCTGTCTCCTTCAAAAATAGTGGGTTTTGAAATTCATATTAAAAGTGGGGTTTAACCTGCCTTAGAAAATGAAAAACATAATTTTAAAAGTTTTTCAATGTTGAGTTAATGTAATATTTTATAACAATATTATTATTACATCTAAAAAATAGTATGATATATCATACTATTTAAATAAATAAAGCATGATATACTATAGTATAAATAGTGTCTATGTAGTATCATATTTTTTTTAAAAAAAAACTATGCTTATCATTTGATAAAAATTAAACTAACTACTGAAATGTAGCGTATGTTTTTTTTCGGGCGTAGAGATAGTAAACAACTATTTAGAAGAAAAACAGTATAATGTATAAAAATTTAGCAGTACACTTTTTTTTATCGCCTCGTTGGCCAAAATTTTCAATTTTTAATCACTTATACATAATTAATAAACACTTGATAGTCATTAATAACTCGCTTTCCGAAAATAACAAAACTTAGTTAACAAAAACGTTCCATAATTTATTTGATAAACAAAAAAAATAAGAAGGGGAAGGTAATATTATAACCTTGTAGTAAACTTCTTGCGCACACCTACTGGACGTTTGAGGAACTTCACAAGGACAGTAATTATTATTTTTACTGTCACCGACAGTTAAAATGAACCGTCGAAGATGGTTAAAAAAGCATTTCACCAACTTTTTGGAGAATGTAAAGTGCCTACTCTACTGTCACCCGAAAAACAAAGTTTTTCGAACAAGTTTTTTAATGGTTGGTCAGTAGAGTCTAGAGTCCTATCAGATCATCACCAAATCTTTGACGAATTTTCTTTAAAACGCGTGCTTCCTTGCTCACCGAATCACTTGTTGCTTAAGTTTTCATTTTGCGTTTTATAACCTTACGAGTAATATTGTAACTTTTAACACATGTCTTCTCTGAAAATTTTAAATGAAATGCGCATATTTTAAAAAATATACGTCCCATTTGTTTTAAAGACATTGTTAATTTAGAGAAGCGGCATTTATTCCAGATCAGTTTTGTGTCGATTCAGCATCACAAATAATGATATTTGTACTGACCGTACTGCAGGTTTTTAAGCTGGTGTTTACCAATAATTTAGTTATATTTTACTAAAAATATAAAACACTGTTTTGTATTAAACTATGATTAAAATACTTGTTTAATGTTAAACAAAAAGTAACACATCATATCATAAATGAAATAAAAATACATAAGTTGGAAAATATCGTCTTATCAGTTAATTTAATTACTTGTTACTAATTTAAACAATTTAATGCAATAAAAGAGTAATTGTTTTGAGTTAGTGCAAACTATAATTATTCAAAAGGAAAATTAAATAACAATGAATAAATTAAAACACTATATTGAGATTTTCACCTTTTATAGTTTATTTGAAAACTCGTGACAACCCATTTAAAACGTTTTTCCAATGAAAAAGTAACTTTAGTGAGTTTAAACTTCCTAGAATTAATTAAAATAAATCGCTTCAAAAAATGAATCTAAAGGTAAATCGTCAAAAATAAGAACAAATATAGAAACCTATATACATATTATTATAACATTGATTTATCTATCTTGGTGGTGCTGCTAAGGACTTTGAATCGCGAATATAATGAAAAGTCGAACGACGAGATTTAAGATAGTTATATAATCATTACTCTATGATTAGGGTAAGGGTTTTTTTTTCAATTAAATTTAATTAATTTTGCATGATTTGTAGCTTCAACCCTAAAGAGTGCCTCGGCTAATAGCAGATTTGAAACTTGTTAATATATCATAACTTTATGAATGCGTACTAAATATATTGAAAAATTATTATAATTAACAGTTTTAATAAAAGGCTTATTTTTTATTTATTTAATTAGGGTTAGAGCCAGCAAATCATCAATGTTTTTTTTAGATATCCTCTATATATGTATAAAGAGGACAGACCACGTTCGGTTAAAATTTTTCATTTTAAAATTTCATAAGGGAGACCCGACTAAAAAAAGTTAAAACGAAATACAACGAAATATATGAAAATAAGAATAAAACAATAATTAAATTGTGTCAATGTCTAGAGATAATATAATGTTGTATGTACCTCGGGAGTAAAATGGAATTTCATTCGGCTTTGCCTCGGGAGTTAATTAACTCACGCAACATTTTTCTGGTACTTATTTACCTATATTTGTTTTAAATGTATTATCTAATTTATTTATTTTTTATCTTATCTCCTTCGATAAGGTAATCACACAACAAAGTTAAAATATAGATGAAGTGTTTAATATTATTTTTACATCGCCATGTCGAGTGGTCCCATCAATTTGAAAGATTACGCTTATAAAACCTATTCAGTCGGTATAACATAAAAAAAACAGAAAGCCTGTCGTTAATGCTTAAAATAAAAGTTATTTAAGAAGGTTTAGTGTTTGCAGTATGTTGAACGCGTGTATTCGATGCTCTACATTGCTGATAGGAGTCGTAGCAATTGTAAGTATCCTAATATAACTATATTTGCATAATTTGAATTTTTTGTGTTGTCAGTTAAATGAAAAATAATAGTTAAACAAATTATGTTTTTTTAACGGAAAGTTGAAAATCAATTTTAAAAGTACAATAATAAACAATTATAGTTAGCCACTGGTCAAATTCACTGAGTGACTTTAGCTTAGATTGTACAAAGACTCCCAAATGCACTTTTATCTTATGAAAAACGACTGGTTTAAAACATTATTAGTTTATTTCAAAGATATATTATTACTCGGGGGCCGTATAGGTTAAATTTTGAAACATCGAAAAAGTAAACTGACAACCTTCGCTAAAAATATAATGAAATAATCAGTACAAAATTACAATAACTTAAATAGCAGAACGTTAAAAATACAATTCAAAACACAATGAATGTGCGGGAAGCCGAAATCAATTAATTTATTATAACCTTAACTCACTCTTGGAGGAGGTTTCAATTAGAGTACACAAAGCTCCTAAGAGCCCCAAACTTATGTTTCAGGCCACTTAATGGATTGAGATAGGCTATGCCCACTCTAGTACATATCTCTATGGTGTATTTTCACACTTGATAAGATTGAATCATAGAGATAAATATTACTAGAGGAGAGGGGCCCATTGGTTGAATTTTAAAACATCGAAAAAGTAACCGGACACCATCGACTATCGATATAATCAAATGAACAGAACAGAAATACTGTAAAGTATATAAAAGAACGTTTCATATACAAATCAAAACTCTAAAAAAAGCGCGGGAAGCCGAAAACAATTGATTTATTATAGCCTTAACTCACTCTTGGAGGAGATTTCAATAAAATAACCCAGAGCCCATGAGAACCCAAAACTAATGTTTCATGCCTCTCAATGTATTGAGATAGGCTTGGAATGATCTTAACAGCCAGGTCCAACCAGGCGCGGATTCAGCCCAAATTTTGGCAGGGGCGATAATTGAGAGCTTATTATAACTCAATTAATTTATAGCGGCAAATGGTGAGCTTAAAATGTTAAACAATTAAGTTAATTAAGGAAATTAATACAACTCAGGCCCTTAAACTGGGCTGATTGTTAGGGTTTAAACTGGTTGTGAAGTGGTGCTACACTCCCACTGCAATCTAATGTAATGCCGTGGAGATATGCTACATTATCCTGCTCACCAACTGTTAAATTAACTAGATAACAAACGTTAACACGGTTAAGTTGTTAACTCACCAATCTAAGAAAGGTTTTACTGACGCACGATTTTACTTGGTCCTTAGTTAACTTATGTACACATTTTGTAAAAAAGTTCGTTTACAATGATGATCAATTATAAAAAAACTTGATGTTTAGCTGGAAGCAATAATATATGGTGGATTCTCAATATGGTTCATGATGATGTATACCTGCGCAGCGGAGCCTGTCATGTTCCAGACCACGGTCAACCAAACTGATCCTTTGTCTTCTTACTATCTCTTCTATATTTCTTATATCAGAGGTACTTAAAACTTTTTCCCTTTCAAATCATTCTCAAAGCTTTTAGCTATATTCCACAGACATAGATGTTAGCAGCTTTAATGGTTTTGAGTCGATGGAGATATCCTAACATAAATTCCTCTGGCTATTGCAGCTTACCTAAAACCCACTACGGGTTACTAGCGAGTTCTTATTTACATTTTTAACTTACAGTCGCAAAAAATTGATTTTTTTTTTTTATAAAAACAGGTGAAAAGCAACCTTCATTAATGTCGAGACACGAAAGTTATCAACTTTGCACACTCAATGCTAACACTCGTGTGCTCCAGTGTTAGCATTACTGCCACGAAGTTCGGATTTTATCGGTTATATTGCTACGTAGAAGCTTTGTTTTGGAAAACATAGAGTGTCTCATCCTTTCGCTGGACGCATCCTACCCAGATCCTATATCATTCCACGTATCAAAAGATAATAACAAAATCTAGAATATATTGTGCCGCGGCGCGGTCTATTCTTTCATGTGGAAATTAACACATTAGCATTATAAAAATAAGCACGAGGAACACCAATATATTCTTATGTAACAGGAGAATGCAGAGATCCTGACCTGCACTACGTAGCTCCGTCAGCTGTGAGGACATATCACTATTTCATGGCATATGCAGTCCTTAGTTTACTATGGATAGTAACAATCATTTTTATGATAGGTCAGTAAACCTTTGTTTTGTTAATCTAGTCGTCGTCACTTAAAGTTTTAAAGAAAAGAGGGTGTTTTACCATTAAATGTGAAAATTTTATTTAATAATGTCTTAAAGTTTTCTTTAAAAAAATTCATATGACCATATTTCGTTTGTCGGCAGACCAGCAAAAATTGTAGGGCTCTAGCAGAGATATTATCAACGAAGGCATCAGTTGTAATACATTTTGCAGCGGTTTTGAATTTATTATTTTGTTGTTATTAAGTTGTCAGTTTTTCTCTAATAGTAAAAGTTAGCAACATTGTAAGTGTGTAAAAGTGTAGCAACAAAGTAGTCTTTGCTTGTTAACGCTGTGACACATTAGCTGAACACACAATATGCTAGACCTACTAAGCTCTGGTAAAACAGCAAATAATCCAAATGGAGCGAAAAAGAAAATACTGCAAGCCAGACTTCATCAGGTTTGGAACTACTACACACAGCTAAACAAATGAGTAGCAGTTGCCCTCTACTTAAAGTAAACAATACAAAGATTAGGTTCAAACAAATAGAGGCACAGTTTCGAAACTCACATATTTCTGACGATGACACAAAAAAGTGTCCAATTAATAAGTATGCAAGGTAGATTAATATAATAATTTAATGAAAAATATTAACTCAAATTAAACTCCTCTCGAACAAAGCGATAAAAATAAAATCCTTATAATTCGCGACTGGAACTATCATTACTGAAAGGGTGTTGAAATCACTATGGTTGTAGAGGTTGTTATCAAAATTTCGAGCGGTGCTTACTCTAGCGGAGGGAAACTCAGACAAAATCGCGGAGCTTGCGGACAAACTAGTTGGTTTTAATGAACAAAGTTCTATCTAATCTCTTGAAAATGAAAATACCCTCTCTCAAGTAGTGCAAAAATACCCTACTCTTCTTAATAAGTGCAAAAATACCCTACTCTTCTTAATAAGTGCAAAAATACCTCTTCTTAAGTGCAAAATCTACTCTTTAATAAGTGAAAAAATACCCTACTCTTCTCAAGTGAGGAGGTAAAAGTGAGTCTCCGTGAGCTTTCAAAAAACAGGGAAACTAGGCCCGCGAGAGACCTAACTTGTTCTTACCAAGAACAAAAATAAAGTACAACATCTGGTCTATACTAGGGCAGCTAGTATTGATTAAATAATATTATTTATATCCAGACGGTGTATAATGTTAAGTTTATTGACTAGTTTTTAGGGAGTAAAGAAGCTTATTTATTTATTTAAAGAAGCAGTTTTCACTCTCAAGGGAGAAAAATGGTTTCCTATTATTGTGTTATTAGGGGCAATTATATCAATTTTTTAGGGGAGTGGTATTCTCTCAATTTATCCAAGTGACCGAACAATTTTTTTAATTTTCCTAGAGGTGGCATCCCTAAAATTTTTTAAGGGGGATCCGACCGAAAAAAAATGTATTGGCTCAAAATCCGTTTCAGGTCAAAAGAAGTTGTTTGGAGAATATTTTTTTTTAATTTTTGGGGGCAGCACCCCCAAAATTTATGAGGGGGTCCGACTATAAAAGATTATAATAAAATACAACAAAACGTATTAAAATAAAATCAACGTCTGGAGTCTGGAGATAAATCTTGTACGCACCTTGGAGTGAATGCAATTTCCTCGCAATTACCTCCTCGCTTTGCCTAGGGAGTTAATAGTCATAACTCCCTCGACTTTGCCTCGGGAGTTAAACACATAAATAACTCGGATTCGCCTCGGGAATTAAATTACTTTGGTTCCTCGGCTTAAGCCTTAGGAACTAACTAACTGCTCAGGGAAATATAACATTCTTTACTCCTTGGTGCATAAATAACTATTATTATTTAGTTTTTCTCCCGTAGTAAAAGTTGATAATAAAGTTTCCTTTGCTTATTAAATTTTACTCTGATATTTTTCAGTTGGTACATGCGGCGGAGCCAAAGGTAGAACAGCTAAATATATTTACACTCCTTTTATTCTGGTAACTGCAGCATGCTGTATATTAGACGTCACAGCAACAGTAATTTATTCTATAGATATTTCTAAAACAACGGTAATATATTTTTTAGCGAATTTCCTTTAAATAAGAAACACATTTTTATAGCGAACCTGCAACCAAATAAATATGAAACACTGTGTTGCTATGTACCTACACACTCTATTTATCTAAAAAGAGATTTCACTTAGTATATGATCAACAATTTCGTCTTAGTATATGATCAACTACTGCTAAAAATTAACACTTAAATTAAGCTGTAAAAAATATTAAATTTAATTTTAAATAGCCGAAATAAGCATTTAAAGAAGAGGAGAACGGTTGAGAGCGTCACAGAACGTTCTAAAGGTTGGGTCGTTTAAGATACAGATGGGAGATTTAGTTCGAATTATCGTTAGGCCAACAGTTGCTTACAGTTCAACAAAATATAAAGATAAAACAAAAACGATTCCGTGTTCTAGGTAATACAATTCCTAAGGAAAGTAATGTCTACAACTAACTATATCATCTTGTTGACAATATAGAATATACTCTTATGAGTGTTACTCTAGTGTACTCTAATATTGTACTATACGGCGGTATTCATACTTCTGACGTCACACTAGCATTCGAGGCCGTTTTCTCGCAAAAAGAACATATTTGAATATATATTTATTTTTTTTGCTGTATCATGAAAAGTATAATTTTTTTCATTCTAATATTTAACTGGGTATTCTTTTATATGACGTACTTAAAGATACTGTTAACGTAACTTAAATACTCTATTCTCTGACGAAATTAAGGCTTAACAGTTTTTTGTTTTTGCATAGCTTCACAAGGACTTGTAACTTAACTATTGCTGGGCATTAATATTTCATTTGTGAAGAGAGTTTTCTTTCTTTTATTTATAAATTACTTCTTTATTTACAACCTAAGCAGGTGGGGGGGGGGGGGGATTTGTTGTTTGCACATTTTTCATGCAAATATAGGGACTAAGACAAAATAAATTTAAAAAATATAGGGCCTATAAGTTTTTTAATCCAATTGGTATTTTATGAACTCCACACTTGATTTACCTTTCGAGATCATATTATATAATAAATAATAAATACATACATACTACATTATATATATTATATATATATATATATATTATATATTATAATATAAATATATATATAATATACTATATTTACATACTAAATTACAATATACGACAATATTAACCCAAGATAATGGTTCAGAATTATAAGAGTATTATGCATTTGACACAAATGCACCACCAAAGAGTATAATAGCTATAGAATGTCGAAAGGTATACGAGAGTTAGACAGAAGGTGGGGGTGAACTCAGTGCTGGCATCTAGCGGCAGCTTTGAGACTAACGAATATCTTCTTGAAATAGGTCAAAAGATCACCCAAATCCACTAATTGGGACACGTATACATCTATTTTACATGACAATCCCTTGTTTAAGAACCCTTTAATTATAAACAATACAGATGATTTAAATAACGCAGCATCTGAGCTTAACGATGCTTAAATGCTTACCATCAAGCTTATTAATTACGCCCAATTTCACTAAAAAGAATTAAGAGTTGGGATAAGGATTTAGTTAAACTTCAGCGTGATGCCAAACGAAAGTGGAGGAAAGCATATAAAACACAAAACGAAGACGATAAAATAGCTTTTAAAGACGCCCGGCGTAATTTTAAGAAAGTACTAAGAATACATCGTAGAAGGTAGAGTAAAAATACCAAATAAAACACTAGCACTCCAATAAACTATTCTTGTCCGAAATAATAAATCTCAAGACTATCATTCTTTATCTATATATTCTTTGATGCACCCTTTAGAGACAAGGTCGATGTGAAATTGTCATGAAGTCACGATTATATTTTATAGTCAATTTAAAGAGGGAAAAATACCATGGCACTTCTTTAGATTAGATGACCCCTATAATATAATATTCATAAATCACAACGTAATTATTAATGTAATAATAAATAGTAAGGCACACAAGTGACTAAGGGGTCACCAAAACTAAATAAGTGCCTAAATTTTTCTTGATTACCATGTCTTAAAAATCTATGCTCGATTTCACGCTTTTCATATTATATTCAATGAAATTATTGTTTGCAGACTGTAGCCGATTACATAAAGTTTCTAGAGATCCCACCTAACATTCAGAGCAAACTTTTCTTGAATCCTGCTACTATGAATAAAAAGACTCTCGCGCCAGCCATTTCGATGGTTCTAATGGTATCTAGAGCTATAATTGTATGGATATTAAACATATTTTTCTTTATATTTGGTTTACAAGGCGCGTGTACATTTTCTAAATTAAGAAGTAACTAAGATGTGGAGTAATGTGTTATCATCACTCTTTTGAACACAAACTTACTTCTTATACCTTTTTTAAAGTAGTAGAGCTGTAATAAATAATTCTGTATAAAAATGTATTATGTTTTTAATTTAACGTTATACAATTTAATTTGATTACTGTATTTTTTCTCTACTGTTTATTGTAATTTTTTATTTTAAATTTTATTGTAACATTTGTTTTTATTTTGTATTGTATACTAGTTTTGTGAAATAAAGAACTTTGAAAAAAAACGTATACATAAATTTATTCATCACTTTAATTTTAATTCATCATTATAAATCATACTATGTATGATGGTTAAAAAATTATTATGCTTATGCAAATAATGTTTTGTTTTATATTTATAAATTGTGATATTTATAAATATTTCAAATTTCACGAGTAATCATTTGCATTTAGCCCAATTTTATATCTTAAATATTAGATGTAATGCTTTTTTAGATACTTTATAATTAACTTAGTATAAATTAATTTTTAAATATACTCATATGTTATAAGATTGTTGATAGTATAGAGATATATACTAGAGGGGGCATAGCGTATCTCAATACATTAAGAGACCTGAAAAATATTTTTGGGGCTCTCAGGGGCTTTGTGTAACCTCATTGAAACCTCTTCTAAGAGTGCCTTAAGGTTTTAATAAATCAATTGTTTTCGACTTTCTGCACATTGTTTGTTTTTTTATTTGTATTTTTAACGTTCTACTATATAAGTCACTGTCATTTTGTTCTTTTTATTTGATTATATTGAAAGTCGAAGGTGGTAAGGTTATTTTTTCAATGTTTCAAAATTCAACCAATAGTAGTAACCAAACAGTAGGTCGTCCCTCTAGTAATATATCTCTACGGTCGTTAGCCCAACAAACATATAATTAAGAATTAAATTATGTAATTTTCACTTAACGCCTTGAGAATGCGGGTTTTAGTCCAATTAACATAATTGTTTTAGGGATAAGTTTCAAGACTTCGACTAATTGCAATTATATATCTAGCTCATTTGATTTAGTTATAACACCTTGTATTTACCAAAGATTATGTAGTAAAAAGATTATGTGGTATACTACATAATCTTTGGTATTTACAAGGTGTTTCAATAGAAAGTCCCTCCAAATTTTTCTCGGAAAGTAAGATAGATGCAGTCTTTGGGGAGGATTCTAGGTCAAAAAACACTTCTTAGGATTTTTCGATTTTGGGTTTGTGTAGTGGGTTTCACCCATTTGTTTAGCCTAACTTCTTTGTTTTTAGGGTCGGCTCTCATCATAAAGTAATAAATACTTTAACTCGCACCACTCAAACTTGTAAGACTGGAGTAATTTGGAAGGACGTACTAAAAAACTATTTGACTTCTGAATACCATTACTGTACATAAAAATAATCATACGATAGGAAAGTAAACTTTTAAAACTAAATTAGGGTATTGATAAATCGATTAATCTACATGAATATTAAATTTAGAATGAAAACAAAGGAAGTTTGGCAAATAAATGAAGAGGAAAACAAAGATAAACATTATGTCCACTCGATTGTTTACAGTAACATATTATATAGTAATGGAATCTAAAATATTAACAAGCTGTAATGAAATTTTACCACCATTATGTTGTATAGGTCAAGGCTTATATAGTTTAGATCAATGTTAATTCTTTATGTGCATAGAGTTTCCAACCACCAGTAATTATTAAAACAATAAAACCAAGACACATAACCAGGAACACATCTGTACTTTTAAATTTCTAAACTGAACTATTAAAAATAATCAAGAGGTTTGTGCCAAATATGGTGGTAATTAGTATAAAACAGAGATGTATGGCTAATTAAAAAAAATAAATAAAAAAGGCCTTTGGCCGCTACGAAGGGCTGCGTTTTGGCCCCCGCGCCTCCTTGAGGCTGCTTCGAGGTCATGTGGTTGTTGCCCTATATAAGTTATCTTACTAGTTTATGCATAGGCATATTGCCCCAATATTAACAAATTTCCAAATGTAATTGTCGAAAAACGTGATTTGATTTGTTTACACAAGTTTATATATGGCCATCGATAAAATTAAAACTAGAGAAGATATTCAAATATAATTTAGTACATGTGTTATAATGGTAGATAAAATACACAGAAATATATGTGAGTTAAATTTAAGCGAGATCAAATATTTCTTTTAAATTGATTATTAAAATTCTCGCTATGAGTCATTAGGGTTAATGACGTCATAAAAATTTCAATAATTATAAGGTATGGACGATCTAAGTTTCATTTAGATCGGAAAAAGCGTTTGAAAGTAATTATGCGCCTGAGAAGAACAAAGATGTCGTACATTTTACACATAATATACATACAATATACATATAAAAGAAAACAAAAATAAAGAAATGATTTCTTTAAAAAAAATATTCTATTAAATGTTTCAAATAGATATTACTTATAACATTAGATAGTTAAAGATAAATATTTTTATTCTGTATTTAAAAGTTATTAATTAATAAACATCTATTATGAAGTTTTACATAATGTAAGTAAACGTACTCTTTGCTATAAGAAATTAGTCTATATATATATATATATATATATATATATATATAAGTGTAAAACATAATAACAAAAGGTATTCTGCCACTTATATATATATATATATATATATATATATATATATATATATATATATATATATATATATATATATATATATATATATTTATATATATACGTTTTTTATCAGCGAGTCCCCCTTTCAAAAAAGCCGTTCCCCCCTTTATGACCCAAAGTGTGTTAATATTTGTTAGCAGCAAGTTTTAATAAATTAATTTAAATAAATAAAAAAACGATTTTATTGTTTAAAGTAAGAAATAGATTTATTTAAAGTTAGAAGTACATTTATTTAAAGTAAGATTTAAATTTGGCAGCTCGTCTGACACACTAACTAAGCTCATTTTATTACAACTAGTGTAGAAAAAATGGTGAATTTCATCTGTTACTTATCAGTAGCATGACCTCATTTTTCAGTTTAAAAAATGATACATCCTAGTAGACATCACTTCCCCCCTCCTCCCTCTAACCACAGTCTACAAACTACTCCATACTTTATCTCCATCTTGGAAAATTGCTTTCCAAAAATAAACTTTTCTCTCAACAAATCACACATATAATGGCATTAAGTAAGATAAACCAACAGTTTTCTAGTCTAACCATAAATTACTAAAACCTCATTCATATGACATTTAAACTGTAGTAACGTGCAAGGCAAACATCATCCTAATGTCTTTTGAAACAATTTAACTAAATCATCATAAATTTACAGAAGATAAAAAATTTACTTCTCAACGTAATAATTAATATGAAACCAAAGAACTTTTTATTGTACAGAGAAAACATAATAACAAAAGGTATTCTGCCACTTGGCCACACCACAGCATCGACTCTAGGGTTTGGGTCCAATAAAAATTTGTAACATTACTAGTTTACATTAGTAGTGGCATTCTGTAACGGTATAAGCAAATAAAATTGGTATCTACCCCCACTATGATGACTACTGGAACTTCAAATACCAAATTATTTGTTTGGTAATAGTCTGGCATGCATGGTAATCTGATTACCAAAATGTGTTATATGTACGTGGCCGTGATTGTATAGGAAATTGATTCAACACTGTAGGTCCGAGGTTCGTAGCCTGGGCCATGCTCTATGTTTATATAAATAGTATTTGTATTCAAACGATGTCTTCAACTTTAATTAATAATTAAAGGATAGTAGATAAAACCCACCAGAGGTGGTTCCCGTAGTGTGAATAGAATGATGAGTCAGAACATCTTTACGGTCATTTTATTTCATACATTAAGAAACCTAAAAATAATATTATATATATATATATATATTATATATATATATATATATATAATATATATATATATATATATATATAATATATATATAAATATATATATATAATAATATATATATATATATATATATATATATATATATATATATATATATAATATATATATATATATATATATCTGTGTGTGTGTGTCTCTGTCAGTCGAAGACTCAGTGTTCAAAACCTCACAAGGCTTTTTAAGTGTTTAAATGTTGTTTTATGCTTCCAATCTCTTTCCAATATTAGTGCATATACAGGGTGTTTCATATAAAGTGTCAACCATAGGAGTTGATAGTACTCCTCAAGGGGAACAAAAAATGTCCTATCATATAGACCTGGGTCTTCAACTGTTTTCCCACTAGGTCAAATTTAATATTTTTAAAAATTATTTGGCCTCGCGTCATAAAATTGTTCATACCTCCCAAAAATTTGCATGAAAAATTATTTTTTGCAAAAAATTAAATTTATGGAATTTCATGGTAGGCCATTAGAGGAAGTAAGAGATGAGCAAAATTTTAGCCAAAAATGAAAAAAAAAATCTCTCATCATTGCTCTTTAAAAAACCTAAACATTTTCATACAATCAATAGTCAAAATTTTAAGCTACTGTTGCTAGTCGTAAAAAAACTGATAATTTTTGGCATTTTAGCATATCTCTCCAATGTTGTTAATTAAATGGTACACAAAATAATTAAAAATCTCTATAACTTTGGAAATAGTGGATTTAGAGAAAAAGGTATAAGAATAAAACATGTTTATTTTACCCTTTAAAGTCTAAAAATCTCACTTAAAAAAATATTTTGTTAAAATAACATTTCCTCTTTTACTTATACTACAACAAAAATTATCAGTTTTTTCAACTTCTAGCAACAACAGCTTAAAATGTTGACTATTGAATGTATAAAAATAATTGAGTTTTTTTAAAAGGCAATGATAAGAGAAGTTTTTTCTGTTCTTGGCTAATCTTTTGCTCATCTCTTACTTCCTCTAATGCGCCACCATAAAAATTCCAAAAATCCAATTTTTTGCAAAAAATCATTTTTCATGCAACTTTTCGGGTATAATTTAGTATTATATAATATTAATTTTTATGTTGTTATTATTAAATATTTGTCATATTTAATGATATGACCTAAAGAAAATTTACTCAGCTTTCCAACGAGACCAACTTCATCTTTCTAGCTTAAACACTTTAAGACCATTTAACGATTTTATGATGTGAAATAAAATAATTATTTAAAATATTTAATTTGACCTTGTGGGAAAACGGATGGAGATCAGGGTTCATATAATAGGACATTTTTGTTCCCCTTGTGGAGTACTATCACCTCTTTTTTTGGTTGACCCCCAAAAACATATACAGGGTGTTCCACCTTGTATACATAAAAAATCTACTTTCTTTCCATGACCCGAACTACATAAAAACTGTAGGGATTTCATTCCTCCTTTGGAAATTCGCTAAAATGAGTGTTCCAAAAGAAAAGTAAAATTTCTGATTTACAACCTTTCAAAGAAGAGACAGTCTATTAGATAACGTATTATATGCTACACAAAAATAAAATATAACATAATTAATAATAGTTTGTTAAAACTCAACGAAACTTAGTTCTTGGTAAAATTTTCTGAAAACTTTAATCTCCAAGTTTTAACTCTTCTTTAATAGAAAAGTTAAGTTTTCTAATAAAATACACTTTCGACATTTTTAATTAAAACATGCTAATATATATTAAACTAAAAATAATTTAATTAATACATAAAACTGTTGTATTTTGAAATTTAGTGATTCTGCATTAGTTTTTATCTGCATTATTTATTTAATTTCAACAAAAAATATTGCAACATATTACAAAATTTATATTATTAAATTTATTTCATCAGAGCTTTCGCTAAAGAGATGCTTGGCATCCTCAGTTAATAATAAGTAATATAGTTACACCACAACATATTTAAAACTACAGTTAAGAGCATCAAACCAAAAGTTAATATTAAAAAAGTGAGAAAAAAATACAACAATTAAGAAAAGAAAAAAAATCACTGAGGATGCCAAGCATCGCTTGTGGAAAAGCTCTGATGAAATAAATTAATCTAATAAAACTCGGACTGCCGTCTTCATTATTACTTTTCCTAATTAAGATTTCTCACAGTTCATTAAACTTAACTCTTAAATATTATTAAAAATTATTACTTTTTTCATTTATAAGGTATAGGGAAAATATTGGGTTTGCAAAAAAAATCTGAAATTCAGGATTTCATCTGAATTATCCGTTTAATGTGATTTTAAATTGTTTGTCTGTATGTGTGTGAGTGTGTTTGTATGAATGTTATAATCATAGCTTTCAGCATATTTATGCTAGAGTATTTAAACTTGGTACAAAAATAAATCTTTAGGTCTAAATGTGCTACCCTAAAATATATTTTATGAAGTCCTTAACTGACAATAATAGCTTAGCAAAAAAAAAAAAATGAAAATTCATAAGCAAGTCCAAAAACTGCAATATATATTTGGTGATTTGATATTCTAAGGACGAGCGAACCAAGTCCGAAGTAGACAGGTTGGGTGTAGTAAATTCAACATAACTAGAAAAAGTGCTGAGGTACCCTGCAGTCTTTTATTTCTTTGCATTTTTAATGTCCGATGGTAGTTCATTAATATTTTATAATGCTAATTAACTAATAATGTAGCAGCTGTAAAAGGGTGGGGAGGCAAAGCCAGGCAAATAGGCCACGTTGTTGGGCCCTTATAGCAAAAAATACTACCACTTCTAATTAATAATGTACATACAATAATGTATATACACACACATACACATGTACTTTTAAAACACAAAAAAATAATTCCACTAACATCAGAACTCAGTCTGCACAATAAAAACAAGTTTCTACATTTAATTGTTCCTCTTTTCCTATTTTTTTGGGTAAGAACAAAACGGTGGATACTTAAAGGAGTTAAGTAATATACGCCAAGACACAAGGTACCAATTGTTCTCCAAGTCCATTTCCTTAATTTGCTTTGTTATAAAACTAAATTATTATCAAGCACACTCGAATGAGTTTAAAAAGTGTTAAGTAAACATAAATTATTGGGAGTTAAGTTAATGTAAAAATACTTTTAATCTAAAAAGTACCTCAGGGATAATCCAATTTCAATAAAATGCCAAATAAATAAAGATAATAATGTTTATTTATTGATTAGTCTTAATAATTTATAAAACACAATAAAAACTTTAGTACTTTAGTAACAATATCACAAAATAAGTTATATAAATATAATGCGGAAGTCTGACGTCAGGTGTGAGAATAAAAAATACATTTGGCAAAAACAAATAGTTATAAATGCACCAAGAGAGTAAAGAATGTTATTATTTCCATGAGTAGTTAGTTTGTTCCTAAGGCGAAAGCCGAAGGAACCAAAGCATTTAACTCCCAAGGCGAAGCCTTATGAGATATTTATGAGTTATGACTATTATAGGTAAATGTGAGAAAAAAATAGTATTTTACTCTCAAGGTGCATACAACATTTTATCTCCAGACATAGATGTCACTAAATTATTGTTATATTCTTATCTTCTTAGGTTTTGTTATTTTTTTATTCTTTTTTTGGGTCTGACCTCCCCCCCCCCCAATAAATTATGGGGGTTTTACCCCCCAAAAAACATTTAAAATTTTTAATTACTCCTAACAACTTTTTTTGACCAGAAAAGAATTTATGTCATAAAAAAAATTGTCAGGTCCCTCTTGTAAATTTTGGGGTTGCCGTCCAAAATTTATGGGTGGGACAGTATTACAAAAATTGATCGCTCATTATAAATTTACAAGATGCCCCCCACCCAAAAATGGATATAAGGGTGAAAAAGTTACTTTTTATTCCCTTGGGAGTGAAAAGTGCTTCTTTATTTCCTAAAAAGTAGTCAATAAACTTCACATTTTACACTGTCTGGAGATAAAAGATAATTACAAAGCAACTTTTAATTCCTAACCAACTTACTACCAGGTTACATAGAGTAAATAACCTATCGGCCTGCTATCGTTAGAAGCTCAACACCTTGGTTCACTTTTCCGTCACCTCCATCACTAAGTAACTATGGCAACAAGTAAAAATCACACCATGTAATTAAAATATTTAGGACCTAAAACTATACAATCGTGATGTTTCATCTCTGATATGTAACCTACAGAGTATACCTATATAATGTTTAATGTAGGATCACTAGGGACAGTGATTTCAACTTTTAAAGTCTTTAATTGTCAACGGAGGAAAGGGGGGCTAAACCGTGATGCCACAGATTTTTATATAAATAGAGCGACTAAGGCAACATATACTTAAACATGGTTAATATTTAATACACTTGAGTTTAAAAAAAATATATATTTAATTGTCAAATATAAAATAAACTGAGAGTTTATAAAAAGTACTCTGAAGATGACTAAGTAATAGTCAAAACCGGTCAGTTTTTCTTTTTTATGTATTGTGGTTTGACAATTAAATATATATTTTTTTTTTAAACTCAAGTGTATTAAATATTAACCATGTTTAACATATACCACAAAATCTCTGTCAAAACAACTAATGATTCAACATATACTTCTAATCCTAAACTATAGTTTTTTTAATCCAAACTACAATAATAACTAAAACTAAAAACTATAACAATAGTTTTTTAATAATTTAAATTTCAATTAATTAAGTATATTTTTTAATCTTATTTATTAGGATTTAATACTTAAAAATTTCAAACAATTAATGACTAAAATAAACCCCCTTGATTGACCCTTCTTGATTTTTTTCTAGTGTTTTATATACACTAAAGAAACATCAAGAAGGATCCTAGGGCATGTAAGGAATTAAGTTGTTTGAAAAGAGATAGATACAAATTATTTTTCTTAAGCATTTGTTAAACGCTCTTCCTTAATCAAGTGTCTAAAATTATTTTTAAAAAATAATAGCAAATAACAAAACTGGAAAATTTAAAAAAAATATTATATAAAATTGCAAAAATTAACATTTAACATTTGGCACAACCATTTATATTGGCACAAAAATGTATCTTGTTAGTTATGGTTTCAGCAACCAGAAAGAATCTTTGGTAACAATGACATACCTTCATTGATTTTTTTAAATTTTGCAGCTGGGGACCTACTCACTATACATTTATTTGAAACAACAATACTTAATAACAGCCTTACATAATTGTTACACCTATAAGAATTATAGAAAATAAATTATATTTCTAGATTAAAAGCCGAACAGATTAACAAATAAATCTTAATAAATCACCAAACATTACAAATAAAAAAATCTTTTCAAAGGTAAAATCAGTCATTTATAATGAGTGGATCCTTTATACTTCATCAAAATAAATTAAGTGTGAATATTTGACTTAACAATTGAATTTATTATCATACTTAAAATATAATAAAAACTGTCACATAGTATGCATGCACTTATTCATAGCCCTGTTTGTATTTTTTTGAAATTGTTCATCAATGAGACAGAGTAACATTATAGAATGGCAATGTTTTCTAATGAAGAAAGCAGAAAAATAATATCTTTGAAACCAAGCAAAAACATAAATATGAAAATTGTCCAAACATTTCATCCTTACTCTGATGATTTGTCTCAAAACAATAAGGATTTATTTATTGTAACTTTAATTGGTAGACAACCATTAACAACTGATTTAACTAGCAATGGAACTGTGATCTACCACAAATTATGCAAGAAGATTAGATTAGAAGTCATAAGTAAACTAAATTTAAAATTTAGTTAATTTAACTAAAAAGAAAGCTTCCCACCATTGGATATGGTGGGAAGACATAACAGTCAGCTTTATAATTAATTATTCTATCACCTGCTACTGGAATATATTGTGAAATAAAATAAGAATTTAAATAAATTAGAGGAATTCTAGCACTTACTTCAAGTTAATATAGCATATTAGTGTCCTAATTCATCTGGTTTACTTCAGAGAATAATTATTTATTAATTAGTTCAAGATTGTATAAATTGACTATTGAATCAGCTATAATATGACAAGTTTCCTTCAAATATCCACCACTTGTTAGCATCACTATAGGTATTCTACGTTCATTTGCTTTCATAAACACAATTTCATCTCTTCTTATTATACCTTTAGCTGAAATGCACAACCTTCCAAGACAATCACCAATTAGAATGTCAGTGCCAGCATTGTAAATCAATATATCGGGATGAAATTTTTGCAATGATTTTTCTAAATTTTGTTCAACTATATCTAAATACTCTGAATCTTCAGTGAACGAATTCAATTCAATTTTACATTTAACAGCTGATTTGGCTTCGGTATCTTTTGGATAAATATCTTTATTATAAACATCCATAATAAAAACTCTTGAATCTTGTAAAAAATCCATCTCGTGTCCGTTGCCTTGATGCGCATCTAAATCTACAATCATGACTTTTTTTACTCTATCACTTTTAAATTTGAATAAGTTATGGGTCAGCAAAGATATGTCAGCATAAGGGCAAAAGCCTCCTCCACGGTTACGACTGCAGTGATGAAAACCACCACCTATATTTATCGACCAACCCCTATCCAAAGCAAGCATGCCTGCCATAATAGTGCCCTTTGTCTGAAATCTCATTGGTCTTAAATAATACTTCTGGACTAAATAATTTGGAATAAAAACTAAGAATGGTATTTCAGCTATACTAGCCACATTCCAGCTCCACTTCAAACTCCTCAAATACTTCTTACTGTGTACCAACAGCAGTTCATCTGAACTTATCTCAGTTGGCTTAACTATATCATTTTTTGTTATATTTAAATGCTTTGTTAAATCGTTAAAAACATTTTTCCATTTGGATGCATCGAATGGATGTAATTTTTCAAGATAGCAGAAGTGTACATTGTATGCTGAGCAGTAAACAATAGGCCATAGTGAGTTTTTATCACCTTCTGTCATTACTTTAATTAATAATTAAAACACTTCCTTTGTTCATTTCAATTTGCTTTCCTGATAAATTAACCTAAAAATAAAAATTATTATTTATTTTTCTTTATCATTAAAAAATAAAAAAGAATCTAGTAAAAATACTTAAGGTAATATAAGCAAAAAATGCGCAAAAAACATGTTTAGCGAAATGACTCAGAACTTAAGAGGTTGTTTTTAGAGGGCTAATTTAATCAAGTAGGGGTAGCTTGAAAAAATCAGCATTGAGATACAAAACAATGAGAAATCATTAAATATCAATATAAATAAATTACTAGAGATTGACAAAAAGTAAAAATGAAATTACAAATGATTTAGACTTAATTTGTTTTAACCGTTCAAGAAAAGTTTGCTTAATTATTCTAGGTTTTGATCTTTATGGACACATCAAAGTCATGTCAATGATATCTTAATTAGATAAGTTACATTAGATCTAAAAAGCAGAATTTTAGATACAGTGCACCTAAACCATAGAAATTTATTACTGGATATTAAGTACTAGCAGGGGAATACCCTATATCAATACATTTACAGGCTTCCAGAGCTTTGTGCAACTTTATTGTAAGCAAGAGGGTGAAACGCTTGTAATAATATTATACATAGAAGGAGCACCACTGATAACACAAAAGCCGATTCAATGGTGGATTAAATAAGGCTGCAAATCTAACAAAATAAAATGTTTTTTAATGAAGTTGGCAATACTTCCAGTTCTTGTAGTATTGAATTAAATTATTAATTAATACTTTATTCCTTATGAATTATAAATGTATAAAATGGTTAATTATAATTTTTTTAAGTGGGATAAATAGCATTTTAACGGTTCTAGTAAGAAATAATAATAAATACATGATAAATATTAAATAATAATAAATACATAAATAATAATAAATTACATGTACATTATCGAGATGGCTGATAACTTTGATGCATTTTTTATTTACAGCACATAAAAAATACAAGTAAATATATAAAACAAGAATGTTACTGAGGAATTAGTGTATGTATTATTCTTGTACGAACAATTATCTTCTTTAATGAGTTATAAAATATTGATTCTAATTTGGATTTCCCCCTGTTCGTTTTGTTGATAAACTTTTAAAAGCATTATTTAATAAGGTGGTATCTACTGATGTTAATGGCTGTGGAAGGTCCAAAGGAAATGCGAGCATTAGTTTCTATAGGCAGGCTTCTAATGAGTGAAAACAGTAGGTGAGGTAAAATATTGTAATAAGTAAATATTTTATTATTCCATGGCAGGAAAAAATAAATAAAATGGTGGGCTAAGACAACAAATTTTTGTTGTAGTGTTGGTGGGCAACATAACAACAACAAAAATTATGTTTTTAAGGTGGTACCCAACCAGTGAACTGGCTTTTGTATTATCAGAGGAATTCCATTGGTTTAAATTCCTTTGCTCCTTCTATACAAGTATTAATTCTAATAAGCTAAGGTTATAATAAACAATAATTATTGGCTCACATCCACACATTGTTTGTGTTTTGTATAATAAATACTCTAATTTGTAAGTTGTTGTAATGTTTTGCTGTGAATTTGATAATATTACACAATAACCAGAGGAGTTAAGGTGTAACTTTTTAGATGTTTTTAAAATTTAACCGATAGGGTTAATATCTCTTTAACCTAAATGTTAAATAAAAGTGAAAACTAAAATAGCAATCTGATTAGAAAGAATACTGCGTGCATTTCTACATCAAAAGAATCCTACATCAAAACCCACCCTCACTGGTTATTTGATCAGTGATAATTAATTTCGTTATCATAGTAGATTCACAATTTGAATAAAATTCTATAGATATTAAATACATGTTAAATAAATTTTATTCAGATACTATACTGTACAAGTTTAAACCCCCTAAATCAATGTAAACTACAATAATAGAAAATAATGCCAGCTAAGAACTTGGTAAAAGAAAATTAATAAAAAAATAAATTGCTTTATTAAATCAATTTCTTTAGCAATAAGTTTACACTTTAAAGCCAAGTAGGGTAATCAATTTATATAAATATGATGGTAAGTAATTTTTTTTAATGCTTCAATAAATATCTTTTATACTAACTTCACTGTTGTTTAAAAGCTTAAACATATTTCTTCATGTAAATAGATTACAACTTTCCCATACTTTATGAATTGACCAATGAAAAACAAGTAAAACTAACATGAAAAACTACTAAAAAGCTTTACTTAAAGTTTCTACGGTTATAAACTTTAATGATGAATACGTAAATAGGTTATAAAACCTTGTTTTCAAGCCCTCACATCTCTTTGGGGCCAAGTTTTATAAGTTATGTTGACCCTAGGAAAACTTTAGGGAGTAATATGACCCCAACAACACCCACCTGGGACCCTTTGTTCGGTGAAGTTCTTGAAAAGTTTGATCTAAAATATAAAGGTTATTTTTTTATTACTTTGATTGAACAAATATGACAACCTCCTTTAAGCATTTCAGACAACAAAATAAAATTAGGTTATACTATACGGTTAACACAATAAAAATTTAATAATTATTAAATTAAATTATTTATTTATTAAATTATTAAATTAATTATTTAAATTAAAATTTGTTTAATGATAAATAAAAGAGTCTCTCCACTTAATTAAGTGGAGTCGCAACCGTTTTGAATGATAAAATTTGTTTGTTTATTTTAAATAATTATTTAAAATGAAAGATGAACTTATGGGTCTATGGTGAGTTATTGCCAAGCTGGTTAGGTAGATATTACAACATTAATAAAAATAAATGTGATCTTATTTTAATTAAAAATTTGAAAATAAAACTTTTGGAACAACTATTGCTAAGTAAACTAGACAGCTGTATTAGATATATTTTATTCTAGACAGTCTTAGTGATCAAGGTCAGTTTACAACTTCCCAAACAAACCTATAAATAGTTTTTTACATAAAGTAAATAAGAGCTTTGCAGCTCATAAGTGGAGGTACTGGAAACTGCTATATTCTAAGAGTTAACTAAGAGTCTGAAGTAGTGAGGATGAGCCTAGAGAATCCCATGTGGTAAGGAAAAGTTCTGAGGAACCCCATACCCAATTTTTATTCTTGCAGTTATATATTTGTACTTTCATGCACTGCTATAATTTATTACATACTGACGGAATGTTAGTTCTAAAAGTACTCAATTAAATTATTGAAATAATTTATATTTCTTATTTTAAACCAAAGATGTACCTCATATCTGATTTTTCTAAATTAAACTTTCGTTTAATCGTTAGATTAAATGTTTCGTGCCAACAAACAAAAATTTGGAACTGAGTACCTTGGTACTTCTCCTTAATACTTCAAACTTGCTTCACTCATCGTCACAAAGTCAAAATTACTCAAAGAATTAAGAAGTGTATTACTTGATACTTGAGTATGTGATATGAGTCGGGGTTCACTTGACCTCAGAATAAAATATTGATCCAAAGTCTACTGTGTTATAACAATTCTTCTCGATGTCATGATTCTAACACTCGTCCTTAAAATGTCATGTTAAACCAAAGCTTGAAGAGTTATTAGTTTGGTTTCTCACTATGCTCAACCTCAGGATTATTAGGTAACCCAATGTTAAAGACAATTTTTATAACAAAGATAAAAAAAAATATCTTTGACGTGGTCATATTGGACAGCCTAGTTTGTACTGGTTTTAATTCTTTTTAAGACCATAGTCAATATATTTTAAAATTATATTACACCTTCAGTTAATTTAATTTTTACTTTCATCACCAACTATCCTAAGAATAAGGAAAACTATTGTGTTTCACCTTTACCCTAAAAACCCGAATTTTATCCGTATTATTATTCATATTTTCATGACATTCTGAGTAGTTTTTTATTATGCCGTGGAAGTGTGTATGTCACACTATGCGTGACTTCACATGTATGTGACGTGATTATGCTAGAGTTGAAACTTGGAACAAAAATTAGACATCAGGTCTAGTTGCATTGCCCAGAAGATGATATTTTTCAGACTGCAATAACATATTTTGCTGAGTTATTGAAAATTTAAACAATTTGTTAAAAATCTAAAATTGCACTGTTTAACTTGACATTACACACAAATGTATGTCATGGTGGTCAATCGATCCACAAAATTTCATTTTAATATTGGCCGCCATTTTGAAAATATTGACTTTTACATTTTAAAATTTGAATGGCCAATCAGTTTTAATTTTTTACTGCTGTTTGATGTTCGACATATCTTCAGATAGTGAAACTTAGAATGAATTAGAAGTGAAAATTACATTGTTAACTTTTAGTTTGTAAGTTATTGGCGAACATATAAATTATTTAGTGTGTTACTAAAATTTATACAACAAATTTTGTTTAAATCTGTCAAAATCATGACGATTTACCTCAAAAAAATTATATCATGTGATGCATTGATCAAATATAGCACTAATGTTCTAACAAAGAACTAAACTAATAAAAAAAACTAGGCAGCCAAGTATGATCACAGGTCTTTAATGCATTTGCCGACATGATATGCAATCATAACCCGTAATATTTAATTGAATGCCTATTTACCATAATATTTTTCTAAGCTTTAATTAACCTAAAGCTATAATACCCTAGATATTTGGTTACCTAATAATTCTGGTGTCGCAAGCAGCAAGGCCAAAGTAATACCACCTTAAGCTTCCAGTAATCATGACATTTTGAGGATGAGAAAAATTAGTCCAAACTCATAACACCCTAGACTTTAGATAACCATTTTATTTTGAGGTCGAGCACAGCAAAACTGAAGTACCAACACCCTAAGCTTTGGATAATTGCGACATACTGAGGACGACCAAAGCAAGTGCAAAGATGTGAGGAAAAGTACTGAGATACCCTGAACCTCATTTTTAGAGATAAACTGTTATTTAAGAATTAAGTTTAGTGGACCGTGAGTTTAATTAGGAAAAATAATAATGAAGACAGCAGTCCGAGTTTTGTCAGTTTAATTTATTTCATCAAAGCTTTCGCACATTCTTATATTTTTGTCAGATGTTATAAAATTATAACATCTAACAAATCATTATACTTTTTCAAAAAACTGAATAACTTAAATATTGAACTTTTTATTTTATTTTACACAAATTTTTACTAATAGGTCTTTATGTTCTATGCTCTCTGATGGAATGTTTTACATTCAGAATCAGTACAGTTATTGAGAGTAATAGCCTATTAAAGTTTATAAATTTATTAGTTAACATTCTCACTATGGTGGCTAATATTAAAATAAAATTCGGTGGATTTATTTGTCACTTGTAGAGGTAGAGTATTTTTTTATATATTTTAACTAATTTTGAAAAATGGCAAAAATTTTAATTTTTCAAGAATTTTTTAACTTTTTGAAGACATTTCTTGACAACCTATTCACAACCTTTTCTTAAACTTTAAATAAAAGAAATAGAGAAGTCAGTTCTGCATTTCCAAGTTTGTTTCTTTTGTTCAGAGTAGGGAGGGATAGAATAAGCAAGTAAAATAAATGAGAGAAATTTCAAAAGTGATGGTGGAGGCTATACATACTTTGTTCACACACAGGGTTTAGGTTCAAGCCCGTGTTCAACCTCCTTGGGGTTCAAACTTTACTGTACACAAATGGGGTTTAACACGGAACACGGGTTCAACATAGGTTAGAGTTTCAGGTTTGAACCCCGTGTTCAATCTCGTTCACACAACAACTGCGGGGGGGGGGGGGGGGGTTGAACCTTCTGCCAAACCCAGCGTGTGAACAAAGTAATAGTAATATGCGGTCTCATGAACCTGAACTCAACCTATTTCAGAGTAGAATAAAGTTATAGAACCCTACTCTCAAAGCACAAGCCCAAGTCTTGCAGATCAATACTTCACTTTTAACAGAAAATAAACTAAAATTTCAATTATACACTTAAAATATCAATACATACATACCTTATTTACACTAAATAAGTTTGAAATATGTAATTAAATTAGTATTTTATCATATTACATCAAGCGGTTATCCAATTATGTGCAATCAGATCTAAAACTCCTGGCACGGTATAAATGAAATTGTTTACACCCAAAATCAAGTAAAATCATAATAATTGCCTAATAAAAATGAATAAATGTGAGCAAAATAATATTTACAACGCTTCAGTAAAATTTGTAACGAATTTTTTATGTTTGATAACAGACAAAACCAAAACTGTGATAAGAGCGGAGTAGAGGGTCAGTACACAAGCGTCGAAAAGCCCTTCCGTCGAAAGGCCATTCCGTCGAAAAAAATGGAACTTATCGTCGAAAGGCCCTTCCGTCGAAAAACCATTCCGTCGAAAAGCCATTCCGTCGAATTTATATTTTTCGACGGAATGGCTTGACTTTTTAAAATAAAACCATTCCGTCGAAAGGCCTTTCCGTCGAAAGACCATTCCGTCGAAAGTCCCGTCCGTCGAAAAACTATTCCGTCGAAAAGCCATTCCGTCGAATTTATATTTTTCGACGGAATGGTCTGACTTTTTAGTTTTAAACCGTTCCGTCGAAAATATATTAATTTCGACGGACGGGCTTTTCGACGGAATGGCTTGACCATACCGTCGAAAGGCCTTTCCGTCGAAAGACCATTCCGTCGAAAATCCTATATTATCGGATTACTTTTTAGGTTTACATGTGAGTATTGATGGTTTTGCATACTTAAAAATCTAAAGGCGTCTTTTAATAAAAGATTTTTAAAACTGAAAATCAAGCTTATAAGTTAAGTCATATATATGGGGTGGGTAAGGGGAAATTAGGAGCATATATTCGTTGTACGTTTAGAGCAATATATATATATATATATATATATATATATATATATTTATAGATATATATTTATCACTACACACACACACATATATATATATATATTTCTCAATCTTACAAGATCAGTCTCCTTGGTAATTCACTAGTATATAAACAGGAGTGAACTATTTTGATTACATTAACTTTTTTTAATCTTTAGGCGCCAAACATGGTCAAATCAATACATTATTAATTAGTTATTGCCATTTGGCGGCAAAGATCCATTTGTTAGCAGATCTTATTAAAAAAGATTTATGTTAAACTTTATTTTGAAAGTAAACCGTAAATACTTTAAGACTTTGTAGCGCCTTACGTCTGTGGGGTATGCAATTAACAATACAATACTGTATAGCTGGCTAACTTTTCTATAAGACTATATTCTGCAGGCGTTGTTAATTTCGACGGAACGGTCTGTCGTGGGTAGAGACGAGCCACTCCGTCGAAAAGCCCAATCGTCGAAAAGCCATTCCGTCGAAAATTAATATTTTCGACGGAACGGCCTAACTTTACGTTTAAAACCGTTCCGTCGAAAAATATTATTTCGACGGACGGCTTTTCGACGGTATGGCTGACCATACCGTCGAAAAACCCAATCGTCGAAATGTTGACAAAAAGAGGCTTTTCGACGGAATGGTTTTTCGACGGAGTGGTCCAAGTTTTCTATTTGAAACCGTTCCGTCGAAAACAACTTCTTTTTCGACGGACGGGCTTTTCGACGGAAAGGCCTGACCACTCCGTCGAAAAACCCTTCCGTCGAATTTCGACGGAAGGGACTTTCGACGGAATGGTCATTCGACGGAAAGGACCTGACCCGGAGTAGAGAAGAAAAACCCAGGTTTATTCACAGTCAATGTATTGCGAGTCACTTTAACATCAAATTCAATCAAATAATAGTATTAAACTGCGATTAACACACCTTCACCAGTTTGATGAAGATATTTTTACTAAGGAATGTTCCAAGGTTAGCACTTTTATCAACTAAAGTTACGAAATGAAAACAATTCTTAGCTTTAAGCTTACATTTTATATCGATTAAATATAAGTCATAACTAAGGTTAAAAGTAAGCCGATACTAGCAATGCAGTTGTAGTATGTTGTTGCTAGTACATAATTCGTTTATAGGTTTTAGCAATAGCGATAAGCGTTCGATTCGTACTCAACCCAAACCCACGGCATCAACCAATCTCAACGTTTGGATTGTTCATGTTGTTCATGAACATAAACGCTTGTTCATGTTCATGAACATAAACGCTTGTTTATGTTCATGAACATAAACGCTTGTTTATGTTCATAAACAAGCCTTGTAACAACCAAGGTTGTTTATACAACCTTGGTTAATACAAGGTTGTATTAATCCCTTTAATTTTGAAAATGGTATTGTCCTTGGAATATGTTTAACAACCTCTACATACCAGTTGGGCCTGAGCGGTTAAGGTCCTCCCGGGTGTCAAACTGGTGTACAAAAACTCAATGCAAAATAAACCACAACAAAACCCGAAAATCTAATAATAAAATCAAGAAAAAAACTCTTCACATTGTATTATCACATAAAAAATAATGTTTAGCCCTCAAAACGAGCCAAATCCATTTTAAGGGTTCAAAACTAATGTAGAGTCCTGGGGGAATAGGCTGTTGGAGTGATTCCAACAGCAACCGACAGCCCGTGTTCCCAGTAATACATTTATTATTATCACCCCAGATATTATCTTTGTAAAATATATCCATTCAAATTGGAAATATTATCAAAATTGAGTCACGCTTTAGTGAAATTATCAAAATTAAAAGGCAAAAATAAAATTTCCATTCAATATCTTTTCCCCTTCCTAATGTCTACAATTAAATATTTCGACATACATTTATATAACAAATATGAGTCCTTCTTTATTCTTTAATGTTTGCAAATGTAGTTCTATTATCAATAATATTTAATATTCATATATAATGTTAAAAAATAAACACCGCTGAATTTGACATTCAGTTTTTAGCGAATTTTCATAAGAGGTTGGAGCCATGGTCATGGTTTGCGCCGACGCCGCGTAGCGTCCAAGGGCCTCCTGTTTTATAATTAAGAAGTTCATAAAAAATTAAACTCTCTGCTACTACGTTGTAAAATATTCTTGTCTATAATAATATTCTAAACATAAAATTTCCGGAACCAACAATTTTAGAATACTTTTTTTTACCATAAACTACAGTGGTTTGGATTCCTAATTTGAAACTTGGATGGTTTATTGAATTAATTAACAGTAATTACAGGTAGTATCACAAAATAATAAGGGATCGAACATAGAGATACACAGACACTAGAGAAGGCTCACCCTATCTCAATTAACACTAGTGGCCCAATCGACTGAAAACAGTAAAAATACAGTATACAACGTTTTTTTTACAAAACACAAACAATGTTTTGTGTGTTATAAAAAATAAATCAATGGTTTGATTTATTATAACCTTACTCACACTTGGATTAGGTTACAATGAGTTTATCTCATTGTTACCTTGGTCTCTCAGGGATCTTGAGAGCCCCAAGAAAATGCTTCAAGCCACTTATTGTATTAAGATAGGGTATGGCTAGTAATATATAACTTTATGCAATACACTTACACTGAGAGGTTTGAAACACCTTTTTCGGGGCTCTGTGTAACCTCATTAAAACATCCTATAACAGGGTATTACACATAGAAATATATACTTGAGAAGACATAGCCTGTCTCAATACATTAAGAGGCCTGACACTTTTTGGAGTACTGTGTAACCTCATTAAAACCTCCTTTAAGAGTGAGTTAAGGTTATAATGAATCAATGTTTTTGACGTTCCGCACATAGTTTGTGTTTTTATCTGTATTTTCAACGTTCTACTATACACGTTATTGTATTTTTGTTCTATTTATTTGATTATAATGATAATCGAATGTTGTCAGGTTACTTTTTCGATGTTTCAAAAATCAACTAATATAACTTTTCTAGTAATTATATCTCTATGGTATTAAAGGTATAATAAATCAATCGTTGTCGGCTTTTCGCACATTTTTGGTCTTTTCTTTTGTATTATAACGTTCTATTATACAATTTACTGCAATTTTGTACAATTAGTTTGATCGCATATTACTAACCGAAGGTGTTTAGGTATTCAGGTTACTTTTTCGATGTTTCAAAACTCAACAGATAAGGCTTCTCTAGTAATATCTTAATGCCCTTATTGGTTAAATTTTAAAACATAAAAAAACACCTCGACACATTCGATTAATATTATAATTAAATAAACAGAACAAAATTACAGTGACTTATATAATAGAATGTTTCAAATACAAAACAAGACACAAATGTTAAGAAAAAATTGAACGCAAATAAAATTCCGCTATAGAAAATCAGATATTTTGATGGGGTTCTTTGTGACGTCATTGTATTCGATCTACTAAATTTATACTGAGACAGGACCGGAATATATTGCTAAGAAATACGACACGATAGCCGGTTAAATAAGCTGCAAAAATACAGATATATTACTAGAGGGTGCATAGCCTATCTCTATACATTAAAACGCTTGAAAAATCTTATTGGGGCTCTGTATACACTCCTAATTGAGTTAAGATTACAATAATTTTTTTTCTACTTTTTACTTATTGCTAGTGTTTATTTTGTATTTTTAACATTCTACTATATAGTAGAATAGTAGTATATAATAAAAGAAACTGTACAAAAATATAGTAACTTATATAATTTACTATATTTTTGTACAGTTTCTTTTATTATATAATTAGTTACAGGTGTTAAGTTAGTTTTTCAGTGTTGCAAACTCCAAACGATAGGGCCTCTCTAAAAATAAAAAATAAATATGACTGCGAAAATGTCGCAGGATGTGCAGATGTAGTTATGCTCATAGAGATAGAATACTAGAGGGGGCATAGCCTATCTCAATACATTAAGAGGCCAGAAAAATTATTTTGGGGCTATCAGGGACTCTGTGTAACCTCAATAAAACCTTCTCCAAGAGTGAGTTAAGGTTATAATAATTCGATTATTTTAGGCTTCAATCATATTGATGTTTATTGTACGTTAAAAACTAACGGATAATTGTATGGAGGAAGTGTCGCTCCACCGGTGAAGCGGAAAGTGTGGGCCTCAACTACCTTCCTTTTAGCGAATTTCCTTTGGAAAAAATTCGCTAATGGGATAGGCGTCATGGCGGAATTCGAACCTCGTTTTATTACAGTATTCTTCCAGAAAAGTATTAAAATCAAAGGATTCCGTTTTTCTTGGGTTTCTGCCTCTAAGCCTCTGAGTATGAACAAACGACAGCAAAATGAAAAGGAACGAAATATAGGTTTAAATCTAATAAAATAAGATACATTGAAGAAAAAAACATTACGTAGTACAATTTGATTTCTCCAATATCGCATCTGTGATCGGAAAATAAGAAAACACGTCTTTTTATTTTGATTTCTAGACAACTATAAATAGAACAATATTAATGCGAAAGGAAAAGGCAGTATGTTGTAAGTTGGGTCTGTAGATGATGGCAATGCCTTAGTGTTGTGATGAAGGGACCTACCTATACGTGAAGTGAACAATACTTTCCCCATATAGAGTGCGAATATCTCCGTGACATGACTATGTAATGCATGCAAATATAAACGGATAATAAAAACTCAATTGTACACTTCTAGTTATGTTGGGCATTTAAAAATTTAGTCAGATAAATATTATTAAGCACATTCTGATGGAATGCACCAGACTTCAACAATCTCTCGAGCTTCACTCCATAAAGAATAAAATATCAAAAATATATTTAGCAATCTAATAAAAATAAATGTACTAAAAGATAACAATAAGTAATATAAAATGTATAAATATAATAAGAATAAGTAATATAAAATGTATTAATATAATAATAATAAGTAATATAAATGTACTATAAGACATTATTATAAAAATAAGTAATATAAAATGTATTAATATAATAATAATAAGTAATATAAATGTACTATAAGATAAAAATAAGTAATATAAATGTATTATAAGAAAAATAAGTAAATAAATTGTATTATACAATAATAATAAGTAATATAAATGTACAATAAGATAAAATTAATTAATATAAAATGTATTAATATAATAATAATAAGTTATATAAATGTACTAAAGATGATTAAAGGTAAAACTGATTCTGCTAAATATGTTATGCAATTTTTTAACTTTGTTTTAAATTAAGAAATAATGCCAAGAATAGAAGACCTTAAAAAAGAAAAATAAAAAAATGGAGCATAATTTTATCATAAAAAATATAGCCCACCTGAGCGCATGTAATGCAAAGTTAAAAATAAATAAATAAATAGAAAAGGTAAATGTTGTTTTGTAATGGTTGATGATGACAAACATTGACAAAGTGTTATGACACTTTTTAAAATTGGAATGATGAAAATAAGTTTCTTACAAGCTTTCAAAAATGGGTTTGGTTTTATTTTGCTTTATAATCAAACATGTTTTCTATGGAATTTCGGAATGCACCACTTTTAAAAAACATTATCATTTATTTACCTACAAAATTTTTTATAAAACCCTAATCCAAAGCTCTAGGTTTTAAGGCCCATAAACCTCTAATACAATTTGTTGATAAAAACATTATCTTTATACAGGTTGTAAAGATGACTGAAAATGGGAAACCCTTCCACAAACAAGTTATGATAACAGTTGGAAAATTGTGTCAACCCTTAAAGAACCACGTAAGCCACAATTCCTATAGGCAAGGTATAAAAAGCTATTTGGTAACCTTTTGAAATAGGTTTTCTTTAACAACTATAACCTTCCCATTCTCAGACAGACAGAAGAAACTTCACGAGGGTCTTCAGGAAGAGAGGTCGTTCAGAACACCCGTAAACCTTTTCACGACTTTTCTTTCTTTTTTATTTATTTTATATTTTTTTCTTGTAACCAGTTTTAACCTTTTTTAAAATTCCTTTAAACACATCTTAGAAGATTCATTTCAGTGAAATTATTAAAAAATCTAAATAAATAACCTGTATTCTGATTTTTTTAAATAACCTTTTATTCCTTACTTAAAATGGTTAAAAAATTAAAGAAATTTAAAACGAATAAAAGATCAAATTCATACAAACAAAGCTCTATAATTTGTTGAACAAAGCTCCAGCTTTATTCTTACTGAGATAACAAACGTACAACATATGTGGCATAAATTAACCACAGCTTAAAAGGCTGACCCAAACTAACAAATTTGAGAATGAGAGGATGAAGTATATGAAAATGGTGTTTCTTTAAACTTCGCAGTTAGAAAAAAATGTTTCTAATTCTGTTTTGAAGGTTTCTTAATACAAAGAGGAAAAGAGGCCTTATTTAACGTTTAATTTTGCCATATAATGGCGATATTTTCTAAGAAATGTCACAACGTAAATTTCTATAAGAGTTGCTCTATTGTGCTTATTGCTTCATATATAATCTCACTAAAATATGTGACTAATAATGGTTGAAGAATTGGCCAAAAATTTACCTTGGTAAATGAAATGATTGCTTCTTTAAACATATCTAGATTTATTAGTGTACTAAGGTCCTTTAAAAATTTTAAAAGACGTCCTGGCTATTTTGTGCCCTCGATTTCTATAAAGGGAGAGAATATCCTCCCTCGTTTTATCTCGATTTCTACCACGGGAGAGGATATCCTCCCTCTTCTCATCTCGATTTCTACCCCTCCCTCTTCTTCATCTCGATTCTACCAAGGAGAGGATATCCTCCTCTTCTCATCTCGATTTCTACCAAGGGAGAGGATATCCTCCCTCTTCTTATCTCGATTTCTACCAAGGGAGAGGATATCCTCCCTTTCTTATCTCGATTTCTACCAAGGGAGAGGATATCCTCCTCTTCTCATCTCGGGAGAGGATATACTCCTCTTCTCATCTCGATTCTACCAAGGGAGAGGATATCCTCCCTCTTCTTATCTCGATTTCTACCAAGGGAGAGGATATCCTCCCTCTTCTCATCTCGATTTCTACCAAGGGAGAGGATATCCTCCCACCTTATCTCGATTTCTACCAAGGAGAGGATATCCTCCTTTTCTCATCTCGATTTCTACCAAGAGAGAGGATCCTCCTCTTCTCTATCTCGATTTCTACCAAGGAGAGGATATCCTCCCTCTTCTCATCTCGATTTCTACCAAGAGAGAGGATATCCTCCCACGTCTTATCTCGATTTCTACCAAGGGAGAGGATATCCCCTTTACGTCCCATAAACTTTTGATTCCCTAGATCAGTGATACGAAAATTTCAGAGCCACGCGGACCCCTACTGTATATAAATGGTACTTGGCGGATCCCTGTCTTTCTTGAAACACCCCCCCCCCCCACTAATAAATGCAATAGCTTGTCTTCATTGATAAACTTTAAATTTTTAACGTTATAAATTTAAGCTTGTAAAGCAGCTGTATAATTTCTATAATTAAATTACGAGCGAGAGGCTTTCGGAGGGCGCGTTATCTGACCGACAGGCATCTTCCTGTTTTTATGTTATCATTCGTCTGGGTGAGACATGTTTAAGTAATATTCGGTCATTAGTATTACTGACTATGTTACATGTAGATCGTTATGTTATAGCATTAGAAACTGGATCTTCTAAGAATTGTAATTTTCATATGTATTTAAAGTTAAATCTTAGTGAATTTGTAGGATGAATTTGGCAAGTGGGACAATCATGACAGTAATCTGTTGATCCAGCTGGACAAGGGTAACCTAGAGATAACCACAGTACGGTTTGGTAACCTACTGATAAGAACCATTTTCTAAACAAAAGATTTTCCCCATGTATTAGCATAGGACAAAATTTTTAGGAGGTGTTTTTTAATAAATTTATTGTATTTAACTCTTGAAATGTTATGAAATCGAAAGTTGGACATCTATATTTACGTTAGGAAAGAAAACAAGTGTGGTTTGTTCGATTTTTCCGAATAAAATACGGGTAGTGAAATGTGACCTTTTTTTTGTGCATTTTGGACTCTCCGTTTTTTGACTTTTTTTTAATATAATTCATATTATTTAACTCTTGGAATGTTATGAAATCGAAAGTTGGACATCTATATTATCGAAAAGAAACAAAATGAGTGAGGTTTAGTAGATTTTTCTGAAATAAATATAATATAATGTTTATAATTAATATTATATAATATAATATGTAAAATCTAATGTTTTTGTTTACATTTTGCACTCGTTTGTTTCTGGTGTTTTTGTACTATTTTGACTTCTTAGTAAGATAATATCGTATATTATTGGTTTCAACGACAAAGGTAATTCGTTTATATTGAAGAAGTATGTATTCAGCATTTGTGGTATGGAATATTAGTAACTTTGTTGATAAGTTGCTCAAGTCACTTCTGTGCATTGATGCCGTGCATAATTTAAGTGAAATGTCAACATCTTCTATTCATTTGTATAATCTAGAAGACGTGCATGCTAGATTTTTGTTAATTAATAAAGGATGCATGGAGACATTGGCACAAGTTGAATCAACTTCATGCATAAATAATTACTGTTGTAAGATGTCAATGTCATTTACTCAATTTATGTTAAAAACCAAATAATCTGTCATATATAACTGTGCGAGAGACACCTAGAAAGTATAACAAGCAAAATGCAATACTACACCTGCGATTTGTTCCATCATTCGACATTTGTCTTCATTGATGGCTCTACAAAATGTCATGCCTCAAGTTTCGTCACGTGTAACTTATCAGGGTGCCGACGGAGCCTGAACTCACTGTAACCTTTGATTAAAATTCCAAAGAATATAATGTGAAGTATTTACTAGAGATGAGCGGTGCTCTCTTACCACCATCATGCTTGGTAAGCAAAACATGTATCATTTGATACTACCGAGTTTTGAAAAACATGAATACCCACAATATAACTGATCGAGAGACACCTAGGAAATTTAACTTGCAAAATGCAATGCTACAATTATCTATGTTCATAAAATGATATTGCAATGTCAAACTTAATGACTCATAACAACTGCGAAGCTATGCCCACCTCAAGAAAGTCAAGTTCATCACGGTGAAGCCTTCACGAGCATCTGTTGCAACCTTCGTGCGACTGTAGTCAAACTATTTTATTCTTAATTAGGATTTTAAACTTGTATTAAACCTTTCTTTCATTGTTAAAATTTTATATTATAATAAAATTTAGTGAAATTGATTCTTTTATTTTATTCTAATTTCTCTACGACCCACCAATTTAGGAGGTTTGTCATATAGGTGCCTGGGCCACCTAAATCTATAAGATCTGATATACCTTAGCTTGAGCTTTGTTCAGTCAAACACATACCTGACTGAGGTGTCCATCAGTGTCAAGGCAGACAGCATACAAATTTGTGATAATTATTTGTTGTTAAAAATAGTTTTCTTGTTTTTTGAATCGAGAGAGGCATCACTTGTGTGGTTCCCAGACTTTTCAGGATATATGAATGAATTTTCTTGTAAACCTCATTACCTCAAATAGCTGATGCAATTTTAAACTTAACCAGCAAAAAGACTACAGCATTTGAATATTGTGTAAATTGTGTAATAGAATACTGCCTCCGTGGCCGAGGTCGTTAAGGCGTTAGTCTTTACACTAACCTTTGACACCATCCCAGGTTACGCTCTCAGTTGATAGAAGATTATTGTTTAATATATTATTGCCAATTTTTGAATACAATTTGAGCGTAAAGGTTGCTACTACCACCCGTAGTGGTTCCCGCAGGGGTTATCACTGATGAGCTACAAGGCTCTAAACGGGCATTATTATTATTATTTTAGGGTAATAGAATACCGTTCTATTTGCGGGTATAGCAAATTTAATGAAACTTGAGATATGACTTCTAATGTAATTCACATTTATAGTTCATGGCACCTGCCTCTTCGCCAGGTTTTATTTATAAAGACTTCAATTATTGAGAGGGTTATAATATCACAAACTACAAAATGACGATTACTGTATCCACAGAAGCTATCTGCATTTGATTACAGTAGGTATGACTTATCCTTTTTTCAGTCTAAATCTTTTTGTGGTAGAACATTATGAATTCTAGTAGCATCTAAAATTTCAATTTGATAATTTTATATTGTTAGAAATGTGCAATACTATACTAATAATACTTACCTGAACATAAAAAAAGTCTCAGAGGAAAATTGAGACGATTCCTCCAATTTTTATGTATGCATGATAAGCGAAAAATAGGGTAATATCAATCATAGTCTGTTTAAATTGTAGAAAAAAATTGAGTAGTCATGAGTCTGTGTTTTTGAACAATTCCTTTATTTACAAGTATACATACAAAAAGAAAAAGGAATACAAAAAAGTTAACACAAAAGTATACAAGTAACCCACAAGGCAAAGCCTGAGGGGAGGGGGGGGGTAGAAATTGCAGATAAACAGATCTTTCAATGAGAAATACAATAGTGATGTGCCAAATTGACTTTTAAACTGATTTTATATAAGTCGACTCAACAGATAATCGAGTGGATAGTTGATTCAAATCGCTTGATCTGATTAAAGTCGATTCGGTTCAATTCAACTTGATTCAACTCAAATAAATAAAAGCTGAAGCAATAAGTAGATTTAATTTAACATGAGTGGGTGCAAGCTGACATAGGATATTTAAATCAAAACTAGTCAAATGATTAACTTGGGCCAACTAAAATTATTTATTCAAGTTAACTTAATTAGTCTTGTACCGACAGGAATATACATTCTATAAATGTAAAAATAAAAACAAAGCATACTTGAGTTTATTTAAATTAAGCCCATATGAATCAACTAATGTCTACTTCAATCGTGTCGATAGGGTCACCCTAGCTCCTATATGACAAACCTCCCAAATTGGTGTAGGTGGTAGAGAAATTAGAATAAAATAAAAGAATCAATTTCACTAAATTTTATTATAATATAAAATTTTAACAATGAAAGAAAGGTTTAATACAAGTTTAAATCCTAATTAAGAATAAAATAGTTTGACTACAGTCGCACGAAGGTTGCAACAGATGCTCGTGAAGGCTTCACCGTGATGAAACTTGACTTTCTTGAGGTGGGCATAGCTTCGCAGTTGTTATGAGTCATAAAGTTTGACATTACAATATCATTTTATGAACATAAATAATTGTAGCATTGCATTTTGCAAGTTAAATTTCCTAGGTGTCTCTCGATCAGTTATATTGTGGGAGTATTCATGTTTTTCAAAACTCGGTAGTATCAAATGATACATGTTTTGCTTACCAAGCATGATGGTGGTAAGAGAGCACCGCTCATCTCTAGTAAATACTTCACATTATATTCTTTGGAATTTTAATCAAAGGTTTACAGTGAGTTCAGGCTCCGTCGGCACCCTGATAAGTTAAACGTGACGAAACTTGAGGCATGACGTTATGTAGAGCCATCAATGAAGACAAATGTCGAATGATGGAACAAATCCCAGGTGTAGTATTGCATTTTGCTTGTTATATTTCCTAGGTGTCTCTTGCACAGTTATATATTGACAGATTATTTGGTTTTTTAACATAAATTGAGTAAATGACATTGACATCTTACAACAGTAATTATTTATGCATGAAGTTGATTCAACCTGTGCCAATGTCTCCATGCATCCTTTATTAATTAACAAAAATCTAGCATGCACGTCTTCTAGATTATACAAATGAATAGAAGATGTTGACATTTCACTTAAATTATGCACGGCATCAATGCACAGAAGTGACTTGAGCAACTTATCAACAAAGTTACTAATATTCCATACCACAAATGCTGATATACATACTTCTTTCAATATAAACGAATTACCTTTGTCGTTGAAACCAATAATATACGATATTATCTTACTAAGAAGTCAAAAATAGTACAAAAACACCAGAAACAAACGAGTGCAAAATGTAAACAAAAATTAGATTTTACTACCGTATTATTTCAGAAAAATCTACTAAACCTTACTCATTTTGTTTCTTTTCGATAATATAGATGTCCTAACTTTCGATTTCATAACATTCCAAGAGTTAAATATATGAATTATTATATTAAAAAAAGTCAAAAAACGGAGAGTCCAAAATGCACAAAAAAGGTCACATTCACTACCGTATTTTATTAGGAAAAATCGAACAAACCAACACACTTGTTTTTTTCTAACGTAAATATAGATGTCCAACTTTCGATTTCATAACATTTCAAGAGTTAATACAATAAATTATATGAAAAACACCTCCTAAAAATTTTGTCCTATGCTAATACATGGGGAAAATCTTTTGTTTAGAAAATGGTTCTTATCACAACTGTTCTTCTCGTTCTTCTTTAGGTTTCTTCGTGTTTTTTATGATCTTCTTAGACAGAATTGCCAACTATGAAGCTGAAGTCCAGCTGTCTATTGGCATTTAGTGGTAATTATTTTTTTATAAAGAAGAAATATTTTAATGACAGGAAATACAAAATTGAGGTGCCCTGAATTTTGATATCCAATGATCCTCCACCTGATAATGATTATTTTCATACTCGGTTTATTGTTGTTAACAGTAATGTTTCCTTGCAGGATATTATTTCAAAAGGAGATAATATCGCCGTAGATGCAATTATTAATTCTCAAGACTCTGCTATACCATGTACTACAGACGCGGATTTAGAAGAAGTTATAGACGACGACGTAAGTACACATCTGTAACGGATGCTCCACGAACATATATTACTTGCAAGGGTGAATTTCAGAAGACATTAAGTGCTTACAGTGGTTTAGGTTACGGTCAATCTAATTTTGAATATGTTTTTGTCCTAAACATAATGACGATCCTGATTTGCTTAGGCTTAATAATGAACTTATACAGTTACCAACGAAATATCCGTTGGTTAAACCGATTAGGGTTTCTCAAAAAGCGGATAACTTTAGATTCCTCAATATTACATGTATTCCGAAAGATGTTTACAATGAATCTGAGGCTGCTAAGATGGCTATATATCTTACAGAGAAATATTGTCGGATGGAATCGTCTTCTGTAGATGTAGGGGCAATTATTAAAAATTATGAAATTGTTATCATAAATGAAAATGTTGATTATTTTTGGGTTCATAATGATACTTGGGATGGTATTACACGAGAAGAAGATCCCACAGACCCTATGAAACATTATTGGACAGATTTTAATTATTTAAATATTCCTGCTGGTAATTTTTTGATTCCAACTAAGCGTAGGAGATTAAATGGTAATTCTAAGTTATGTTATACATACAAGCCTAAGTGTAAACGTTATCTTAGTTCTAAAAATTTATGGTCTGATGAGGAAGCATCATTTGCATCTTATTTAAAGGATTTTCATGTATCTCAAGATTCATATAGTTGATAGGAAGAAGGATCCAATATTTGAAAATACAATATGACGTATCTATGTATTATAGGTTTGAACTTACTGGAAAAAGGAATTATAATTTAAATGGGCCTGATCATAATAAGTACATTGAGAATACACAAATAACTAAGACGTAGTCAGGATCCACCTGTTGCGAAAGGAAAAAAGAAAAATCCGCAAAAGGAAATAATGGATAATGGGGAAGTACAAGCAAATTATAGGGATTTAATGTTAGAAGTATTATATTTTGCTAGGGATTTTTGTAAATACACTGAATGGCCATTATATTATAGAAGATTATTTTGGTGTTCCAATATTTCACGGAGAAATGACCGGTTTAAAATTGTTTCTTTTAGTCCCATTAATAATTTTGATCTTGAATTTGTTTGTGATTGGTTTAGCATTATTAATGTATATTATGGTCTTGCACCTGGTGGACGTGCTGAGCTTGCTAGGGATTTTGTTCGTAACTCTACTTATAACCGAGCTGGTTATGTTAATTCTTGGATTTTATATAGGAAATGTAATACAAATCTCTTGGGTGAGACAGTTGGGTGTCCTTATGTCAGGTTAGATAATAATATTGGGGAAGTTTGTCGTGCACATATACAATATTGGAACATGCAATAGTTTTGCATGTTCACGGACCACATTTTGCGTAACCCTGCCCAAGGGTACAGCTCAAATAGTAATGGAGCATCTGTTCAAGGACTGACTTGAAAAAGCAAAAACAACAGTAAGAATTACCTTGTTAAGTGCACTTTCAAGTGAATTAGGATCAACTACAGAGAAACATAATAAAAAAACTTGAGCATCTTGATAAGCGAGTGGTCGAACTGTGTCGTAGGCTGCGGCACCTGCAACAAACAAACACATCAAATTCAAAATTTTGTAATTAATAGTATTATCTGCGAGATTTCTAAGTCCGTATCCATTAAACGTCAACAGCATGACTAGGTTAGACAAGCCGGGCGAATTTCCTTTGAAATACTCGTATCCTCGCACAATAGTGCGAGGATATTTCTTACTCATTCATTTTACTTAGGGTTAAGTTTTTAAGTACTTTTTATGATGCAATTATTGATTTTATTTTTTTTAATTACTACTTTTATTAATAACTAAATATTGATATTGTTTATTCTGTTTGTTCTTTACTGCATATTGTATTTTTTTACATTGTTTCTTCTTCTTTTATTTAAATTGTATTTAAAAATTGTTATTGAGTTCTGCTTGTTGTTACAATAAATAAAATAAAAATAGTCGTTTTATATTTCAAAGTTTTTGGTCAATGCATCACAATCTAAAGAGTAGCGCCAACTTTTCCGTTATTTATCCTACAGTACAGGTTATACAGAACTATAGTAATAATTATTTGCCCTAATTTAAAGCTCAGAATGCGCTATTTTTAATTTTAAGGCAAGCTAAATCGATTGGCACCAGTCAATCAGATTATCTCTGTGGTGCAAACTGCATACATACAGTATATCTACTACAGCTTTATATATATATTATATATATTATATATATATATATATAATAATATATATATATATGAGTACGTCTATGTCAATGGCATCTACGATATCTGTTAGATACAGTAGTGCTAGAGGGTGGGGAGTAGTATGGATGGGGGTACTCTACCTCTTGTTCCGACCTAGTTATCCTTCTCTCCTAGACAAAAAGGACAAAAATGGTTCTCACGGTACCTCAGCGAGCAAAGCGGAAGGAGCAGGAATTGGTTTCCTTAAAGTCGTAGGCACACTTTCGTTTTGAAACGAAAGATACCTGATTTAGGTCAATCAGACCATCCTAAGAGAGATAACATAATTATGACGTCATCACTAATGAGTAATGAGAGGGTTTCTTTTACTAAGATAATTAAATACTATATTTATCTTGCTATATATAAGCATACGTCTGTTTATATGGCCTCAAAGGATTCATAGTGAACCTCACAGACCAACAGAGCAAGCCTGTGAAGCGAGGTGATGAAAATTCGCTTGATAAATGGAAAATACCGGGTCAGAAATAGTAAGAAACAACAAACCAAATGGCCGCGTAAATAGTGAGTTTTTATTTTATTGTTAAATTGAGCATATAAAATATTGTACACAACAAGACAGGAAAGGAAACAGTACTAACATGTATATGTAATTTGCCTATTTTCACCTGCGCCTCGGTAGTCAAAATGTAAATTAACTGCTTCGGTTTAGCCTTAGCAGGTAATTTCTATAGCTTAAACTCGCCTTTGGGTTAGAAGAAATTTTTTAAAATAATCAGCAAAATTCCTCTTTCCTCCAAGTTAATTAATAAGTATCTTTCATAACATGTTTTTGGAGGGGGGGGGGAAGTAATATAATAAATTTAATTTTAATTTTTATGGTTCTATTTATATTATCCTGTATCAGAAGAGGGACTAATTCTGCTTAATGTTTAAACAACGATACATTAATTAAATTCAAAGCAACCTTTATTGTATCATAAAAATAATAACAGAGCAATTAATTATGTAAATTATAATCAAAATCAATAAAACACCAAATTATTAATTACAATTAGCCACTGGTTTTTCAACCAATAATTATTTTGTTACCCGACAGCCATAGTGCTTGATTTTTATACTCAAAAGGTAGCGCTAGCTGTCTAACTCACACTACCACTTTAATTCTTCTCTGATTGTTTGTTTATGACTCAACTTGATTCTAATAAAGTTTGAAAATTAATAACTCTCTGAGGCAATAAGCATCGGTTAGTTTAAATGTAGAATCCCCGCTCATTTATTACTGGAGGACCCTCAGGATTTTCGATTCCGCCGGGTGCAAATATCTTTTACTTGTTTTAAAACAACTATTAATTAACTATTTTACCCGAGATGACAAGTTAATATTTAACAACAAATTATTTAATACTTAACTTGTTTCATGTTGTCAATGCAAAGCATACATCTGTTACAAGATTTATGCTGTTAAATCTAAATTTTTTTAAAATTTTTTCTTAAAGCACTTTCAGAAGTTTATACACCGGAAAAATTAAGCAAGCATTGTGAGCGCGAATTATCGTATATACAAGAGGTAACTCGTTTGGCTTGTAGACTCTAGCCTCATATTAGTTATAGTTAAATCCATAAATAACGTAAATAAAACGATAAAAATTAACACTCAATGAATTCGGTATCAAACCTGGAAACCCGCGGCTTTGAGCTCGTAATTGACCTCGGACCAATTCCAATTCCAACGTAGATCCAAAAACATGAAAACGCATAAAACTTGTTAAAAACTCATGAACTGTAGATCAAATGGCCTATTCCTCTCGGATTTCCAGTTTATATAAATAGATAGTATCCAAATTTCTTTTAAAATTTAATGCAATTTAGAAAATAAGTAATATTACTAAAATGCTCTTTTTTAGCGTTTCCAAAGGGTACCAAAGAATGTAGTAATAATATTGCCCATGTTTTGGCAAAATGTCACCAAATAAATAAGTGATATATTTAAACTCTCTCGATTAATTTACTCGGGTCAAAAGACCATTTTTGAAAAGTCTAGATCCTGTTTATAGGATTTCATGAATGGCTGCATCTTGAATATCCACACGGGTAATATTGGGCCCCGTTTCTAAAAGACTAGCCTGATTAGAAAATTGTACACTTGTAATAAATATACGTGTTGCCAAGGCATACACCTGTTACATTGTAGCATTTTTCTTTAATAAACAACATTTCTTGTATTTCTCGAACATCATTTGTAAATTTCTACTTAGTTCCGATCCGCAGGTAGAACTGAGTTACAAGTTCATTCTATAATTACAACTTTTTTATATTAAAATGCCAAAATTAATTATGTAATTCTAGTGCTCAATATGAGTCTGTAAACCGTTTGTATAAAGTATTACCGTTCGGATTTTAAATAATGGCATTCGAAATAATTACTCAGATGAATGAAACTGGGATTAAAGATCTGTTAACAGTCTGTAAAGCAGCTCTGAAGATACGTACAAGTCGAAACTGGTCAGGTATAATTTTTACATATTGTGGGTTAAAATATATTGTATAATTCTAGTGGTAATATTTATATTGAACATCATAAGTTGTGATTTTTCTTGTACAAATTTCTATTCCACAAAATCTTCGTCACAACAAAATGATTTATATTATACTAAATATATTGCCATATATGGCTAATAGACTAACAAACATAATACTGATCTATATTTCAAAACTCTCTAGAGGTAATTTAAGGGCAGGACCCATTTTCGGGGTAAACAATCCTTGGACCAGTTAACCCCAATATTTAACGGATTCATGTTGCCATCTGAAATGTTCGCCTGTATCAACCAGGAGGGCGGCTTGGCCGAGCCCAGTCTTACTTTATATTGTGCAAGTTCCATATTTAAGCCTTGAGACAGATGGAACTAATTTTAAACGATAAACATTTTGCCAACTCCTGAATCTTACTTCTGTTTGGAATATGGCTTGCTAAATGGGAACTACTAAACCAAGGTAATATGGTAACTGTATGTCTCTGTAATACACCTCTTTTACTCTAAACGTTTATGGATGTTCTGCTTGGACTCTGCTTGATCCAATGACAACATTTTTAGCACTACAGCTTATTTCCTGGTATAAAAACTTAAGTTCGCATCTTCTTTTACAACTTAACATTTACGCTTTCATGACCCGTTCTGTTTGCAGTAAGGTATTGCAACAATTGAGCTCGTAAGCTCTTTCCGCAATGCATAATTTCCGTTTCGATTAATAAAAGCACTTATTAGAGTTAATCGTCGCTATACAAAAGTGATCTTGTAAATACATTATGCTTAGCAATGCCTAAGGTATCTCGGCCCTTATGATGCGCAGCAATATCCTAAGAAGTTTCTGAGGTTACCTGGGCACTAGTTTCGGCGCACGTCTCCATATGTTTCTTATACCATACAGAATCGATTGATAGTGGTTCAAGATAGGTAAGCCGTCTCCTTTTTCTCTAACAAATTGGTAATCACTCTCCAAAAGGAAATTTTCCTGACTCTTTAGAGTGTTAAAAGTCTACAATCGCTCAAACAGTATTAGGAGCGAATATACCCCACATTATTTAAATATATTCTTTAAATCAGAAAGGAATTAGTATTATTCTTTAAAATGGAAGTATTTTTTTAAAATGCATTTAATATCAGAATACTTTAAATTATTCTCTAATCATTATAATAGTAAAATTAATACAAAAAATTTATTAATTAATAAAATATTTTAATATCCACAAAGAATCATTATTTTTTATTTTGATAAATGCGACACAAAAGGAAAAAATGGCTACTTAATGAAACGGAAGAAAAATGAATTTTAAATTTGCCTAATATCATACTTAAAGAAAAAATATTATTTATTTATGTACATTTGCCATTTAATGTCGTTACATAATTTTGTTCAGGAAATTTCATTTTTAGCACCAACAGAAAAAAGAAAGAACGTATGTATAAAAAAAAAAAAATGTCACAACGGAAATAATCTTTTTGAGTTAATTTGGTTATAATAAGTTATTCTCTTCTTTTAAAAAAGACAATTTTTTCCTAGAAATACTTTTGAGGTATATGTAAGACGAATTTATCAGAAAAGTTGTAATACATAACTAAAAATTACACTTTTATATTAAATGCTATGTACAAAGATCTACTTTTTTTTGTATGGGAACAGATAACTCTGGAAGGCTTTTATCGAATCGAAACGAAACCTCAGCCATGTGGGAGATTGTTGTGGAGGTAAGAGCCTAGTTTGTAAAATATGATCGTCATCAATCCAAGTTGGACGACATTATTTTTTTCAAAATTTTTATTAAAAACCAGAATAATTCCAATAATGCAAAAAATTTATTATTGATCTACAGCAGGCCGATCTAAATCCGGAGAAAACACACTATTTTACAGCAGGCAAAGCCTGCAGAATAGATGAAAGCAGATGACAAAGAATATTATTTGACAACAGAATGAATTTCTTGTCAAATTCAAATTTTTTGTTTATTTACAAGTAAGTATTAATCTAAATAGAATATCTGTATACATTGGTCTAATAACTGAAATAAGATCCTTACTACTGTACTAGATGATGGGAAGTAGCAACGTCCGAGGTTACTAATCTCTATCGTATTTAACATATATTCAAACTCCATTCTATTAACGTTAGTAAAATTATTAATCGATTACTAAACTATGTTTACTAAATACTACTCATAGACACTTAAAATGCAACCCTCGACAGGCAGGACGGCCCACCCTTGTTACGGTTAGAGTATGATAAGAGACCCACTCATAAATCAAAACTAAAAAAATTTCCACTAACAAATTTTTTGACATACAAAATAAATAACTCCCATACCATTCTCGGTATGAGAAAGGCTATTGGGCTTGAGCCGGAGCATATATAAGGGAGATAATGTAAGAGAATACTCTACATGTACATATCAAGACATGATTTATCCAATATAAAGGCGTGGTCCTTATCATCCTCTCTACAATGGGGTAAGAGTATTATTAAGGGACCACCCTAAAGATGCAATACCACTATTCCTCGGTTGTAGAAAGGCTTTGCGAGGCAATAATATAAGGGAGGATTATGGGAATAATGTTCCAATAACAGGGTTTTTAATGAAGGGGGGTTCAAGTAAAGGGGGGTTTCAGGCTATTCACATCGACGGTGTCTTAAGCCTGTCTTGAAATATAGACCGAGTGCACTGATACGCAAGTTTATTGGTTTTAATTTGTTTGAAGGGAGGGTCCTTCTATATACTATTTACAATGGGCGTTAAGAGTATTATAAGCGGACACACCCTAAAAAATCAATAATAGGCTTGCAGTCAGGCATATATAAGGGAGATTAGCAATGATGTATCCATAACAAGGTTTTACTTTAAATGAATAGGGTGGGTCCCTTCTATCATCTATCCTACAATGAGGTAGATAATATAAGGGACCCACATATAATCATACAATATGTATAGATACAAATACATCTATCTTGGAGTTTGTAGAAACTGTATGGGCTTTGAGTAGGCATATAATAGGGAGATAATTAAGACAATAATCCTTACATTAGATGTATAAGACAATAATGTATCCATATAAGGGGGGTCCTTATATAAACTATCTACATAGGTAAAGAGTACATTACCCATTGTACTTGATATCTCTTGCCTGACTCCCTTATATATGCCCTCACTCAACAGCCAAAGCCTATTTTACCAAACCCGAGAAAGATGTAATGTATTCATCCCTCTAAGGTGGTCCCTTATAATCCTTACCCATAGTAGATAGTAACCGGGACCACATTATAATTGGAATAAATCATTCTCTTATATGTTATGTAAGAGTATTTCTAATTATCCCTCCCTTATTATGCCCCTACTCAAAGCCCTAAAGCCTTTCTACATACCCGATGACGGATGTATTTTTTATTTTATGTTAACATAATGTCAAAAAATGTAGGAACTGTATCTGTTTTGATTTGCGGGTGGGTCTCTTATCATACTCTAACCGCTCAGAGTAACTAAGCATATATCAAACAACTTTATTGGAAGGCTAACATTGGATTGATAAGCAAGCGGGCATTTCAAAGAAAATTCACCGGGCTTGCGGACCTCCGCGCCAGAATTTTTTCTATCCCCCTAGTACATTATTGTTAATAAACAAAATGATAATACTATTCTTATTTTTATACCAATCCATTCGATAATTATAAAAGATCAATAATTAGTTATTTTATTATGTATAAGTCAAGATTTCTTCCATTGTATATAATAACTCATGCATATTCTACTCGAATTTAATTTTCAACATATAATAGGAAACATAATACTATGTAAAAATATGATGTTTCTATGATTTCAAATGCAAAATATATAAATTAAAATCAGATTATATGAATCAAAACACAATGCTCACAATAGGTAAGGTCATTAAAGTGACACTGGTTGGTACACGGGGTTCCTGTTCATGGTGGAAAATTATTAGACTTTAAGGACATAAACAAATGGTGTTATAATAATCAAATCAAAATATCCTTTTAAACTTTTCTGACAAAAGTAAATAAGAACAGAGTACAAAAAATTAAAAAAATAACTAATAAAATTATTATGAAATAATAAGTTCAGAGCTTGTTTTAAGAAATACTACTATTTAGTTTATTGTAAAACTTGTTTTAACAAATACAAAGGTATTTGTTTTACCGAATTTTCATCATAAAACGTTTTATGTAACTAACTTAACAGACAGTGTTAAAAGAGCAATGGTGTAATTGTCCATTGTCACAAAAGTTTGGGGATTGATCACCTCTTTGAAAACCATTCAGTTACGATTTTTGAAACAGCCCCTCCCTGATGTAAATCCGGTTCCAAAAAGATTTTTCAACTCACTATCCTTTATACAATAGTGTAAAAACTAATTTTTATCAAATATAAAAATAGCTTGTTTCAATAAGTTCAAGTATTTTTAACAATTACTGTACAGTTTAAAGTTGGATTCCGTAACTTTAACAAGCAAACGCGTAAACACTTCCAGCCAGATCAGAATCGTACACTTACCGTATTGCTACTTTGTGTACTTATTTAGTACAAAACAGGATATAATTGTACTAAATTTCAATTGAATTGGATTAATTTTCGAATTTCACAATTTTTTAAAACACGTATAATAGTCGTTTGATAAAAGTTAAACAACTGCTGACAATGAGACGAAACATAACATGTTGGTCTCAAATATACATACAAGATCAACGAGTGTAGTCTTATACAGACACACACATAAAAACAGACAAATTTGATAAAATCACTCAGTAGGTCTTAAAAACACCTAGACACATTACGTTTTCTATATACCTATGGTATAAATGTGAAATAGTAAAAATATGAATATATATAAATAAAATCATATTTTAATACGCACCACTTAACGATTATCTTTTACAACTTTCACTCTATAAATTCCCTTTAATTCCCCCTTGTTCTATTTATTTGTCTCTCTTTCTCATGATTTCTTCTTATTACTTTTTATCCCACCGTTTTATAAACATCCCCTTTCTCCTATTTATATCGCTTATAGCCCTAATCCAAAATAATTCTTATCGTATCGCAAAAAAGTTTTTCAAACCTATGTAATACATTTTTATACATTTTTCAGTATTGCTGTCTCTAAAAAAAGGTTTTAGTAGGATAACCGGGTAAAATATAACTGTTTATTTACAATAACAATTCCTTTTTAAACCTAAAGATAAAGATATTATTTATTTCAAATAAGGGTTCGATCCAGTGTTGGGGGACAATAAAACTGGAAATATATTGTTTAGATAATATTAAGAAATTATACAAAATAAGTTGACTTTAAAAAGCTATATAGTCTACATGGAAAGGTTTGATAAATTTTCTATAGTGGAATATGTTTTGCAGCAATGGTAAACTGCAAGCTTTGAGGAAAAATACAGCACGCATGTGCTTTTTGTTTTACGCTTTAAGAAACGACAAAGCATAAAGGTACCTATTTAACAAGGTCAAGTAATGTTAAACTTTTTTTATTTCTAAAGGTGCTTTCAAAGCTTAAAGAAGAACTAACTCTTCTATTATTTAAGAAAAATCTTTAAATTGAAGTGCGATTTTTAAGCACATGGATTCTGACGAAAAACTCCAAAAAATGAAGATACCAAGTAATTTTATATTTTATGTTCCATTAATTCACACATTTGTGTTTTTTCCCTTATGAATGAGCAACTCTGATGTGTCATAAACTAAAATTATTAGTTGTCAACTACCACCTTGCTTCTTAAATCAATTTCCCAACAAATAAGAATTGTAAGGAGTAAATACAAGTTACATGTAAAGTAACTAGTATTGTAGTTACAATACAAGTTATGTATTTAAATACAATACATAAGTTTTACTCTTTGGTTATACTTTGTTGGCTTAGGCTAGATACATTTTAAAAACTCTTTTCAATACCAAAATATTAATAATATATTTTTTAAAAGAATTTGACTGACATGCCAATTTCAAAATTATAAAAATTAATCCAACAAATTCCCCCTTAATTTTTATAATTTTCTATAACAAATATTATACATAAGAGATTAGAATAGTTATTGATATATAATTTTTAATGAGGGTAAATATATTAAATTTATTTTAAAAAAATATAAATCAATTTAAATAATGTAAATAAAAATAAATTTTAGATATGATATTATAATATTACTATAAGAATCAAATAAAGAATTATGGAAATAATAAAAAATATTTGTTTTAGAAAGACGAGCTTCAGCTTTTGGTCCAGATAACTGCTATGTTAAAAAATAATCGATGTTTATGAAGAGGGAGCTTGACTCTCTTCATAAACATCGAGTATGGGTTTTAGTCGATATACCTCCTGATATTAAACCTATAAAATGTAGATGGGTATGCTAAGAAAAGATTAAGTGATAGAAAATTTAAATTCAAGGCAAGATTAGTAGCAGTTGTATATTCTCAAAAATATGCCATAGATTATTTTGAGACTTCACCAGTTATTAAACCCTGTAGTTTGAGAGGACTTATAGCCTTATCACATGTACCTCCATGTGACCAGATAGCTGATTTTTACTTAATAGAACTCTTAAATTTAAAGGGTATACAATTTTTTTTCGTTGGATTAATTTTTATAATTTTGAAATTATCATGTCAGTCAAATTCTTTTAAAAATATATTATTAATATTTTGGTATTGAAAAGAGTTTTTAAAATGTATCTAGCCTAAGCCAACATAGTTTAGACTATTACTTCAGTCAAAGATAACATTTCCTATATTAGACAAGAGAAAATGTTTATGGCTCCTTGTCCTCATTTAACATAGTCCTAAGCCTATGGTAGGAGTACTGACTGAGCATTGGAGGTACTTAGAAATGTAGCTAAATAAGAGGTAGTTAGGAGTCCTGCATAGTAAGTAAAGATGATGAAGACGAAACAGCCAATCATTATTAAGGAGTGTTTAAACAATTAAGGAGATATGGGCTTCAAATATTTAGAACAGATGGGATACACGAGCCAGTGATTTTTTTTTGTTTTCTCAACTAATGACTAAATATAAAAATTATACAATTTTATTTATTTATATCTACGCTTGGATATAGGAGTTGTCCGCGTCACATCTCTGACAGTGTGCTCACTCTAGTTACATATTTCTATCTATTACTGCTAGTGGGCGACATATATACTACCCACATCATCATCAGGTTCGCACCTACTGTAAATGACCAGTATCGAATTAAGTGCTTACTCATTCTAGTACCGAACACGCCTGGTGCTGCTTAACACCTTTGACCTATTGAGAGCCAAGAGGGTGGCGCGGGGATCGTCTAGTTCTGTCAAGAGAAGGATCAAAGCAAAAAGGAATGGTCGAGTTCCATCACAGCCATCGTCCAAGTTAATAGCTTCCAATTAATTTTTAAGCTTTATTGATAGTAATTAGGGATAGGTGATAAATCTCCTAGCAAGTAGGTGACGTTGTTGACCCCTTTTTACGAATATAGAAGACGGTGTTGTACCTTATGAGTCCTTGTGCCAATATTTTCCGTCAAATCCACAGAATAGCTGTGTCTTTCTTTACAATAAATTTCTATAACTTAACTAGAAACAACATGAGCCACTCTAAACTTTCCTGCTCTCGAAACTATAAGACAGAAACATATATATTTAATTGTGGTCCTAAATTTGGCCCAAACCCAGAGTTACTTAGAGTAAGAGGTCTCTAAATTGAAGAAGTTCAGGCCACTAAAACGTCCGGGTCATATAGAAATACTTTTCCTCATTTATACCGTAGGTATAAAATAAAAGTATTTTTTGCAAAAAAATCCGAAACCGGGATTTCACTCGGCAAAGACAACTGTCGTTATTTGATCAAAATTGAGATCCTTTAGGGCAACCTTTGACTTAGTAATTCTGCCAGAAGGTGTTGCGTAGTAAAAGATAAAAATATACTACCTATTATCATAAACGAATTTTAAATAAAGAAATTCGCGAATAAAAAGGTCAAATTCTGTGATGGAACTAAACCATGCTAAATAAAAAAAATATAGGAACATTTGCAAACTGTACCCACCCAGGTGTTCATCAGGGTTAGGGATTAAAAAAGATTACGTGCCGGAACTCGGCTATACCCCGTGGCGCTATTATTAGTTTACACGTCTATTATAGCTTAAGATAAATAAAAGATATTGAGGATATGTTAACAAGTTAAAAAAGCAATTGAAGAATCAGCTACCGTCGATACCTGCTGTTGGGTAAATGAATAAATAAATATCCCTGGACCGATTTCAGTACAATTCTACCTTCAACAGGTGGAATTCGACGCTCGAAGTATTTACTACTAAAAGTATATCAATGGATAACTATAATTCTCGCGTGCGGAGCGAGTCTTTTGAAGATGGTGATTCAACAATGCCGATCTTATCGTTTTATATATAAAATGACGTGTGAACAAATCACTGTTTTCTACCAATACATTTGAAAATTTACTCATATCGTGGCAATAACCTACTTACAGTAGAGTCAGTAGTCGTATTTGTGAACTGATACGATGAATTGCTACAGGGCAACAAACACGAAGGCCGCCAAGCGGACACAGTGAGTCACAAGGCCTAGTGGCTCTTATCGCCACTCAATAGCTCGTTTTTACTTTCGGAATTCGCTTAAAATTGTAGGAGCAGTGCAGCCTTTATTAATGTGCCTTTATGTACAAGTGACATGGTACATTATGAATTTAGTGATATAGTTAGGATAAAAAAATAATAATAACTTAATAAGTAACTAACATAGTTTATTAACAATATAAAATACCTATATAAAGATATTATGGAGGTATCTAAATAAATTAAAGTTATATAACATGTTACAGACACGACATACATAGACAATTTTGATTACAAATATAAGAAAGAAATGTTGTCGAAGTCCTAATAGGAAAATATAAATGTTTGCTTATTTACCAATTTAAGATAAATCATATAAATAACCAATAATATGAGATAATCTAAAAGTAAAATGGCGACATTTTTACATAAAAATATTCATCCGCAAGGAATGAAAAGTCAATTATAAGTAAAATTATGGAAAAGCTATTGTATAATCTCTATTATGATCGTTTTTTACGATGTCAGTATAATATGCATTTCATGCCACTACATTTTAGTTAAGTCGAATTTATGCATAGGTCATAAAATATGTATAGCATAGTATTATGGCGGTAAAACACAGACATGATCGACTCTTAAAATAAATGCTAACTTATATTTTGATTTGTTGACACCCTCAATATAGTGTGTGTAGCAGAGCTGTAATAGTTGTTTATGAACCTAAAGCGCAGATTAGTATTATCTAATCTAAACCTTAATCTAAATTATTCTAATCTAAATTATCTAATACTAAACCTAAGTATACTGAGTGTGAAAAAGAATTACTTTCTTTCTTAGCTTCCGAGGATTTCCAAGAAAACTAGAAAAAAAGAAAATTAGATTTTCAGTCATAAATGGGTTTGTTTAACTTTGTTTTTGAAAAATATTTCAATTTTTACATTTTATTAAATTTAGTGTTTTTATATTTTTAATATTCATGAATAACTGCACATTTTTCTTTGGTTAGCTTAAAAAATAACATTTGACAAAAAAAACTGTTTTAACTGATAAAAAATCAAATAAGTAAAAATCATAAACATTAATTTAAATAAATTAAAATCTTGTCAATTCTTCTTCAAACGAAACGTTGTCTGAAACATACAAATACAAGATTAAATTTTAAATTAATAATCAAAAATAAATTAATAAAAACGCAATTGATCATTCAACTTACTCTATCACCTCCCCTACATCCTTTGAATTTTATTTTGATTAGAATTCGATTTTACTCCTAAATTCCTTTTACGCCAATAAACTACAAACTTATGTTTGTAATCAGAAACTATTTAGTAACACAACAACCATGTGTTGTTGTCTCATATCAGACATTTCGCGACAATTTGTCTTATATCCCCTTCACGGCCCTTTCGCGAGGGACGCGAAGCGATTCCCAACGCCGACGCATGCTTGCAATAATTACATTAACTGTGCATGTTTCATATTTAGAGTCAAAATTACCTTCCGAAGAATGGTATTCCAAATGTAGGTTATAAAAAATTACCGCTTTTAACCACTAAGTGTCTTAATATTCTTATTAAAAATATGTTAATTAGATATAGGTTGGCCATATAAATGTTTTTGCCCTGAAGTGTTAATATATGTTGAACTCGTATTATCCTAGTTGCATAACATGCGTTTCGCCCTTTTTGCTATAACCATGCTAGGAAAGGTAAGTTTGCTCCTATTTCATTATTTTCACAACTTTCATGAGGTTAGTAAAGTTCTTTTATCGTGTGATCCCCTTCGAGGTAGCGGATGGTTTTCTTACTAAAGTAAAAATATCAATTAAGAATTAGTTAAACAGTTAAAATCAAAACAATAAGGGCATTGTTTTAAAATTCGCTAAAATATGTACTAGTTGTTAAAGCACAAGGTGCCAGTAAGGGAATGCAATTTAAATGTGTCTATTACAGACTAAATCCCTAACAAAACTTTAAGTTAGACTTTTGATTTGGGTTATAATTTGTCACTAAACAACCCCAGAGTTTTAAATAAACTATGTGAAGTTATATTTTATGTTGTTAGAATAGAAATGGGAGAATCGTCGCAGTGGAAATTTCTACTGACGATTGACTGTTTCCTTATTTTATACTTGTGAAACGTTTTTCAGAAATAAAAAGCAACTGCGCAAAACTAGTCCTCTAATTTATCTACAACTACTTTACTATATCTCCCCAACATTCAGTGTAGCGTCTTCTATTTGAGCAAAACAAATGGGCTCTTCGTTAGTTTAGGTGACCCAAAGCTAAAAGAGTTAATAAGGTGATTCAATTGAAGGGTTTTCATGAATAAATCAAACTTTTTGTTTTATGTTCGATGAAGGCATCAAAGAAATAAACACAGAATTTTAAGCCGCCTATAACGAGTCCTGCAATGACGTCAAACGCCATTCAAAAAAAGGTTAGACCCTCCGACTGCGTTTGGTTTCTTTACAACAATTTTAATTACCTCACAAGTTGGTGATCATCTTGGGTGACCAACTTTTTCATTTTATTAACTGTGTAAATTATTATGTTACGATTTATAAATATTAAACTTTGGGGTCTTCCAATTTAAAGAAGTACCATTAATTGTACGGTTTAAGTTGTGTCTTTCTTCTTTTACCTCTTATATAGAACTCATAATTCCTATAATAATTGAGATATACTTTACATAATAGAGAGCGTAGACCCAAATTGGTCCTTTTATAAGGATAGAAACTCACCATAAGTGACGGATGCTATACCCTCTGTTCTAATTTCAATCCAGGAGTCATTATCAAATCCTTGTGTACTTTTACCTGAAATTTATATATCGAATTATAAATAAAATTATGAGTCTCCAACAAAAAATACCAAGTTTGTAACTTACTCGGCACAATCTCCTAAAATTTAAAACGTTTCAAAATATTTTCTTTGAAAAATCCAGAAAAATTTACTAAAAGTCGAAGAGTCACTGATTAGACTTAAAAATGCTAATTATGTAAGAACCAAAAAACAAAACAAGAAATGAACTGTTGAGCATGTAAGCACGCATTCAGAGGATATTCGCCCGGCTGGCGAATTTCTTCAAACATTTTGTAATTTTAAACTTATACAGTGTCAATATAACGATAAAAAAATATAAGATTATTTTTTAGCCGGTAACAAGATTCGAACCTTGGAATCCTAGCTTTAGTCACTTAGAATGTCTTAAACTTTTAATTAATAAAGCATAAACTTTCAAAGTAGGGATGTATACATTTTAAACATTCAAGTACAGCCCAGTTTCTTTGAGATTTATTTATGTTTAACTACCGTTTTTAACTGCAAATAGTTTTTAAAAGCAGTGTATTCGTTAAGAACAAATTTTTCGACAGTTTACACGAAAAGGATCTCATTTACGTTTTACTTATTAATACTTGGTCATAAACATACGCTGTAAGATTGGTGTTGAGGAAGCAACAGGACTGGTGTATCCCAGCACGAAGTCCACTCCACCAGACCACCTGTACGACGCATTTTTCTTGATCTTCTTACTTCTTGGTTGCACCAACGTCACAATACCAAGTGCTATTTTAGTGCTAAGTGTTGCTTTGACTTGAGGCTGTACTAAGGATGTCCTTGCGAGATAAAGGCAGAGTAAGGTCGGGTCAAACATTGAAACACTTCCTGATACTAAAATCAAATACTTAATGTAATATTGGTTAAATGTAGTATGTGGTACGTATGATAAGTATAAGAAATAAATAAATAACTTAATAATTTGGATAGGTGCATTTTCTTCAAATATCAAAAGGATTTCAGTATTTATGAATATTCATTAATTTAAATAGTCGTTACACAGCACTGTGATTTTTTTAAATTTTTAATGTGATTTTATATATATATATATATAATATATATATATATATTATATATATATATATATATTATATATAAATTATTTATATATACCCAGTGAGTCCCCTATCATAAGCTCATTTTTTCTTTAAAAAATCGCTAATATAATTTAACTTTATAAAGGTTTTGAACACCTAACTTACAAAAATATATTTGCTATTCATAAATATATGGGACGTCATTAACATTAAATACATTTAAAAAAAAACTAGTATAATCATCCTGGTTAGGAAGAAGGGTCATGTCTATGGTGATGTAAACTAAATTTTGTCTACTCATTCATGTTGAAGTGAAACTTAATCTAAAACCAATCACATGGAGCTATAATCCTATTGTTAGCGAACAATGGGAATAACAATAGTTGTTAATAGCTTTTAGTATTAATATTATTATAATCTGAGAATAATAGATTTTGATCAAACAAAAAAGAAAGGAAAATAAGGAGCTAACTCGAGTAAATTTCAAACTTTTTTTCTAAATTATTATACAAACTTTATCCAATATATAAAAACAGTGATTACACAAGTTTCTTCTTGTGTTCACTGAAAAGGTTAAAAGAAAGATGAAGAAGAAAGAAAGTGACATGTTAATCTAAGTACAAGGTTGATAAGTGTTTTTTGTCTGTTCCTTTGTCCCTAAACAAGATGGTGAACAAGACATTTACTAAGTTATAAGGTGATTTTAAACTAGATACGCCTTATTTTTAGTCTTCAACACTAAATTAAATTTGAATTAAAAAATGTTTACTAGTAAGCGAAGTGAAGTATATTATTTAAGTAAATGATACTAAAAGGCGAGAGCTTACTCCCGGACTGTAAACAGAAAAAAATACTACCAAATAAGCGCAGTATTTTTATTAATAAATATCATTTGATACTAACGAGTTTTGTAAAACATGAATAGTACCACAATATAATTGTGCGAAAGACACCTTGGAAATGTAACAAGCAAAATGCAATGCTATACCGGGAAACTGTTTCGAAATTTAAATTATGCCTTTTTAGAGCCTTCTAGCTTTTCCAGGGATAACGAGATATTCCTTGCGAAGGAACCACTTCAATTGTAAGTGGCCACCGTTATACTTAAAGTGCAATTTAAAGGTGGCAATAATTTATTTATAAGATGATTATTTATCAACTGGGATGCGAACCTCTAACCTCCGTTATGTCAAAAATAAGTTTAAATACTGACTTTTTAATTACCTCAACTACGAAGCCAGCAAAATTTTACTTACAAAATGTAAAAATAAAGTGATAAACCTTGTTAACAAAAAACAACCTATGTTTGAGGCATCTAACAACTTGATCTTTGTACTCAAATTTTTATTATGTTTTATAGATAATACAAACACATAACAATCAACAAACACATAACTTATTTTATTTAAAATCACGAAAAGCAAATTAGGTAAAAAACAACAACCACGAATTTTGGTTTATGTAATAAGGAATTATTAATTATATAATATCTTACTGATACAGACTGGTGTTTTAGCCCTGATAAAGCACACATTTTTATTTAATGTTTAGTTAATAAATTATTAACAGCTTGTTCTAAATTTACAGCCCCACAGGTTCTAGCGTAGCGACCTTACAGCTGTGGGGGAGAGTTGTTAATACTTAATTAACTCTCCCGTCTGCAGTCCTCATTAATATGTTTCGTGCTTAACACCTTCTGTAAAACCTGGATAATTTACTAATTTACTTTTTTCCATGAAATAAATTTTTCATTTCGGATAATTGTAATCGTTAACGGTTTTATCTTTTAGTAAAAATTTGATATTTGGTTTTTGTATTTAACCTAATTATTTGGTAGAAACAAATTACTGATTTATGTTTTATATTCGTTTAGTATAATGTTACCAAAATTATCAAAAATGTCAGCTCTTTAATTTAATTTCGCTTGATTTATGTTTTAAGCATATTATTAATCAAAAAGAATATAATTGTGCGAGAGACACCTAGGAATGTAACAATCAATATGCAATGATACTAGATGTAGACATAACGAAACAGGGTGGGACATGACATTATTTTAAATTTAATTAGAACTCAAATTAAATTGACTAACCTTATTTCTAACATAAAAATCGAAGGGCGAATTTGTAAACACATTTTATAAAAACCTGGCTAACACCCCCAGGACAAACTTTAACATGGGACTTTAAGAATGTAGCTCAAAAGGAGCCAAGCATCTTGTTACACCAAGAAAAGAATCCTAGATCCCCAAAAATGTGTTTCAGAAAACCCATATGCATTTTGGACTCTGAAAAACGCAAATGAGTTTTCAATTGAGAACCCCTGCCCTAATGAAAAAAGGTAAGGATGGCCATGTTTTTAAATAACACATGATCTAACCGATTAAATCAAGAGGCATAATTTCATAAATATTTCATCTATATTAGAAACAATAATATCATAAATATTATATTAAATAAATAAATAAAATGTAATCAACTAACCTTTTATCGGAGTTTAGTATTTTCCAGATAAGACTCCTCGTCCTCGACAACAGAAACACTAAGAATATTTTCACTTTTTTAACTAATGATAAAATACAATAAATAAAAATAAACAGTTTAAAATCACAAAGTCAGTTTGTTTTAATAATAGTTCGCTCTAGCTAGTGGACGTGGCTAATATAATTAAATACAAAACAAAATAACTATTTTAAAATGATAAATTGAAATGTGTATGGAAATTAAAGATTTATGAAGTTAGTGCTAGTAAGTATTTTATGTAACTGAAGTTAAGTTTTACAAACCAAGGGTATTTACAGTTAGAAGTACCTGCAAATCGGAGACAGTCAAACCCTTTTAAGGATTAACTAGATTGGGTATCTTTTTCCAATCCATAATATTCTATTTTTAGGGAAGTAATAAAAGGATTATAAAATTCAGGTTAGTAAAGGATTTTATTCAATTATATCTCCAGATAAAATTATGAGTCATTTTATTTTGAAAACCGAGTTACCATTAAACTTTATCATATCACTTATCACGAATAAAGTTCCGTCCACATATTAATGAGATGAAGCTGATAATGTGCACTAAAATTTAGAGGGTAAATACAAAGATAATAGAGCCTATCTTAACTGTCTTCCTTGCCTACAAATGTAGTAGATCTATATCTATATGCAATGTAATTTATCTGCTTTAAAATTTTAAAACTAAAATATCACACGAATTATTCGTTTTCGGGACCTCCTGAGTGGTTTCAATTGAGTTAGTTCTCTGCTTGGTTGTCATCAGTATAATTTTTCATCAAATGACGTGTGATGAAGGTGAGTGAAGGGAATCTAATACTGTGAAGAAACGTTTCGAGGTAACTCTAACCCGATTTTTTAATAAATATTTTAAGCAAAGGATTAAAATATAAGAAAAATAATACCTACAGTTGTAGGTGTGAAAAAGTAATTACAATCACCTGCCAGCAAGTAAATAAGCCATACCTGAAATTAGAAAAAAATGAAGATTTATCACTGCACAAGTTGTCAATTATAGCCTCAAAATTTAAGAAGAAGTATTAGCTGTTGTTTTGAATTATTTGTTAAATTATTATTTTTATTAATATTACATGGCACTTTTCAATTTTTACTGAATGGCTAAGAAATCAAGGAAACTATATGGAAAGCGTAAACTCCCCCATCAAGACCACAGAGCTTAAAAAATATTTAAAAGATCATCGCTTAGAAGTATGCATGATCTTGCATTCTTGCAATCATCAATGCATGTATGCTATGTATGCTGATGATACACAGACCTAGTTTCAGCGAGATCAAGTTAATACGTGCATATGTTAAGACGTATCTTGCGCTTTTCATTGCTTTATTTACTAACTCGTAATTTACGTTTCGCGAAACTTATATAATATTATATAATATATATATATTATATATATATATATATATATATATATATATATATAAAGTTTCGCGAAACGTATGTTTTCGTCATTAGGGACCTATGAAACGAATTTGTGTCATGGTCCAAGGTTCGACTTCTGCCATGACCCCTATCCCATTAACCATTCCCAAAGAAAATTCGCTAAAAATGATGAGATCGGATTGAGATTAGGCACGCATGTATCCATAAATAAAACTAACATACATGCTAAGTTTCATCTCATTATCAACATTAGTTTAATATTTATGAAATGACTTGTGTACGTTTTTTAAAAGAGTGACACTATTTTTCAATCCTATTTTTCAATCAATCTTAGGGAGGAAACTAGGTTTTTGTGACGTCATTGACACGGTCCAAAAATTTCCAAAAATCGGTCAAATTCAAGTAAAATGAATCGAACGAAACCAGAAAAAAATCGATACGACCATTCTAAATGAACAAAAAGTCGAAAAACCATAGTAACTCACTGATAACCAAAATTACGGTCGTTAAAAAATACATTTTTAAGTTGGGTGTCGTTTTCTACGTATTTTTGGGCTTTGGATCGAATCAAATCGGTCCGAAGTCGATAAGGCGCACTAAGTAACCAAAAAAGTCGAAAAACAGAGGTAAATTACCTGAAAAATCAAAAATACGGCCGCTAAACAACATATTTCAAGTGGGGAGTCGTTTTCGATGAAAAATTTCATTTGAAAAATAAAGAACAATGAGTGACGAGTATTGCTTGATAATTGAGTAACTGCTCAAGTTATAAACCATAAACCGGATCCTTAAGCAACAAATGGAATGTTAAGGAGACACACCTTCCAAAAGAAATTCGCCGGACATGCGGACTGTTGCGCCAGAATTTTTTAATATATGTCGTGAAAATTCCATCATTGAAAATGATAGAATTCAATTTTCTATTGAAAATATATCATTCAGTAAAAATTAATGCATTGATTTTGATGCAGGATTAATAAAATTGGCAGCTTGTAAGTCTTATACATGATAAAATGCCTTCCATTTTTCTAATCAATCTGATAACTGTTCTGACTTTAGTAATCAATAAATTTTCTTTGAATCAAAAATGAGATATAATGAAATTATTTATTTTTCGGATAGCACAACTAATAGACCAAGAGCCCAGGGGTGTTTTTTTAATAATAAGTGTCTTTTTAATAATGGCTGGAACCGGTCTCAATTTTTCGTAAATACCTTCCTGAACAAGGATCTGCAATTCTGCCGACTCGTATCGGATGGGTGTCCCAGGCAGAACCTTTGACCCCTAAAGTGCGTTCTGCCTGGCCACCCTGGATAGGGTGGCCATACCTGGACACCCATCCGATACGAGTCGGCAGAATTGTAGATCCTTGTGTCAGGAAGGTATTTACGAAAAATTGAGACCGGTTCCAGCCATTACACTTTTTATTAACAAAACACCTCTGGGCTCTTGGTCTATAAATGTCAAGTTTCGTTTGAAGTTTTCACATTTTAGTAAAAATACACTAGGGGGTACAATGATAATAGAGATCTAAACATAGAGACAGACAGTAAATTTGGTAAAAACAGTCAGGGGGTTAATTATACACCAGAAAGGGAAAATTAGGGAGAAATAATAATATCAGAGAAAGCCCATTACTTTTCATACAAACCTATATACGGTATAAAATAAGAAAAGTAAAAATGTATGTCCTTTCAAAACCTTTTATAAATAAGGAATTAAATAAAAATAAATTTATTGAATACTATTGACATTATAATTTCAGAGGTTCAGTGCTTTTTAGTCAATTTTCATCAGAAAAAGACGCTTTTTTAATCTTTTAAATTTTTATGAGAATATCAGCCTGTTTATATTTAAGAAAATATAAAAGAGAAGCCACAAGTGTTGGTTTACTATAGTATGTGAGAGTTACTAATAAATGTCAAGAGGATAGAAAAGAAACAAAAATCTTTCTTTTGAAAAGAACTAGGTGTTGGGAAATAGCTTTTCACTTTAAGAAAAACTCTGAAGAAATAGAAGTCTAAAATAAAGGAAACAGTTAAAAGTTATCAGTATTTTCCACTGTGATGATTCTTATAGTTTTCAACAGTTTTTCTTTACTATAAAAGCTTTAGGAAACCCCATTTCTGATTCTAAAAACTTAAAATTGAGCTTTAGCAGGTTTACTTAAAACTCTAGGGTAGTTTTAGGACAAATTATAACCCTAATCAAAAGTCCTAGATGTGGGTTTTTGTGGGGGATTTGAGGTTCTAAAATATTTAAACTATAATAGACACATTTACATTCCAATCTTAAACCAACACCGTGAGTTTCAAATGCTAATATTTTATTCTTAGCGAATTTTAATAATGAAAATTACGCGTAGGAGATTGCTCCAACGACCCTTCTTTCGTGGAAGAGAAAGAAGGGGGCACGATTTGGTTTTTATATTATAAATTTATTTATGTGTGTGAGTGTGTGTGTATGAGAGAGAGTAAGGGACTTTAACCTTGCGTAAAATCATTCACGACGAATGATAACTCTCGAAGACTTCTCGAATCGAAACGACTTGGCTTGTAGCGATATGTGTGGGATGATATGGAGCCTATCATTTGTAAAAAAATGTAGCGTCATGAAAAAGTTTTCTTAAACTTGAAATTTGTAAGGTAGATAGCTCATTAAATGGACTGAAACCAGTTTTGCCTATTCGGACTTTTTTAAGTGGCACAAACGGTACAAATATATATTGTTGTATGCATGTAAACCTCATAATATAAATAATCTATTATATAAGGAAATGCAGTTCTTCAATACATGTATCAAGGCTAGTAGCAAGTCTAACTGATCCTCTTAGAGATCTCTTCGGAATAATTGATTTGAGAGGCGAGGCAGTGAAAATTTGCTAAATACAAAAAACAACACGCAATAACAAATAATGCAAAATTAAAAATAAACGGATTAAATACGGATCCACAGCTTCTGTATCTTCTTTATCAAGAATTATAACAAGATGCATTCGGCCTATTTGCTGCTCCGCGGTAAGCAACTCAAGTAAAATATAGGTAAGCAACTCTCAATTTAATCCTTCGCTTCTTGAGATCTGTATCAACCACAAATGTGGTTGTGATCTCGTTGATCTCACAAAAATTTTAAGGAATCATTTATACTAAAATATTTTTTTTTTTTTAAATTTAGAATAGTCATAATTTTATATCATCCATGAATTGATTTTGTATTTACCCAAAATCGAATAAGTTCATAACACCAATCTGGCTTATTGGACTTTTCTGTACCAACATTATTGAATAAGAGTTGAGCCGTTTGCCTAGTTTCTTATTAACAAGAAAATTACTTAAATGTTAAAATTGATTTAAGGTGTATTTAAGGTCACTAATTTTTAAAGTTGGGGGGAAAATATCCAAACATTCATATATATGCATACATAAATACACATGCAATCAATTTTTTATAAATTTTAGGGATTTCTAGGTATTGATATGTGAACGTTTAAAAATTCGAGCTAACGGCCTTTAGGCACTTCGCGGCGTCGGCCCCTCAGGCTGTGGATAAACTTGGCTGCTATTATAAGGTTTTTTTAACGCTGCATTCGCATGAAGTGTTTATGACTTGATTTAGGTAATTAATTAAAGTCAGTTATTAAGTAATAAAACCCTAGACTATGTACTAATATTTAATTCAGAAGTCGAGCGAAGAGAGTCCGAAGTTGTAAAGTACAAAGGTACTCCGTACTCAACATTTTATTATTACAATAATTGATAGTTATACTTCTATTTTATTAACTTAGTTATATTTCATATTTTTTTATTATTGAGTTATACAGGTATTACTTGAAGTTTATATTCATTATTGAGTTATTACTTTAAGTGTATATTTATTATTAAGTTATTATTTCAAGTATAATATTATGGAATTTTTGTCATGAACAACGATTTAAGGTACTATTATCTACTTGGTCACAAAGCAATAATTCATTTTTATGAATGTTTACTATAAGTACTATTATTATCTACTACTACTACCATAACAGTTGAATAATTATTTGTAAACTCAAATATTAAAGCCTGTTTTTAAGAATGAAATAAACGATTGTATAATATTCAATTTGTAGTATTCGTTATTCTACATATGGAGTAAGCTTGTTTAATAAGATAGACTGTTTAAGACGATAAAGCTTCCTCATAAGCATCATTGTTTAGTGAAAATTAAATAATAAAATATGTTCCCCACAACTACTTTTTCTCCTACAGTAGTAGGACCGGAAGCATTGTAATAAGAAATAATAAGACACAATTTTTAGCACATTTTCATTGAAAATGACTATAATGAAGTTGTTCTGATGACAAATGTTGAGGTGGGAATGAAGGGGGGAGGTCGATTCCGTTAGGACACAAAATATTCGTCTAAAAATGTATGTGATATCAATTAAATTAACGAAGACTTCAATCCTTTTTTATTAAAATTTATTCAAAATTAATTCACGAAGAGCTTTCGCCCAGGGATCCTGAGCTTCTTCAATTCTTAAAATGACAAAATGAGAAAGTTTGAAAATTAATTAAAAAAAAAAAATAAATAAATAAATAAAAAATATTAATTTTCAAACTTTCTCATTTTGTCATTTTAAGAACTGAAGAAGCTCAGGATCTCTGGCGAAGCTCTTCGTGAATTATTTTGAATAAATTTTAATAAAAAAGGACTGAAGTCTTCGTTAATTTAATTTAAAACAGTCAAAAAGATCTAAAGTTATTAAAAAAGTATGTGTACATATATATATATATAATATATATATATATATATATATATATTATATATATATATATATTATATAATATATATATATATATATATATATATATATATATATATACATAAGGGGCCTCAATTGCTGCAGTTACGCCTCTGCTTCGCAGCAAGATGACTGATAAAAATCCCAACTTTGTGACGGGAATCCTAACACTCGAGTGAAATCGAGCTATAGTCGGTGTGCTAGATCCATTCCGCTTCACGTGGTTATGTTTATCACGCTTACTTTTTTTATAATTCTTTTTACTTTTTTTACGAATAAAGTCATTTAACTTCCTCACGAGCAAAGATAATCCAACCTAAACAATTAAAAAAATTGTGTTTATAACCCCAAATAACAATTATCTTTGTTACAAAAAGAGGTAAATGAGATTCATGCAGCTCTTGCAAGATGAAGCGGAAGCAAGAAGCGGTTCTATTTAGGAAAAAAGTTGATTGAGCTAGCTGGTACCATGTATCACTGACTTATCAATCAGCTTAAAACTATAGTATTCATTCGTATAAAGCATGAAGGTTTGTCTATTAAAACCATTTTAACTAAAGTATATATTTTTGTTACCGAAGCATATTATTTATTGCGAATTAAAATATAGACATTAATGCATATATTTTTTTACATCAAGGTTATAGATGTAGATCAGTCTTATAAATAAGAATCAGTTTTGGTTTAGGAATCGAAGTTAACGTTTCAGTTTGAACAAATGTTTTTAGATTGAAAAATCATTGTAGAAAGTATAGTATTAATCTGAGTAGTATAGTATTAATCTTCACCATTAAAGCAGTTAAAGCTGATGTAAATCTAAATCAAAAAGTTTTTCATCGGTCTACGAATTCTACAATATTGTCTCAGAATCAAATTAGCCAGTTTTAAATCAAATATAATATTTTAGTTATAGTATAAGTAAGTTACTGCTAATAGAATATAATCTAATTCCTTTTTATAAAATGCTTGTTGCAGTACCATTTATAAGTAGTTTCTTTCTCATGCCAATAATTGGATATGGTACATGGCTATCCGATGGAGATGCTGTGAGTTCCGGAGTCGAAGAAGCATTAAATTCTGGTTATCGCCACATAGATTGTGCGGAAACGTACATGAATGAACAAGACATCGGTCGAGTGATCCAAAAATGGTTATCATCAGGCAAAATCAAGAGAAATGATTTATTCGTAACTTCTAAGCTATCAGTTGCAAGAACTAGACCATCGGATGTTCTTAAAGGTTTGGATAATTCGCTTCAAAATTTAAATTTAAATTACTTAGATTTATTTTTGGTTCATGTACCTTTTGGTTTATTGCCCGATACCGGTATGTTACCATTTTATAAAAATGGGTCAGCTATGATTGATTACACAACAGATATAATCAAAGTTTGGAAAGAAATGGAAAATTTAGTCAAATTAGGAAAAGTTAAAAATATTGGCTTATCAAATTTTAATATATCTCAAATTCAAAGAATTTTAGACATTTGTGAAATCAAACCAGTGAACTTACAAATTGAAGTCCATCTTTACTTCCAACAAAAAGAACTATTGGAATTTTGTCAAAAAAATAACATAACAGTGACCGCGTATTCTCCAATAGGAGCAAGAGGAATCAAGAAAGCATTTGACTATTTTGGACACCAACAGGAACAGGTACCAAACCTATTTGAAGACCCAATGGTACAAAAATTGAGCAAAAAATACAATAAATCACCGGCACAAATTCTCCTTAGACATCTGGTCCATAAGAACATAGCAGTGATACCAAAAAGTACAAGGCCAAAGCACATAAAAGAAAACATTGAAATATTAGATTTTCAATTGACAGAGAGCGAAATAAAAGAACTTAATACCTTGGATAAGGGGGAGAATGGAAGAATTTTAGATTTCAAGATGCTTAAAGGAATCGAAACTCACCCGGAGTACCCTTTTAATTAATTTAATTATAATACATATTTTTTTAAAGAATACTTTTAATTAGTTATTTACTTTTACTATTTTAGTTAATACTATTGCTATTAATCCTTATTTTAAACTTATTATACTATTAATATTCTTATTTTTAAAACATAAAACAAATATTTTGTGAATATGGGGGTATATTTAGGGATATATTTAAGGATCAGAGTGGTAATGGGGAGTCGTACTTAAATGAAGTGACCGTGTTTTGGTTGGCCTGGTTAGTAAATAGGTAATTAACTAAAAAACTACGATTGGAATAGCCATTTCTCAATGTTGAATACAATTATTTAAAACTATTTAGTCCAAGAGGACCTGAAAAAATGTGACTCATTTTTTACTGCTTCAAACCAAATTTTTCTGAAAATATACCTTAAATTAGGAAGAAAAACATAGTCTGTCTATCCAGACTGGAGCCCTTCATATAATTACGCATGCCCAAAATGTTTTAAAGTTGAACTAATTCCAGTTTTCTTGAAATAAGTGGTTCGCTGTGGGTTGTGTGCGAAACATGAAGAGAACATTTTTTTAAAACTGATAAAATGTCCTGTAAAACAAGTGTTTAATCATCAAAATCGGATGACTATAACCAAAGTTATGGCTATTTCAAAAACGCAAAAATGGTTAATTTATGCAAAGTAAGAGAATTTCATTGAAAAAATATTGGCTTTTTGTGCATTTTTTTGGCCATTTAAAAATGTCATCACTTTAGTTGTAGTTATCTGATTTTGACGAAAAAGTACTTGTATAGAAAATTTTATCAGCCTTAAAAATGTTCTTATCATGTTTCGCTAATTACAGGGAACCACTTATTGTAAGAAAACTGAAATTAGTTCGATTTTCTAATATTTTGAGCGAGCGCATGCATATGAAGGGCTCCACTGTGGATAGACAGACTATGTTTTTTCATCATAATTTAAAGAATATTTTCAGCAAAAAATCGTTTGAAATAGTACAAAATCACATTTTACAGAGCCACATTTTTTAGGCCTGGCTCTTGGTCTAATAGGTTATTTTGTTTAAAGAATAAATTAAGAAACTATTGTTGTCATACCCCTTGTTTTTTTAAATAGACTGGAATGTGCTTTGAGTATAAGATTGTTATTAAAATAAATATAGATGATGAATGATTAATTAATTAAAATGTATTGATAAAATAACCCAACAAAAGATATGTTATATAGGAGACGAAAACACACAGTGGACCAAGACATGTAAAGTAAATATTGTAGTAATTAGTGATAGAACATTTTAAAAACTTCATAGTTTTAACAACAGGTATGGCCAAGGTATGGTCCATAACGTACTTTTAACTGATTTTAAATAATAATTACAGTACAAAAGAGAGTCCTTCGTTTTAAAATACAAATCTCGGGTTGTACAAGTCTCTATCTAGGTGTAGTTCCATGTAATTGTATGTTAAACATAAGTCAGATATAACTAATAAAATATGAATACATGCTACTTTTAGGTTATAAAAATTGTACACCTGTCTTGAAAACGCATTGTTAAACACACGGTGAAAGATCAAATGCATCTACGAATGTTTATAAAGATTATTTTAAGCGTTATAAACGTTAATTGTTATTAACATTGTTATTTTAGTCATAGTTTTCAATAGATATTCAAGTTTTAATCATTAATAATTATTTAGGAAAGTAATTATTATGGAAGAAAGCTAACTACGAGTATATACGACTTCCAAACTTTGTAAGGACCGAACATAATGGTACGTGAAAGGAGACAATAGAGGTAGGGTACAAAGGCACTATAATTAAACCCGTTAGTTATTAGACTGGAATTCTAAAGTTGGAACGCATAAGTCAGTCTTACGTGAGTTTTCCATCAGTGCACAATCATGTCTACAGTCCCTTTCATCAGTAACGTATTTTTAATGCCAGTTATCGGGTACGGAACGTGGCAGTCATCCGGTACAGATTTGTCTAATGGCGTAGAAGAGGCATTGAATAACGGATACAGACACATAGACTGCGCTGCTGCTTACGAAAACGAACATATAATAGGCGATGTTCTTCAGAAATATTTAAAAGCGGGTAAAATTAGAAGAGAAGAATTATTTATCGTTTCAAAATTACCAGGGGCTTCAAATCGAGCGGAAGATGTTAAAGCAGCTCTAGACAAAACGCTATCTGATTTGCAATTAGATTTCATCGATTTGTATCTAATCCACATTCCCTTTGGTTTTCAAAAAGGTCATGGGTTACATCCTTTCAATCCGGACGGTACAATAATGATGGACAAAACAACAAATCATGTTCAAATATGGAAGGAAATGGAAAATTTAGTCAAATCGGGGAAAACCAAAAGCATTGGACTTTCTAATTTTAACGCAACACAAATAAAGAGGATTTTAGATAATAGTGAAATAAAACCTGCCAATTTGCAAATTGAAATACACTTGTATCATCAGCAAAAAGAACTGAGAGAATTTTGTCAAAACAACAACATCAGTGTTACGGCTTACTCTCCTCTTGGAACGCGTGGATCTAAAATTTTATTCACAGCTTTAGGAGACACTAGAGAATTTCCTGATCTATTCAACCAACCAGCCGTCCTCAAGCTTGCTAGTAAATACAACAAAACGTCCGGACAAATCCTCCTAAGACATTTGCTGCACAAGGACGTAGCTGTCATTCCAAAAAGTACATCGCCTATTCATATAAAAGAAAATATTAACATTCTTGACTTCCAGCTGACACAAGATGAAATCAAAGAATTAGATTTATTGGACCAGGGTGATAGAGGAAGGCTTTTAGACTTTAAAATCTTCAAAGGAATTGAAAATCATCCTGAATATCCTTTTTGAAACAAAAAAATACATCAAAATTTACTTTATTAAGTTATACTTGTGGATTACAAATCACGGAAAAATAAAATCAACTAATTAGGGTTAGAAGCAAAACTCCATAATTTGATATGATAAAGTAATATTTTTGGGTTTTATTTCATGAGGGTTATTTTAGCTTAAACAAATTAAATTGTGGCATTTAACTCATTTTATTAACCTGAATTTTGCACAAAGAATATTGTTAATTTAAGAAAATTATTGTACTTACTAGTCTATCTTATAGGTAAGTTTATTATGAAGCAAAACTCGATTTGTAACAAAGGATCAATAAGGCCCTATTCCAAAAGAAGTTGTAACTATTTTATTGGAAATCAAAAAAACTGTAAATATTTAAATGAATAGGTATTAAACATGTAACTATTTAAATTTTAGATGTTTTTGATTATTTTTTTAAAATATTGAAATTTTTATATTTATATAATAGCTTGTGACCAAAAGTTCTCATCTCATTTGTTTATTTTACGAGTTTAGTAGCTTTGGATGTCTATCTGATTTTCATATTTATACTGAAAAATATTACTGAATATGTCAAATATGTTAAATATGTCTGGTACTGAAGAATGCTTAAAAATAATACGAAATTTTACATGATTCGATGATAATAAACCTAACTGCATGAATACTCCAGCGCGATCTTTACAACTCGTTGGTTTATTTACTTAAATAAACCTACTCTGCTATCTGAATTGATTCTACAATAACTAAACCAGCATGAGTTCTAGATTTCATGGCCTGCTGTTTGTCTTAATGCATTATTAGATTATCATTTAATAAACAACTGTTTACATAATGATTTATTTGACTGATTTCATTAACTGCGGTTAATTATAATGCTTTATTTTTTTATGTCTTCACAAACCATTGTTTATTTTAATGCCCAATTTTATTATGATTGCATAATCTTTTCATTACACCTTCAAAAAACTTTATTTAGGTAAGGTTAAAATCAGTAGGCTTCACTATTATATTGTTAAGTTATGGTTGATTTGACCAAATGAATGTGGAGATATTTGTGTTTCATTTTACTGAAGATGTAAACAGTGGTTTTTAAAATTAAAATAAAATAAAGCATTATTAAAACTATTATAGATATAAACCTGTTTTAGTAACTATAAAACTAATTTAGCCTAGAATTTAACAAAATCTCTGAAGCCGTCAGAAAAAAATGTTAATCACAAATTTAATTTACTAATTGAAAAATGTAAATATAATCACTAAATATAATTACTAAAATATAATTACTAAATATCAGTATTTTAGTGATCTAATAATCAAAAAATATATTATTATAGTAAATTAAGGAACATAGAGCAGGAAAAAACAAAAACACAATAAAATTTTACTTAAACATGCCGTATACATTTATTTTTAAATAAGTAATTAATTTTAAATTATACAAAATGATCTACATCATAAAACTGGTAACTACAAAAGCAAAAATAAACCTATAACTTTAAAAAAAAATACATTAAATTATTGTATTTAACCACAATTATTTCGTTAACTTTTGAATCTAAATATTTAGTTTTAAATCCTGCTTTCTATAGTAATTAAAAGGAAAGTAATTTTAAGAGTATTTTAAAAATATTAACGAAGAAATTACTTTTAAACTCACTTAAGTTCTGTTAATCAACACAAAATACTTTGTATTAACACTACAAAACCTCTTTATATTATCTTAAAAGTGAAAATGTCAATATTTACTTATTTATAATATATTCTTTTACCTGAATACAATTGATTTCATTATTACGATATGATCTTTTGCCTTTTAACTATTTATATAAATATCTTCGTATTTCAAAACAATATTTTTTTCACGAATTTTATTTTATTTGAACCCCATATCCTTTATTGTGGATTGGTAAAATAGAGAATATATTTAAATTTTGAACTGAAGATAAAATTAGCATTTTGGAATTGGCAACTGCTTCTACTATTGCGACTTGTCTCGCTAGCAGTGGTAAGTAAAATATCTGGAATTAAAACTGTCTCAAATTATGGGCTATGCCTCCGAGGAAGTGTTAATGACCACGGCCCTAGGCTCTGCTTTTACTAAAAGCTAGGACAGTTTAAGGAGTGACTTATTATAGCCAGGTTTTTGCAGAATAGCCATATTTCGTTTAAGATGCAACTTATCTATGGCTTTCGTCGACAACCAAATGTATAAAATAATAACTCTATAAAAATATACAGATTAAAACACATACTCGTATGCCATATATATATATATATATATATATATATATATATATATATATAATATATATATATATATATATATATATATATATATATATATTATATATATATATATATATATACACTATGATTTCACCTAACGGGATTGCGGTCAATAGCCATTTTCAGGGTTGGCTATACCATACAATAATAATGGTACCGAGAGAGAAATACAATATCGTGATAAAAGAAAAAAATGCTATGAAATAAAAAGATCTTTAAAAGATATTTTACATAATAAAGTTAACAGTTGATGACAGAATGGAGTGGCAGAAGTTGCCAATACGTTGGTGAAATTAATTTGACGTTTTAAGTGTGTTTCTTTTCTGACCGTATTCCCTGAGGTGAAATCATACTGCATATATATTTAAGGGTCGAGGTGAAAAAGAAGAATATATATATATATATATATATATATATATATATATATATATACATAAATAATAAACTCGTTTTTCCTTTGGATTTTCAAAAATAATTGTGTGAATGTTGAATCCATGGGGTGCAATATTAAATTTATTACTTTATCAGGTGAGCTTAAACTTATTTGATCGTGCGAGACGGCAGTAACCTTTAAACTTTCAATATTACTTCCTCAAATACTATTCATCAAACAATTTTTGCGTTGACCAATAAAATTTAGATACCGTTTATTCAATTTTAGATAAAATAGTTTTATACGTATAAAATATATATTTTCATACTCGTACATACTCTTCAAATTTTATTATTTTATTAATGCTTTGATGCAATTTTCATTTTTCTATTTAATGTTAAAATGCTTTTAAAGAAATCATGGAAATAAAATAAAATGGATAGCAAGAACATGGAAATGGTAAAGTTTTCGTAGGTGGCGTCTTAAAAGAATTGAAATCTTGTGTAGGAGAAAACCATATAAAATAATAAACCCTATACTTTTATTTTAGTATAATATCAAATCTAAAGGGAAATGAAAAACCAAATACATAACAAAAATAAATCAATATGTTTTATAATTGGCCACCATAGTCTCTTATTGTCTAGGACAGTGTCTCTCAACCTGTTTGAACTGCAACCCAAAAAAAATAATAGTAACTTTGCGGGCTTAGTATATTTTGTTAGATTTTGAGAGATGAATAAATTAATAATTGATTAATTAAAGAGAACTGTATTAATAGTAAATTATTATTTGCTTATAACATTTTTACTGTCCACAATTGCTAATATTGTTAAAGGACGTAAATAATTATAACTAAGCGGGCACCGCGAGCCAGGAACTTTTGCAGAACAAAAACCAGAAACTCGGGTTTTTTTTCAATTTGTGGGCTCTAGGGCTTTTTATCAAAGTTGGGTCCTGGACAGCTTGATTCAAGACCAGAATCATGGTTTTACCATTATTCTCATTGCATTTATAAGACAAGCTACCAAAATGCTACGACTGAATATTAACAATTTAATAAACCAACAAAATGTGTAAGATGCAGTACAACCTATACAGAGCCGTATGTATCTAATGAAGATAAGCATCTGACACATACGAAGAGGATAGCTGATCAAAGTTCTTGTCAATCTTTATATAACTTTAAACATGATTAAACCAAAGAATATATGATTAAACTATGAAATAAAGTTAATAATATATAGTCGATAAAATTCTTTCATAAGTATACTGACATATTTAAAAAAAAAAATAATTTGCAAATAATGTAATTTTACCAATCGTTTTCTCGCGACCAAAATGTGGTCAGAGACCCTATTTTGGGTCGTGACCCAAGGGTTTAGAATCGCTATTCTAGGACACATTTTACTAAGTTCGGGGTCACCAGTGATCAGTGAGAGTATACAGGGGCGTACTGGCCAGTAGAGCCAGGGTGGCAGCCCTCCTTATACGTTGGCCCCCGGAGAACTTACAAAAAAAACAACGAAACTAAAAAAAAAAGATTTTGACCCTTTAATATATTAAATATTTTTAAGCTTATACTATATAAATATAATTATGTAATATATTCATAAAATAGAATCAAAGGGACCCAATTCTCTAAGTTAGGGCCTGAAGAGTACTTACAGAGATAAATGTTTTTAAAGTACTCACAAATATTCTCAATTTGTTATTGTAACCTGAGTTAAGTTCAGCCAAACACAAAATAACTTTTTAAAAACTAGATTTATTTCGTTAACACAACTAACATAGATTAACTATAATAATAATGTTAGAATTAAAAATGAAATAAACAATGTTTAAGTTTAACTAGCTTATATAGCCTCAAGGCTGCTGAGGTGTACATTATTAAGGTAGATCAGAATATCTAGCTGAGCATATTAAGGGAATATACCACCTAAGTCTAGGGTCTTTAGGGTTCCTTTTTATTTTACTTATGTTTTAATGGGGGTTAAAGCTGGGACCAGAAAGGGCTCCACCATACTCGATCAGAGCCTTGAAGCAGCATTTGTTTTTTTGTAAGTATTTAAAATATATTTTAAGTCTTAGATCATTACGGCCCCGATTGATACGAAGACTAGAGTCAAAGATGGCTCTTAATATAGCCTGGTCAGGGCCTTATAGCTGCAGAAAAAGACCTTGGAGATTGATTTTCTTAAGAACTTAAAATATTCTCGCTTTGCTCAATAAATCTAGATTCCTTAAGACCCCTATTCTTTATACCTCCCCGTAAAAGGTCTAATACGGGGTCTAACATACTTGATCAGGGCCATCATATTGAATAGTTTAATTAAATATTACATTTAAATGATCAAACTTAAGTTATACTTGAGAAGAAGTAAAATGATAATTCTCTAGATAACTATGCACGACATTAGTTTAAGGTATATTCTTGAATGCTCAAGGTTAGTTTTTCTCGCAAATGTGTATGCTTTAACCCGCAACAAGATTCAACCAGACATACTTTAGTGCCCTTGAAACTAAATGGATAATTTGGTTGCTAAAAATTATTAAATTCAAGATGTAAAAGGAACTAATTCCTACAAAAATTAGTTTTACCGACATTATTTTAATAGGTAAGCTGAAACGTTTAAAAGATATCGCAAGGTGTAATCATATTTGTGCATGTTACAAACTTATATAATACTCAAGGGCAAAATAATCTTGGGTGCTGCGATAAAAGAGATAATATACAAAAAATGTAACCCAAGTTAAATTAATTTATGTTAAACGGTTCAAAACTAAGAGAGGAGGGGGAACATTCAGTCCACTCTGTATAATAAATTTGAATTTGGCAATACTAAATTATATGACACGTCAGCGGTTTATGACTTGTTCATTTTTATGTAATAATTAAATCGAATTTATGTCTTCAGTAAACATAAAGTATTGTTTGAAGCGGTGGCGCTAGAGGAGTTCATCGTATAATGATAAATAAAAGAGTCTCTCCACTTAATTATTTTATTAAAAACAAAGCCGGCTTTCAACCCCAAAAGGTCATCATCAGTGCCTAACAAAACAAATAAATATAACATAATAATAAAACAACAAGTAAATAAAAAAAGTAAAAATATACAAAACGCACTACTATACAAAAAGAAGTCAAACAAATATAAAACTTAAACATACATCAAAAAAGTTTAAAAAAAAAAGGTTAAAAAAGCAGTCTTAAAAATAAACATACCGGTGAGATGAAGGAAAGGAAAAAGAAGATTATTTATTAGATCTTTTCATGGTTGAGACTGAATACAGACTAACATCTTGAAGCGGGGGAGTTATTCTTACCAATTCCTTAAGCAACTCCGAACACGCCCCTTTGCTATTAAGATTCAGGTCTCCCATGACCTGCCTGCTTCTGCAGATCTCAAATTTTTCAAGCATCCATCTTTTTTCCTTTATTGACAAAATGTATAAAACCTGCTTGGTGATCAACATCATCATGTCCTTCTTTAATAAGATGTTGATAAAACCTGCTCGTATCATTACGCAGGTGCTCCAGAGCCCTGGTACGCAGGTTCCTACCTGTCTGACCTATATACTGCGCTTTACAGCTACCACACTGGATCAGGTAGACACCACTCTTAAGTTCCGGGTCGACGGGATCTTTGAAACGACAGATGTGAGACCTTAAGGTGTTTTGAGCACTATAACTGACTTGAAGTTATTCCTACGTAGGACAGTAGCAAGTTTTTTAGACAGGATACCTAAGTAAGGTATTGAGCACCAAGTTCCTTCCTGCTTGCGATTAGTATCGACACCCATATCTTTTAGCAGTTTTTTACGATGTTTAGTCGCCACTAACTACTAATCATACCCTTATATAACCGTTATCAAGAGCTATACTATTAATGACGGAGAGTTCCTTGTCATAAGCTTCTTGTTTGAGCGGATAATAAATCAAACGGTGTATCATACTGTTAAAGGCAGCCATTTTATGAGACCAGGGGTGGAAAGAATTCGCATGAATAACAGTAGCAGTATCGGTAGGCTTTCTAAAGATCTCAAAACTCAAAATATTATCCCTTCCGCGTTACAGTCAGGTCTAAATAATTAATGTTTCTATCCTTTTCAATTTCACAAGTGAATTTAATAGATTTGTAGCAGGTATTCAAATATTCCAAAAAATTATTTAAATCACTCATAGAGCCTTTCCATATGCAGAATACGTCATCAACGTACCGACGCCATTTATAAATGTACTTACGGAAAGGGTTGCCTCGGTCAATAACAAATTCCTTGTAAAACTGTGACATGAAAGCATCAGCAGCCAAGCCTGAAAGGGGCGCCCCCATTATTATCCGCTCAAACAAGAAGCTTATGACAAGGAACTCTCCGTCATTAATAGTATAGCTCTTGATAACGGTTATGATAAGGGTATGATTAGTAAGTTAGTGGCGACTAAACATCGTAAAAAACTGCTAAAAGATATGGGTGTCGATACTAATCGCAAGCAGGAAGGAACTTGGTGCTCAATACCTTACTTAGGTATCCTGTCTAAAAAACTTGCTACTGTCCTACGTAGGAATAACTTTCAAGTCAGTTATAGTGCTCAAAACACCTTAAGGTCTCACGTCTGTCGTTTCAAAGATCCCGTCGACCCGGAACTTAAGAGTGGTGTCTACCTGATCCAGTGTGGTAGCTGTAAAGCGCAGTATATAGGTCAGACAGGTAGGAACCTGCGTACCAGGGCTCTGGAGCACCTGCGTAATGATACGAGCAGGTTTTATCAACATTGGCTATGGGGGCGCCCCCATAGCCAAACCGTTACCACCTGAGTAAAACTGGCCATCAAAAACAAAGTAATTTTGGTCCAGACATATTTTTATCAAGTCAATTAATTCCTGATTAAGTATAATATCAGATGAACTCTTAGACAAAATACGGTTAAGCAAGGTAAGCTAGCATCCCTAGGTACACTGGTGAAGAGGTCTACCACATCAAAGGACAAGTATAGAATTTTTAGGTAAACTAACAGACTGAAAAATATTTAAAAAATCTAAAGAATTTTAACGGAATCAACTGCTTTAAAATTAGTAATATTTTAAAAACTGACTGTTCAAGTATTTTGACAATTTATCTGTAGGTGATGAACAGAATGACACAACAGGGCGGATTGGAAAATTATTCTTATGAACTTTAGGTGCCCCATATAAACGAGGTGGCAAAGGGTTCATAACTTTAAGAGAGGGTCTGTAAAATCTATCAGGAAAGAAAGTACTTTTATTAATGCCTTGCCTAACTCTCTCTTGAAACTCCTCAGTGGGGTCTTTATCAAGAATAGTAAAATTGTGAGAAGTTAAAAAGTTCTTAACGTTATCTATATATTTAGACCTGTCCATCACCACTGTACAATTACCTTTATCAGCTTTAATAGTTATCAAATCATGCTGATTTAATTTACTCTTAATATTAGCAAGGGTTTTTTGTTCCTTAAAAATAACAGATTTCTTGGAAGCACTAATATTAGGGGGAGCCTGGTGATAATTGTCAATAATACTTGCACAGTCAGTTTTGAACAAGTCATTATTATTACTATTGTTTAAAGATTCAACGGCTGTAACTAGTTGAATCATATCAAAATTAGAGACGAAACGTTGAGGAGAATATTTCAATCCTCGATCCAGCATTGCCATTTCATCATCATTAAAAGGATTCACTCCATTTATAAGATACATAGTGCGTGAGTGAAATTTATGAATGGGTTGCACAGTAGAGGTATCCTGGGCTGACGCACATATTATAGGCTGTTCTGAAGCAGAGGGGATAGATTCATTCATCGGTTGGTATGAATGAAGAGGCTCGGTGGTGGGGAGCGTATTAACTGTCTCGGTCTCTATCGACGGTTCTGCACTATGAGGTACAGTAAAGTTACTATTGACTGTTGCACTGTTACTATTGTTTACATTTGACTTTGTTGTTAATTTATCTAGTTTAATTTTCATATTTGCTAGTTTGTTGTCTGCAATTCTGATAACAATATTTTGAAGATTAATATCTAACTCTTTGACACTATTGTCACCTATTAAAGAGATAAGCCTGGTTCTGATGTAATTAATATATATACGGTTATTATCCCTCGTCTTGTACCATCTACATAATTCATCCTTCAATAGGATATTAATAAATCTTCTCTTGATATTACTTTTGATTTTAAGCTTGCGGATACCAAAACGATGAATAAATATAGGATTTAAATCATATTTAATACACTGAGACACAAACCATATGTTTTTCTTAGCATTTTCTTCTTTTACAAGCAGTCTTTTGTATACGGATTTTAACTTAGTCTCACTATAAGTGTTTATTTCATTATAAGTGTGTTTATTAATATTATCAAACTTACTTGTTCGGTCTTCTGCGCTATTACTGGCTCGACTAGCCGACATATCATTCAAAGCGGTGGCGCTAGAGGAGTTCATCGTATAATGATAAATAAAAGAGTCTCTCCACTTAATTATTTTATTAAAAACAAAGCCGGCTTTCAACCCCAAAAGGTCATCATCAGTGCCTAACAAACAAATAAATATACCATAATAATAAAACAACAAGTAAATAAAAAAGTAAAAATATACAAAACGCACTACTATACAAAAAGAAGTCAAACAAATATAAAACTTAAACATACATCAAAAAAGTTTAAAAAAAGGTTAAAAAAGCAGTCTTAAAATAAACATACCGGTGAGATGAAGGAAAGGAAAAAGAAGATTATTTATTAGATCTTTTCATGGTTGAGACTGAATACAGACTAACATCTTGAAGCGGGGGAGTTATTCTTACCAATTCCTTAAGCAACTCCGAACACGCCCCTTTGCTATTAAGATTCAGGTCTCCCATGACCTGCCTGCTTCTGCAGATCTCAAATTTTTCAAGAGCATCCATCTTTTTTCCTTTATTGACAAAATGTATAAAACCTGCTTGGTGATCAACATCATCATGTCCTTCTTTAATAAGATGTTGATAAAACCTGCTCGTATCATTACGCAGGTGCTCCAGAGCCCTGGTACGCAGGTTCCTACCTGTCTGACCTATATACTGCGCTTTACAGCTACCACACTGGATCAGGTAGACACCACTCTTAAGTTCCGGGTCGACGGGATCTTTGAAACGACAGACGTGAGACCTTAAGGTGTTTTGAGCACTATAACTGACTTGAAAGTTATTCCTACGTAGGACAGTAGCAAGTTTTTTAGACAGGATACCTAAGTAAGGTATTGAGCACCAAGTTCCTTCCTGCTTGCGATTAGTATCGACACCCATATCTTTTAGCAGTTTTTTACGATTTTTAGTCGCCACTAACTTACTAATCATACCCTTATCATAACCGTTATCAAGAGCTATACTATTAATGACGGAGAGTTCCTTGTCATAAGCTTCTTGTTTGAGCGGATAATAATGGGGGCGCCCCTTTCAGGCTTGGCTGCTGATGCTTTCATGTCACAGTTTTACAAGGAATTTGTTATTGACCGAGGCAACCCTTTCCGTAAGTACATTTATAAATGGCGTCGGTACGTTGATGACGTATTCTGCATATGGAAAGGCTCTATGAGTGATTTAAATAATTTTTTGGAATATTTGAATACCTGCTACAAATCTATTAAATTCACTTGTGAAATTGAAAAGGATAGAAACATTAATTATTTAGACCTGACTGTAACGCGCGGAAGGGATAATATTTTGAGTTTTGAGATCTTTAGAAAGCCTACCGATACTGCTACTGTTATTCATGCGAATTCTTTCCACCCCTGGTCTCATAAAATGGCTGCCTTTAACAGTATGATACACCGTTTGATTTATTATCCGCTCAAACAAGAAGCTTATGACAAGGAACTCTCCGTCATTAATAGTATAGCTCTTGATAACGGTTATGATAAGGGTATGATTAGTAAGTTAGTGGCGACTAAACATCGTAAAAAAACTGCTAAAAGATATGGGTGTCGATACTAATCGCAAGCAGGAAGGAACTTGGTGCTCAATACCTTACTTAGGTATCCTGTCTAAAAAACTTGCTACTGTCCTACGTAGGAATAACTTTCAAGTCAGTTATAGTGCTCAAAACACCTTAAGGTCTCACATCTGTCGTTTCAAAGATCCCGTCGACCCGGAACTTAAGAGTGGTGTCTACCTGATCCAGTGTGGTAGCTGTAAAGCGCAGTATATAGGTCAGACAGGTAGGAACCTGCGTACCAGGGCTCTGGAGCACCTGCGTAATGATACGAGCAGGTTTTATCAACATCTTATTAAAGAAGGACATGATGATGTTGATCACCAAGCAGGTTTTATACATTTTGTCAATAAAGGAAAAAAGATGGATGCTCTTGAAAAATTTGAGATCTGCAGAAGCAGGCAGGTCATGGGAGACCTGAATCTTAATAGCAAAGGGGCGTGTTCGGAGTTGCTTAAGGAATTGGTAAGAATAACTCCCCCGCTTCAAGATGTTAGTCTGTATTCAGTCTCAACCATGAAAAGATCTAATAAATAATCTTCTTTTTCCTTTCCTTCATCTCACCGGTATGTTTATTTTAAGACTGCTTTTTTAACCTTTTTTTTTTAAACTTTTTTGATGTATGTTTAAGTTTTATATTTGTTTGACTTCTTTTTGTATAGTAGTGCGTTTTGTATATTTTTACTTTTTTATTTACTTGTTGTTTTATTATTATGTTATATTTATTTGTTTGTTAGGCACTGATGATGACCTTTTGGGGTTGAAAGCCGGCTTTGTTTTTAATAAAATAATTAAGTGGAGAGACTCTTTTATTTATCATTATTGTTTGAAATTAAATACTTGCTTGTAATAATAATATATTAAAGTAACGAATGTCTAAAGATAAAAATAATGAAAAGGGGATAAATATACTGTGAAAACTAAAAAAAGAATGAGTTTAAAAGGGTCAACTGAAGGACGAAAAGTTAAGAGGAAGTATCCTTGCGTGAAATTGAGAAGCATGATCCCTTGGGTATTAACCCTAGAACATGCTCAACATGGCACATCTACTACATGTTTGGGGGTCAAAAATGTTGTAATGCCCCACTTCTATAAAACTGGGTACCTTACTTCTGGGCCAGATGGTCCTTGAAATAAACATCCTGAAAAAACTCTGTTTTCTTAAACTTATTACTTTAGACAAAAGACAAATAAAAGAAATAGCGCAACTGGGAGTTAAGAGTAAAGAAAACTATTAAAATAACAAGAAACTAAAACAAGAATTATATAACTACGACATGATATTTGTCTTGTTAAAATATTTAAAAAATAAAATGCATACTACAACAAACTGAAATAGTACTATCAATAAAATAAATTTAAATTCCTTCTGTATTGTTTTTGTTTTTATATGGAGTTAACCTTATTACCTTCTCTTCATTTATTTAGTTATTTCGTTTATGTCCCTTGCATATATTTTTAATTCTAGTATTGAATATATTTTATATTCTAATAAACCTAATATATATGTATATTAGTTTTAAGCTCTTTTTTTACATTATTGGTTTCTCTTGTTTTATTATTATTATAGTTAAGCTTATATTTAAATGTTTGCATAGATAAACTATAAAAACGTACTTTTAGTCCCTCAAAACTAAAACCTTAAGGCTTAAGGTTTTGCCTGTTTTGGGATTTCCAAAATAAGAAAAAACTTTAATTTATAATTATAACAATATCATGATTTGTACATGCTTTTATTTTGGAGAAATAAAATATTTATTTTTATTTATTAGAAACAAAATTTTTTTTGACGTGGAGTTAAATAAAAAATTATTTCTTCAGTTCCCAGTGTATCCAGAGTAATTTTAAGAATTTAATTCTTCTATTTGAAGCAGTAATAATTGTATTAAATTGTGGTATGATGAAAATTTAATCTGAACAATGAGAGGTCAAGCATAGCGAGACCGATGTGACACCTGTAGCATGCGATGCGATCGCCATTTAGCAGGTTTCTGTAACTCATATTTAAGGATGAGAACTTAGCGTAAATATAAATAACGAGTACGGAGTTATACCATCTTAAGGACGTATTGCCAATAAGTTGAATACAACTTGACATTGTGTTGCATTGAAAAATTAATTAATTATTAAATTAACTAAATAAATTAAAATTTATATTAAATACTATACATTAACACTAAATGTAAAATTTTTATTTTAAATAGTAGTGTGTATTGAATTTTCTCTGTTTCGAACGTAGGTGTATAGGATAATTGTGCTCACCCTAAAAATCTAAGACTTTATTATAATCATCCTTTTCAGGCACTTTTATGACGTTCTGAGTGATTTTCGTCACATACTGTTCGCGAAACGCTAATTTTTTAGAGTAACTACCGTTTACTCTATAAAATTGAGAGTTGGAACAAAAATTAGATTCAAAGTTTAAGTGCACCACCCAGAATTTAAAACTATTGCAACATGTTAACATATTTTGCTGCCTCAAAATTTAATCGACCAATTTAAAATCTGACGCAAATGTACTATAATCAGACCCCAAACATCCCCGCTATATCTCTCGCTATCTTGAAAATATTGACCCTTGAATTTATGATCTTTGATGGGCTTTTAGATCTGAAGGTCAGGAAGTGAACGAATTAAATAGCTAGAAGTAATTTCCCCTCCCCCAATCCCATTGGATAATAAATAAATAATAATAATAATAAAAATAATAATATAAATAAATCGCCCATAAAAGCGCCAAAACCATGAAAACCTCAACTTTTAATAATTCATTGACTCCAAAAAGTAAAAGCTGGAACATTAAAATATTTTTTTACTTGTTCCTTAAGGTCACCTATGGCAGTGGTTCTCAACGTAGGCGATATCACCCCCTCGGGGGCGATGAAAGATTCTAAATGAGCGATGAGAGGTAGGGGGGCAATGAAGGATGCGATGAATTGTACAGGGGCGATGTAGAAGAGCTAGGATCAAAATTATAAAGCATTTGTCTTTACACAAGCATAATTACACACATAGCGTATATACTTAGCGTACATACATAGCCAGCTTTCGATCATCAGTGCTGATAACAGACTTTGGTCTGTTATAAGCCATGACCTATAAAATCTTCCAAGAAGAATTAGAATCATCTCACTGGCATTAATGCGATCGCTCAATTCGAAAGCATGCTATAAATTATTAATTATATGCGTGTATTTTATTTTGCTCAATTTTTATTTATAAGGGGTGGAAAATTTAAGCATCTAAAAGGAGGTGGTGAGTAAGAAGGTTGAAACCACTGACCTGAGTAACCAAAAAAATATTTTATTTTTTTCAATGAAAGTAATGAATGAAAAGGTTCATTTTCAGTCCTTGTGATAGAATGTATTATGCAAAATCACGATTAGATTAGCAGCATTAAAACAAAAAAAAATTGTTTCTTATGTAAAGCCTTTTTTTATTAAGCTAGGTTGAGCCAAAGCCGAAATATTTTGCCTCAAAAATTGGCTAAAAAAAGCAAAATTGGGTGTCTCGGGGACTAAAAAGTAATTTTTAAACATAAAGAAGGACCAACACAAAGAATCACTAATTTTTATTAACACCTTTCGATCACTTGAAATGGATTATGATATATCTTAAAATAACCTTTTCCTAATATGGAGAGACTGAAAAGTAAAAAAACACAATGCTTCACTACAAGTGTTGAATCTAAATAAATTGAATGATAAAACACAAGCAGAGGCAGAGGTGTTAACTGCTTCATAAAAAATTAGTATGTCAACCAATAGAAGCAAATAGTTAAATTTTTCAAATAAAGACAAACAAGCTTCAAGTTGTATTTATATGATTTCTTATTATTATGTTAATCAAAATTTAAACTTGCTGTTACAATCATGTTACATTCGGTACGCGTGACCTAATTTTATACAGACTCACTATTTGACACAAATATCAGAATTTATGTTTCAAACACAAATGGAATAGTGAATAGAAAACAATTTAATTTAAAAAATAAAATGTCCGAGAGAAAATGTCAGCGTTTCCAGCTGCAAAAACTCTTTTGAAATATGAAAATTAGTTGAAACTTTATTCATTCATTAAAAAATTGAACATTTTGTTGATAATATATTGTGAATTTCCTAAGGAAATAAGCTAATGAGGTTAGGAGACGTGTTTTCTTCATAATCCCTGTGTGAAAAGAAAGTATTGAGAATGTTTTTTACATTTCCTCCTTTATACCTTAGGTATATAAAAGAAAAGTATTCTGTTAGAAAAAAAATCCGAAACTGGGATGAAACCGGAATTATCCGTTTTAGGTGTTTAAAAGGCCTCCTAAGTGGTTTTCTTAAAGTTGTCTGTGTGTGTGTGTGTGTGTGTGTGTCTGTTATAATCGTAGCTCCTAGTTTATTCATGCTAGAGAGTTGAAACATTGAAAAAAAATCAGTCTACCGCTGTAGTTGGGCTGCATTGTCATTAACCCACAATAATGACTCATCAAACATTTTAACAAATCATAAAACGCTAAAAAATGATGCGATCGGATTGAGAGTTGGCGCGCATGTGGCTATGTATAAAACTAATATATCTGCTAAGTTTCATCTTATTATCAGCATTAGTTAAATTTTTATCGAATGACTTGGGTACGCTTTTTAAAAGATTTGCAAATATCAGAAAATGATTTTAGTAGCAATTCGATAAGATGAGGAAAAGTTCCGAGGTACCCCGTACCCGATTTTTTAATGTTCTTTGTTTCTCTCTGTAGAAGAACAAAAGTAGAAGCAAACTTCTTTTCAGCTCCTAAAGAGTCCTAAAGTTTTAAGTGTGTAAATATACAGATAGTAGGTATGAGTGTATATAATTTTTAACAATCTTTATAAGTTATATATAACTTATTATTATTTCCTCTTTATATTATAAAAGTGATTTCTAATCCCTTTTAGAAAAAACTTAATTTATTTGAAAAAAATCAAGTTCTTCTGTGCATTTTTAAAGGAAAAGCGCTAAAACCTTGAATAATGCATTAACTGAGGTAACAAGTGCAAATAATGTTGTGCATTGCTAATTTAAAAAGCACAGTTTTGTATAACTGATTTGATAAGTATGCGCGATAAGTATTTCGTTTGAAAAATACAGAAAAATGAGGTACAAGTAGTGCTTTATAATTTAGTAACTGCCCCAGTTATAAAGCGTAAACTGGAAATTCAAGCATGCAATTGATTGTTAAGCATCAAAATATGCAATCCAAAGGAAATTCGCCCGACATGCGGACCTCCGCGCCAAAATTTTAAACCTCTTTCGATTATTATAAATATTATTTACAAAAAAATATTTATCAATTAATATTTAATTGATTTTTTATCTTCTTACATTGTCTAATAATAATTAACTACCTTATAAATTAAATATTATCTCAATTATGTACATACAAGAAGTAATTTAAGATTAATGAAAACGATATGTAGTACTTTTCCACAAGTTTCTTGTATTGTATTTTAAGTTTAATTTTCTTGAAAGGTTTTTGCTTTGAAAGTTTTTAATGTTAAAAGGTGAAAGGTCTCGTAATGAAAAATTTTACTTCTACTTAATCTTTGACTTCCAATGTTTTTGTACCTATATATTCTAAAAATAAAATTGCACCTAAGTCGATGAAATTCAATTTAATCAATTTAAATTATCAAATGATCAACTTTTTTTTCAAATCCTCCATATAGTTATGGCGTTGTTTGGAACATGAAGGCCTTAACAAGACAATGAACAAGTCATAAACCGCTGACGTGTCATATAATTTAGTATTGCCAAATTCAAATTTATTATACAGGGCAGACTGAATGTTTCCCCCTCCCCTCTTAGTTTTTAACCATTTGAAATAAATTAATTAAACTTAGGTTTTTTTGTATTTTATCTTTTTTATCGCAGCCCTTATCACCAGTCAGTGCTCCTAAACTTCAAGAATTAGAACAGCTGTCTATTCTAGATAAATATTAACAAATGTTTGTATTTTATCTCTTTGGTACACCGATTCTAAAAGGAACTTCTTTCTTGATGGTAAACTTAACATCGGGTATCGCATGCAACACCGTATTTTGCAAAATATTAGAGAAAAGTAAATTTAAAGGTATACTATTATTGGCCTTTTTAAGGTTCCCAGGAAGAGAACCTTATAAAGCAATAGACCTTAACCTTTTTAAAAAGCAATAGACAAGCATTATATTCTAGAACACTAAGTATTGTTTGGTATTAAAACCCGTAATTTAACCTGAATTATTCGATTTAGGCATTTTTAAGACCTTATAAATATTATTACCAAGATATCTGTCTGTAAGTGTGTGCGTGTGTTTGTTGTCATCTAGCATAAACACTAAAAATCATTTTTCACTAAAACAGATAAAAATCACCTTAACTTCTAGTAGTAGTTTTTGAAAAATTATCATTAACCATGCTATTACCTATTTATTATTATTAGCACGCAATAATGACTCAGTAAAAATTAAAAAAAATAATGTAAAAAATCGAGAAAAATGTTTTTTATTGAGTTTAGCACTGAATGTATTCAGTGCTAAAAAAAAAGTCAAGTTTCGTCTCATTACAAGCATTAATCTTTAAAAAACTAATAAAAATGAAAAGTGATCTACTGTAGTAATGAATACTAATTTTGCATCAATGGAAATAAAACAAATTATTTTAATGTCTGACAAGAGAAGTAGTGAGGGTGTTTGTAGTAAATCCAATAAGGTGAGGAAAAGTTCCGATGTGCCCCCTATTCGATTTATTTAAGTATTATCCTTTATTATCTGGTAATTTGGAATGTTAATTTCAATTTAGCTAAAGTAATGAGGCATTCAGAAAAATGACAAAATGAGCGTCTTTCCATATAGTCCAAGAGCCGGACCTGAAAAAATGAGACTCATTCTGTACTATTTCAAAACCAAATATTTCTGGAAATATACCTTAAATCATGAAGAAAAACGTAGTCTGCTTATCCAGAGTAGAGTCCCTTCATATGATTGCCCAAGCTCAAATTTTTATAAAATTTCAGTTTTCTTTTAATAAGTGGCTGTAAGCCAAGTGCAAAACATGAAGAGACCATTTTTTCAAGCTGATAAAATTTACTGAACAAAACGAATTAATGAAACGAGTGTTTTTCGTCAAAATCGGATGACTGCAACCAAAGTTATGGCCCTTTCAAAAACTATAAAATATGGTAATCTTATGCAAAGACAGCGATTTTCTTTGAAAAATTATTAAATTTTTGTGCATTTTTTCGGCCTTAAACCAATGTTATAACTTAGTTAGTGCTTAGTTGTTTTTATCCGATTTTGACGAAAATACACTCGTTTATTAGGAAATTTTATCAAATTTAAAAAAAAAGTTCCCTTCATGTTTTGCACACGACCTACAGGGAACCACTTATTACAAGAAAACTGGAATTTGTGCGATTTTCTAATATTTTGAGCAGCAGACTATGCTTTTTCTTTATATTTAAAGATACATTCAGAAAAATTTGGTTTGAACAATTATGAAAAAGAACCTCCCTACTTAGGACACGTTTCGCTTGTCCTCAGAATATAGCAACTCGTCTTCGTACTCGCTTAGCTCGTCCTCAGATAGTAAATACATCCTTTTCATTCCTAGTGGTCACCCATCCATGCTTAACTTTTATGATCCAACAAAAATCATGGATATATATACTTATACAAAAAACTTATTTAATAAAAGATAAAGAAGTCTCTCCACAAAAATATATTTTCTATAGCAAAGCGCTTTCAACCTAACAAGAGGTCATCATCAGTGCTAGCCTAACAAACAAAATAATACAAAAATCAGAAAAATCTAAAAGAAAGAAAAATAAATAAACAATCAAGTAAACCGATTAAAAACACAAGTCAATAAAATAAAATAAATAAATATAACAAAATAACAAAAAATAAATTAAAAAAGACAATATTAAAAATTAAAAACTACCGTTGAATAAAGAAGAGGTGATAGATGAGTTATAGATCAGATATCAAGGATAGACTGACTGGCGCTGGTGTGGGCGCTAGTAAAAGGGCTTTCAGTAGGGGCGTTCTTTCTCCCCTCTCATTAATATTGTCATCGCCCAGTGTCTCTTGGCTTCTCAAAATTTCCAATATTTTTCCAAGAAGTCCATTTTCTTCCCTTTACTAACAAAATGGAGGCAGCCAACTTTGTGAGGTCATCATAATGGTTCTCTGCTCTTAAATGCTGGTAAAACTTGCTGTCGATCTACGTGTATGCTCCCCAGCCCCTGGTGCTTATACTTCTTCCAGTCTGACCTAAGTATTCAACCTGGCAGGTACCGCACTGAACCTTGTAAATACCACTCCTAGCTCCTGGCGGAACAGGGTCTTTAACACTGCCTAAAATAGTTTTAAGGGTCTTATTATTTGAAAAACTAGTAGTTTTGTTAGTAGCCTCCATTTTGTTAGTAAAGGGAAGAAAATGGACTTCTTGGAAAAATTGGAAATTTTGAGAAGCCAAGAGACACTGGGCGATGACAATATTAATGAGAGGGGAGAAAGAACGCCCCTACTGAAAGCCCTTTTACTAGCGCCCACACCAGCGCCAGTCAGTCTATCCTTGATATCTGATCTATAAGACTCATCTATCACCCTCTTCTTTATTCAACGGTAGTTTTTAATTTTTAATATTGTCTTTCTTTTTAATTTATTTTTTGTTATTTTGTTATATTTATTTATTTTATTTTATTGACTTGTGTTTTTAATCGGTTTACTTGATTGTTTATTTATTTTTCTTTCTTTTAGA
>JACMZG010000022.1:26418668-26551168 GCA_018340805.1 Microvelia longipes
TCGGAGATAACAAGAAACCAAACAAAAAGAAAAGAAAATAGTTTTAAATGTATCGCATCATTAAGTTTAAAACACTTTCTTTTCAAAGAAAATCTTTAAACAGTTTGAAAGAATCTAACAGAAATATCTCTTTTAGGAAAAATTCGAAACTTTATTGTTAAGTTGGCAACAATGCTTCTTCAATGAATGACTTTTTCTTTGGTATTCTAACTTAAGTATAGATTTTACTTATAAAAATCTATTTAATTTTAGAATACTAATGATACATATTATACTAATTCTCTAAAGAAAGAGAAAAGAGAGAAAAATCAACACCAAACCGCATGTGCCGGGCATGGACATGGGCGGAAGGCTCGTACAAACAAAACAGAACCCTACTAAAGAATGATTTTTTTGAGATAGTTTTAAATAATTAAATTCGTTTATCTGTTTCAAGAATAACAGTTTTAAAAACAACTTCAGAAGAAGGCCTAATTTACGGCCAGAAGCTCAAATTTGTGTTTAGTAGCAGGATGCTCTGCTAAGTCTGATTTCGACTTAGTTCCGATATCCGATCAATTCCTTTCCGTTTAACCACGCTCATTGATACCATATTTCGAGATAAATAACTAAATTCGTTTATCCGTTTCGTTTGAATCTTTATTAAAGACTAATTTATTTGACATAATTTACAAAAATAACAATTATAAACATTAAATTTCATCGCTTAGTGACATGAATATACATATATGAATAAAATACATTAATAATACAAAACTAATATAAAATTATTGACTAAACTATTTAAACAAGATTATATTTATGAGGTAATGGTCAGATAAAAATAAAAAACACAAATTTGAGCTTTCGGCCGTAAATTTGTCCTTTTTCAGAAGTAGTTTTAAAGATTCGCTACGCGCTTATCTTTACTGCTTCGAGCTCGCTTAAATCGCCCTCGTAATATGAAAATCATCTTATTTATACGTAGTCTGTCTTCGAAAAGGCAAAGTTTGTCTAAAAACATTCTAAAATACAACGAGCAAAGCTAGTATAGTCTACAATATCGGAAGAATAATGTGAGTCCAAATGCATACTACAATACATTAAGCAATGCCAGCTTAATGCACAGACATACTACAGTATATTGAGAAATGTCAGTATAATGCACTATGTCGGACAAGCAATATGAGTCTAAAGACATACTACAGTATATTGAGAAATGTCAGTATATAGTGCACAATGTCGAAAAAGCAATGGAGTCTAAAGACATACTACAATACATTGAGGAATGTCATATAATGCACAATGTCGGACAAGCAATGTAAGTCCAAAGACATACTACAATATATTGAGAAATGTCAGTATAATGCACTATCTCGGACAAGCAATATGAGTCTAAAGACATACTACAGTACATTGAGAAATGCCAGTATATAGTGCACAATGTCGAAAAAGCAATGTGAGTCTAAAGACATACTACAATACATTGAGGAATGTCAGTATAATGCACAATGTCGGACAAGCAATGTAAGTCCAAAGACATACTACAGTATATTGAGAAATTGTCAGTATAATGCACTATCTCGGACAAGCAATATGAGTCTAAAGACATACTACAGTACATTGAGAAATGCCAGTATATAGTGCACAATGTCGGAAAAGCAATGTGAGTCTAAAGACATACATTGAGGAATGTCAGTATAATGCACAATGTCGGACAAGCATGAAGTCCAAAGACATACTACAGTTATTGAGAAATGTCAGTATAATGCACTATGTCGGACAAGCAATATGAGTCTAAAGAGATACTACAGTATATGAGAATGTCAGTATATAGGCACAATGTCGGAAAAGCAATGTGACTCCAAAGACGTATAATACATTGAACAATGTCATATAGTGCACAATGTCGGACAAGCAATGTGAGTCCAAAGACGTACTACAGTATATTGAGAAATGTCAGTATTGAGCACAATATCGGACAAGCAATGTGAGTCTAAAGACATACTACAATACGCATTGAGCAATGTCAGTATAGTGCACAATGTCGGACAAGCAATGTGAGTCCAAAGACGTACTACAATACATTGAGCAATGTCAGTATAGTGCACAATGTCGGACAAGCAATGTCAGTATATAGTATATACTGACATTGCTTTATGCTTTATTGCTTATGCTGTATATTGCTTTATACAATCAATATCACTAGAATTACTTGTCTGTCCGACACAGCATTTTCAACAACATTACAATTACATTTCATTACAGCATTACATTTCAACAACATTTATATGATCAATACCACTAGAATCACTTGTCCGTCCGACATTACATTTTCAACGACAACATTTTCACTTGTTTAGAGGTGCTAGCGATTTAATATTGAGCCCCTTGCTATAATTAAATAAATAAACAAGATTTTTTACTAAAATCATCAAGGTCCATCATAATAGAAGAAATTAATTGTATGTTTGTCCATGATACTTGGTAAACTCTACTAAAAATTAGTTTGGTCGTCAGCTGGACCAGATAAACGTGAAGAAGAATTATTAGTTTCAGAGCGGTAAACACAAATTCTGAATTTGTATTGTTATAATGACAAATACATTAACTTAATTGATATTTACATTTAATGTTTTTACTAGATTGAAGCTCCAGCTTTAAAAAAGGGCTAACTTTACTACGCTACTAAACTTGCCTTTATAATGGCTTTTACTGGCAATAAAAATTTCAAAGCCAATTAAGCCAATTTTAATCTCATTTAAAGAAGGTAAAATAAAATCTACACATCTTCTAATGATTTATATTATGTCTGTGGTAAATTTCCACCGAAACTGATTTGTTTTAAAGATCAGAAGCTAAATTGAAAACCTATCCTAAATCCATGTTAAACCGTTGAAATTTATTAGATTATCCCTTCCTTATACCTCCGACAATTCTAAACACTAAAACGCGCCATTACACATTGGATTTATATTCAATTACATTGAATTACTTTTGTTCCTTATTAACAACGTTATCCTGCTCATCGCTTCCCTCAGACTAAAGGGCTTCGTTATAGGAAATTGTTTTAAGAAACAAAAAACAAAAATTAGACGGTAAAAGGGTCACACGCGGAGAATAGTAGAAGGCAATGTAACGGTAATAGTCTTAAAAGCAGTTAGAAGCAAAATAACTGCAAAATTTACAGAGAATTAACTTTAAAATCTAATTAGTTTGAAATAATTGCAGACATTAAGAATACGAAAAAAAGAACTAAAAGGGTCTGGGATTATACCGGGTGGAAGATATCAGATGCACTAACATAAAATCCTTAAACATATGGGTCGAACATATTCTTAGACACAATATGGAAACTGTTCCATCATTCGACATTCGTCATCATTGATGGCTCAACATAATGTCATGCCCCACTCTGTTTCGTTACGTCTAACTCATCAGGGCGCCGACAGAGCCTGACGTAACGAAACAGAGTGGGACATAACATTAAGTCGAGCCATCAATGATGACGAATGTCGAATGATGGAACAGTTCCCAGATGTAGTATTGCATTTTGCTTGTTACATTTCCTATGTGTCTCTCGCACAATTATATTGTGTCAACTATTCATGTTTTGCAAAGCTCGGTAGTATAAAATTATATTTATTCTTAGACTTTCGAAAATGGTCCCTACCTCCACTAAGGTGACTTGAGCAAGTTCAAATTAACGAGTTTTTTGTTGTATCTAGTACCAAATTATGATATTTTAATTAAAACTTTTTATAAATAAAAACAGATTTATTTTTTTGTTTTTATTCATATATTTTTTTATAAGTCCACAAAAAGAAACTTTTTAATTTTAAAACTTTTTGTAACTTTAAACAATTAAATTAGGACACATCATAATATAGACTGGCGCGGTGGTACGAATGCCGGGCGAATTTCCTTTCGAATGCGTGTTCCCGTGCTCATTGCTTAAGGTTCCGGTCAGTCTTAACATTGAGCAGTTACTAAATTATGAAGCACTACACTAAACTCATTTTTTCTATATTTTTCAAAGGAAATGCGTATAATTATCCTGGTGGTTTTACACCAGTGATATGGTAAAAGTCAATTATAATGAAAACGTAGAGTACGATAGTAATAAGGTAATTAAAATTAAAAAAGAGGGCAGCAAAATATTCACACAGCTGCCTCGACGATGGCTGCTACGCGTCCCCCGCTCCTCCCTGTGACATGCCACATGGTTAGCAGTTTTTCATATTACTAGATTTATATAAGTGGCATACTGCAACGATCATAGATAAACAATATTAACATAGATGGTTCACTCCCGACCGTAGTGGGAACACTCAATTGACAAGTTTGTGTTTATGATTTAAGTTGGGGGCCTCATCACAAATCTTGAAGAGCGCTAGTAGTAAAATCTGTTTGCTCTATTCTCTACCAGATTGTGCTGTAGTTTTTTTAAAATTCAAACAGTTGCCGATCGTTTAGTAAAATAAAATAAAAGCAAACAAAGACCTATGGTAATTACGGTAAATATTTTCCATCAATTCATTTATTTTTTAATGTTTACTGACCCAAGTAGTAAAAATAAATGAACCAAGACTAAAATATGATGATAACATATAATTACATTTATTCTTAAACGAGTTTAATATGTTACTGAATTTTATATTTTTTGAATATATATCAAGGCGTATGCTCAATGTAAAATGACAAACAATAGGTTGTATGATAAAACAAGTAAACAATTCTGGCGCGGTGTCCGCATGTTGGGCGAAATTCCTTTGGAATTCGTGTTTCCGTTCATAACAACTCACTTGCTTATAAGGTTTCGGTTCATGCTTTAGAACCTAAGCATTTACTCAAATATCAAGCACTGCTCGTACTCATTTTGGTTGTACTTTTCAAAGGAAATGCACATAATTATCCACTTGGTTATACAAAACTATGCCTCTGAAATTGGCAGTGCGCACTATTATTCGAACTAGTTTAAAGCTCAGTTAGTGTTTATCTTTAAAGGTTTTAGCGCATTTCCTCTGAAAAATACTGACAAAATTAGGTGCGAGCAGTGCTTGATAATTGAGTAACTGCTTAGGTCATAAAGCATAAACCGGAACCTTAGGCAAGAATGTTCAGCACGGAAACACACATTCTTAAGAAAATTCACCCAACAGGCGGACCACCGAGTCAGAATTATTTTGTAGTTATAAACGTGAAAAAACGATTCAATCCAAGAATGTGTTTTATTGCGTCCATTAAGAACGTTTGGAACAAAAAGATTCCTCTACGTACTCATACATATGTATATATATATATATATATATATATATATATATATATATATATATATATATATATATATATATATATATATTATATATATATATATATTATATATATATATCATAAAGGTCGATTTGCTGGAGGCAAAAAAACCCCTAAAATGATACGTAAGAAAAAAATGTTTCACACTATATAAAATTTGCTGGTACATATATTTGAAACTATATTATAATCTTTGCTAGTTTATATTATAATATAAATAATCTTTGTCGATATTTAATATCTTTCTTAGTGTTTATAAATGTTGTATATTCATTATCTTTGTGGTATTAAATAATACTTGCTTTTATAATATAACATGGCAACAATTTTCAATTAGATTAAAATTCTCTACTTAATTAGCATATAGACCAAACAACAAGTTCTTATTAATAATTCTAAATCAGAATTTAACTAATTAGGCTAATTAACATTTTTCAGGAAAAACAGAAACAGACTAAATTAATTTTCCATTGCCAAAGTATGCGAGAACAACTCGCCTAATTTTTAGTCTAACAGACTAAATACACAATACTCTGATGTAAAGCACTTTATACATTTCAAACATATAAGGCGTAACTTATTAAATTTTAATTATAATGTTATTAATTATTATTATTATTATTACTTTCCATTTGACTACAATAAAGCACAAAGACTTGTATTTTCCACATTTAATTATATTTTCATTTTTTCTATAAAACAAAAGGCTTTCGGCCATGAGGCCAAAGGCCTCTTAGCCATTTCGCGGAATTGGCCCTGGAGGCCACTGCGCGGCCCCCGCGCCTTCCTGTGGCCGTTACGGGGCCACAGGTTGTTGCCTTATATCAGTTTGTCATATTACTAACTAGATGGGTGTCATAGCGGAAGTCGGACCCGAAAGCGTGGCCAGAATTCAATTTAAACATCCGTAAAAATAGTTATATATATATATAAATTATATATATATATAATATATATATATATATATATATATATATATATATATATATATATATATATATATTATAATATATTATATATATATATATATATATATATATATATATATATATATAATTACAAAGGAAAAAGGAAAATACTAAAAGTATAACATAACAATCTTTTATAATAATAAACTTACAGGAGGTGAAGCGAAGAGATTTAGAGGGGTTTTGAGAATTTTTGACATATGTCTTCTTCGGTCACTTCTTGAGTCACTCGGACTTCCAACCTTACCTGACCGAAGAAGACATATGTCGAAAATTCTCAAAACCCCTCTAAATCTTCGCTTCACCTCCTGTAAGTTATTATTATTATAAAAGATTGTTATATATATATATATATATATATATATATATATATATATATATATATATATATATATATATATATTAAATTTATCTAAAAAGTCAACCTTGAGCAGGACAAAAATCCTATCGGCTACCTCGTTTGTGACTTTATTAACCTGGTTTAATGTTCTGAGTCAGCAGCAAAATTTTATCAGCTATAAATTCTAAGGTAAAATTTTTCGAAGGGAAAAAGTTCTTTATTTTTTGAGTCACTGAATCGAATGAAAAAGATCTGGAGTCAATGCGACAACTCTAAGTGTAAAAAACTCTAAGAAACTATAGTAAATAACAGAAAACCAAAATTACGGCCGGTAAACAACAACTTTGAACAACTATCCGAGAAGGGTATCGCCCTTTATTCAAGATCCTTTGCTGACACCCACATTTATGACAAGTCATGCTCATTTTATGAAAAATGAGCATGACTTGATAGGGTTCAGATTAAGCCAGAGGTCTAATAAGACGATCTCTTTACATCCTTACACGAAAAGAGGCAAGTGTATTTCAGCGGGTTAATATTGAATTTGTTTTCTATGCTTCGGCGGCACATAGAGTGCTTATTGTGATCTAAAGTCATTAGAGTGTGAAACCAAGTGGTTCCTCTCTTACTCTTCTATAATGGCCCATTTATACAAGAGGGCTTAAAATGATTCTCCTGTATTTACCGGGAAGCAAAAGAAATAATTTTATTAACTTTATCAGTTAAAGTTTTATCTACTTAATTCTTTCTCTTCTAACAACTTACTTCTACAATTGTTAATTCAATATTAAATACTTTATTTAATTTTATTACATTCCTTTTCTTCTTTTAACTTCTAAATAAGATTACTGGTTATTTTATAGGTTTAAGCTCTAACTACCTATAAAGTGAAACTAATTTATATTGCAACTGATTTTAAAATAGCCACTTAAAGACAAATGGCTTAAGTTTATTTTATATTCATCCTGCGTTTTAAAAGAATAAAATTGTTTTAATAGTCTGCAATAATCTAGTAATCAAATATTAAAGCCTATACTTCTTTAACTAGTCAGCTACACCTCATCTCAATCTTGACAACTTTTTAGCCTTTAGTCATTATCCTTTGATTATTTAACACCCAGAGCAGTATTTAACACTCAAGACAGAGCCGAATGAAACAACAAGTCATCTCTTCTTATAAAATTTGGTGGATTTTGGCGAATAAAACAAGTTTTGGTCAGAACTAATATTCAGAAAATGAGTCAAATCTAATATATTTTATCTTATAAACCAAATATGTAATATATATATATATATATAATATATATATATATATATATATATATATATATATATATATATATAATATATTTTAGACAATTATTTTTTTTAATGTGAAAAGGATTTTGGCGAATAAAACAAGTTTTGATCATATATATTTTTCATTCATAAAACCCTCTAATTGAATCACCTTATAAATTTTATCAGCTTGCCCTAAAGTAGCTAGTTTAGATAACAGCTTGCGTCTATTATCAACAACCATTTCAATTATCATTTAAAAAGTATGTTAAGTGGCATCGAGTGTGGAAAAATGTAACTAAAAAATGAAATAGAAAAATAATAAATAAAAACAAATTCATATATTGTCACATAATGTATTATCAGGCGTATTGTCAGTGAATTACGGATTCAGTCATAGATACTGTACGTAGATTTCATAAAAAAATCTTTTAAAAATAATATAAAATGTTCACCACGTCAACAACATATAAAATAAAGTAATATTCATAAAAATTTCAAGTATGAAGCCAACAAGTGAATAGCTGAGGTAAAAGGGAAGGGGAGGGGGAAGGGGAGGTATGTGTTATGAAGACATGACGCAACAGGTAAAATTGAGCTAATGGTATAATAATGCCTGGGAAGATTCATGTCTATAAACATTTAAAACATTACGACATGCAATCACATATTAACCCACTATATACTTAAAAAACTTTTAGTACTTCAATTCAAATTTAACTAAATAAGTTTACTGATAGAAATGAATTATTAGTTGTAGTTTTAACTATTCAGCAAAGTGATGATGTGGGTTTAGAGCCTTGCGACCCATTGCGGGAGCACCCTCAAGTGGTAGAGGTTAACATTACGCTTTAGGTATGTAACATAAAGCTGGCGATGCTTTATTTGAACAAAAATATTTTATTAACTGAGAGTAACCTCGGAAGTGAATTGTGACCTCCGTAGTGCCAAAGATCTAGATATAAATTCTTTCTGACTCGATAACGACCTTAATGGCTGTCTTGGGTTCGGATAGAATATAATCTTAAATTTTGCATGATTAAGTGGGCTTTTATAAAATGTTGAGGCATGGTTCTAGCTATAAATGTCATGAGTCAGCATCATTTCCTCCGCTATAAATTCTATGGTAACATTTTTCGGGAAAAAGATATTTGTTTTTTTGAGTCGCTGAATCGAATGAAACAGATCTGGAGTCAATGCGATAACTCTAAGTGAATAAAAAGTCCAAAAAACAATAGTAAATAACCAAAAACCAAAATTACGGCCGGTAAACAATAACTTTGAACAACAACCCGAGAAGGGTGTTGTTTTTAGCTGTTTTTCAGGGCTCTGAATCGAAGGTTTTAGACTTTTAATCCAATGAAACATATCCGGCGTCGATGCGACAACTTTTAGTCAATAATAAGTCGAAAAAACAATAGTAAATTACCGAAAACCAAAAAACGGCCGGTAAACAACTTTCGAGTAGGGTGTCGTTTTCACTTGTTTTTTAGGGCGCTAATTCAAATGTTTAAGACGTTAAATCGAATGAAACCGGTCCAAAGTCAATAAGACCACTCAAGGTGACAAAAAAGTCGAAAAACGATGGTATAAAATATTTTTTTTTTTGGGTTGAATATAAAATAGTCAACAAATAATTGTAGTAACAAATAATGTAGTATAATAACAAATAATAATAGTAACAAATAATGTAGTAACAAATAATTACAAGCATCAAAGCAAGCAGCTTTGATTTGTTACAAGCACTCAAAGTAAGAGTAACGAGGATCTAGATAAGGCCGATAATTTTATATCATTAGTTTTTATCACAATTATAATATTGTAAGTTCATATAATTTTATTATATTTAATAATATAAGTAGCAAAATTAATCTGGCGCTTGGGTCCGTATGCTGGGCAAACTTCCTTTGAAGTACGTGCTTAACATTTCTTGCTTAACTTTCTGGTTTATGCTTTATAACTTAAGTGGAAGCATAACTATTAACTTTTCAATTTGTTTCTGGATTTTTCAAAGGAAATGTACTAAATCCTGTCAATGATAAGCATTAACTGAGCTTTTTATTAGTGCAAATATTGTGTACAACTCCAACTTTGGATGGAACAGTAATTTTTTGTAACTAAGCAAGAAATTATCTTGCTAATCAATAAATATTGTTAAGCACGCATTTTAAAGAAAATTCGCCCGTCATTCACACCTCAGTGCCAGAATTATTATCTATGTTTAGTTATGATTGCATGTAACCAACATTTTTGGACCAACTTACCACCAAGTACAAGGAATGTAATAATACAACTTTCTCCAAGATAAGTGCACGCATGCACTTATGCATTCATATACTAATTCACTTTTTAAATACTTTATTTCGGGATACTCTTTTATACTTAATTTCGAGATGCTGAAAAGTTGACAGAAATAAAAAAAGTGTATGTAATACTAGTAACATAGAGAAAGAAAAAATCTAATAAAGCATGTTTTAAAACTTTTATATTATAAACATACTATCATGTTAAATTTAAAATTAACGGAATTTAATTAAAAATTACAAACTTCAGCCAAAAAGATTATTAACATCTTATCTAAGTTTAAAAGCTGAGTCAAGTACCAAGGCTTTTATCTCTGAGTAAAACTTTACATACAACTTAACAGGCTTTTAATACTTAGCTAAGCTTAAAGCATACAATGCAAAAACCTAATAGCAAGCTCTATCTTTTAATAATAATTAAATGTAAACAAAGCATTAGAAGAGTCAATAAAGCTAACTAGCTTTAACTACATTAAATAGAAAGATATTCTCATTAAAACAAGCTGCCTAATATGGTTTCTAAGCATCTCTCTCAGCTTTCCTGAGAGAGAAGCATTTTAGAAATAAAAATTAATTAACTTAATTCAATAAATTAAACTTAATAAGTTAATACAAATTAAAAATAATTAACAGTTTAGAAATAAAAAAAACACTAGCTGCAATTTAAAACTCGTTGAATTAATTTTCTTCATTTATACCGTAGGTATATAGAAAAAGTATTGTGTTTGCATAAATCCGAAACCGGGATGGTACCTGAATTATCCGTTTCAGGTGTTTCTAAGACATCCTGAATGGTTTTAACTAAGTTATCTGTCTGTATAAATGTTTGAGTGTGTATGTGTGAATGTGCGTGTGTTATCATAGTAAATTCAAGTGTATTCATGCAAGAAAGTTAAAAGCCATCTTTAGGTCAAATTGTGTTATCCGAAAAAAAATTATGACGTCATTAATCCGCAAAAATTCATGAAACACGGAAAAATATTTTGATCGATTTGAGATTCTGCACTCATATAGTCACATATAAGAGCAGCATATAAGCTAAGTCTCATCCCATTATCAGCAGTAGTTAAAATTTGATCAAATTACTTTTATACGTCTTTAAAAGAATAGTAAAAATCTAAAAAAATCCAATTAAGTTAAAAGGTATACTTTTATGAGATACATAAGCTTTATTTCAATACGACTAGAATATCCATGATTTTGTTATATCATAAAAGTTGAGCAGTTTCAGTGTCTGGATAGGTGTCCTCAGATAGTATATTTACCATAAGATGACGAATGAAGTGAGTCTGAAAACGATTTGCAGGGTAAATTTAATAACTTGTGTATTCTGAGGTCGAGCAAAGCAAGTCCAAAGTAGAGAGGTTGAGCTTGGTGAATCCAATGTGGCGAGGAAAAGTTCTGAGGTATCCCTTACCTGATTTTTTTATAATCTCGGGAAGTGTTCAATTCACAGAGGAGGCTGAGGTCGTGTTAGACTTAATCAAATAATTAAAGTATAGTGCGACTAAAAAGTTACTTAAGAAATTGTTGGTAATAATTCCGGTAGCTAATACGGTATAAAAGAGTAAAGAAATGTAACTAACCTGAAGTATCCCATATGGTGAAATGCATTGATAGATCTCCTACAGTATACGTGATGGAGTGTTTTTGAAAACTAGTGGGTGAGTATTCCTGAAACAAACAAAAATATTTAGGTTAAATCTTGACTATAAGTGAATACTAAGCATTATGGAAGTTGTTTGTGTTTTGGTCGCTCGACCATTATTTTATGCCACCGTCATTTTAGAAGACGATCTCAGATATGCACGCAAAGTCCTCTTTTTACACAAAACAGTCACAAAAAATCAAGTACGAGGGTAACTCGGAACATTTCATCATCACATAGGATTCGCTACGCTCATCGTCCCTACTTCGGACTCGCTTCGCTCGTCCTCAGAATATACAAGTTGTTAAATTTATACTGCAACACGTCTTCTGACTCGTTTCGCTCGTCTTCAGGTAGTAAATACATTCGTTTCATTCCCAGCGATGACACCGCTCGATGTTACTTAACTTTTATGATCTACCAAAAATTATAAATAGGTATACTTGTTTTGTTAAAACGAAACTTGGTGTACTTTATTATCAGATTTATTATCTGAAGGTAAATACTTGAAACAAATTTAAACTCAAGTTATTTTCCGATTTTTTACAATTTTTTAAAAAACGTATACAAGTCATTCGATAGAAACTGAACTAATGCTAGTAATGAGATGAAACTTGGCAAATATGATGGTCTTATACATAGCTACATGCGTGCTAAATCTCAATCCAATCGCATCATTTTACTGCATTTCTCAATATCTACATTGTAAAACACCTATTAATACTCTCAAAATATACTTTTCATAATGAATCAATATATGTATATAAAATAATAATATAATATATAATAATAATAATAATATATAAAATAATAAATCAAGATCTATAATAATAAGTTAAACATAAATATACAATAATTATTATACATAATAAATTTTAAATTTTTAACCCTGATGAGCGTATTAAAATAATATTTAAATAACTGTTATTAATTGATACAAGAATAAGTAATTATAAATTATAATGTACAAACTATAAAGTGAAAAATAATTTTAAAGCTTCAATAATTTTCTTTAAATTTGCATTTTATATAGAGCTAAATAAAGTTATTCTAAATATAACTTCGTAATAAAATACAGGATTTTATTATTTCATTAAACTCTATTTTTATTTCTTATTTTGGAAAATACAAAATAAAAAAAATAATATAATAAAGGAAAAAGGTCAGATTTTACCTTGCAATATCAAAGCCTCACATTTTAATAAAAATAGACTCGACAATTCAAATTTTCGAAAACCTTTTTACCTTAAATCAGCAGACAAAACAACGTTTACAGCCTGATTTTTAAAGTGAAAAGTGTTATTTTACAGCCTGGTCCAGTCACAGGGAGTTGAAATAAAACTCCGTGCTGACTAGTGTAATCAACTTAAATAGAACAGCAAATCTATATTAATTTAAGTAGAAATTAAAGACTATTAGACGGCATTCCTCAAGATATAGTGCAAGAAGCTAGGGCAGTCAAATTATATTTGTCACTAAAGTATTTGAAGAAAGGTACGAAATGATATATACTAAATTTTAAACTCTATGTCATGACAAAAATATAAAGGAAATCAATTATTTATTTAATGATATTAACAATTCATTAATTTACACAATATAATTGTGCGAGAGACCAAGGAAATGTAACAAGCAAAATGCAATACTACATCTGGGAACTGTTCCATCATTCGACATTCGTCATACTTGATGGCTCAACATAATGTCATGTCCCACTCTGTTTCGTTACGTCTAACTCATCAGGGCACCGACAGAGCCTGAACTCACTCTGACCTTCAATCAATTCCGAAGAATATAATGTGAAGTACTCACCGCTCGTCTCTGGTAAGTACTTCAAATTATATCCTTCGGAATTGATAGAAGGTCAGAGTGAGTTCAGGCTCTGTCGGCGCCCTGATGAGTTAAACGAAACAGAGTGGGACATGACATTATGTTGAGCCATCAAGTATGACGAATGTCGAATGATGGAACAGTTCCCAGATGTAGCATTGCATTTTGCTTGTTACATTTCCTTGGTGTCTCTCGCACAATTATTTTGTGTCAACTATTCATGTTTTGCAAAACTCGGTAGTATCAAAATGAAATAAATTCATTAATTTGTTGATTTTATTCCATTTGAAGGTAAAATCTTGTAAGCCACAAGTCCCAGAGTAATAATTTATTACCTTAGCTTCGCCTCGGGAATTAAATATATGGTTACCTCGGCTTTCACCTTCAGGACTCAACTTCATTGCTCAGGCAAGTTATAACTAACTTTACTAACTTGGTGCGAAAAGAACTATATATTACTTACAGAATACAAATAATCAAAAGCAAAGTAAAATAATAAGAGGAATGGTTCTTTAAACACTTCAACGATGACTTAAAGGTCATCGTCAAAAGAATCGCGAATAACGCCATAAACACAAAATTTTTTGTTGTACAAAACATTTTATTCCGAGCATTAAGCACTAAAAAAAAATCTTGCTTACATCCTTTTCTGTTTTTTAGCACAGATAAAGCTCAAATATAGTTTATGACTCCTGATATATGATTACTCAAAGTTTAAAGTTTAGTCCACATCCTTAAAGTACCTTTCATTTCCCCTTCAAACAAGCCTCATTTTCTAATGAAAATTCGCTTATATTGAAAAGGACAAAGAAAATAAAAAAAAACGATAAAAAATGATGGATTGAATATAATAAATAATGGTAGCAAATTTTTTATAAGTACCAATTACCAAGAATTGTACTTTTAAATAAAGTCTATTGAACAACATAAATATTATCAAAGTGGTTCACTCTCAATTATTCGGAAAACATTTAAGAATAAATAAGTAAAAAGAAATGAGAAGTAAAGAAAAATAAAATAAAAGAACAATCGTTTATAATTTTAGATACTTGTTTATTTGCAACACTTTCTTTAAAAGAGCTTTAAATTGGCAATCGAATAAATAAAACGTTAAAATATTAAAGAATACAGGAGTAAATACGAGGAAAATTGGCAAAAAACAAAATAAAACTTGGTAAAGACTCTTTTTAATTTTCTAATACTGTTAGTAATTTGGTAGAAAGGCTTCTCTCAAGAAGACTCCTTATTTTTGGAAAGGGTGCTCCTTATTTTTAAGAGTTGGTAGTCTACCAAATAAAAATGCTCCAGTAACCCGCAGGGGTTATATTTAAGAATTAAATAGTAAAAAAAATATATATGGCAAACAATACCTACGAAATACAATTAACTGAAGTAATATTAATACCATAATATAAATAAGCGCTTAATTAGGAAATAAAAAAAGTAAAAAAAAATATTTACATACAATCTTTATTTAAATACAATACACCGATATAAAATTAAAAGAAGTCAAAGTCATGTATTTGTTTAGTAAGTCAACTGTAACATCTTTGAAGATATTTTTATTTAATTTGTTTCGCGCAGTCTTTTAACATTTTTTTCGAAAATTGAATTTTATATTAATTTTATTATCAAAACCTAACTTCTCACTTATAAAGGTTAAAGATAAAGTAATAAATTTCTATATTAATTTAAAATAGTAGAAAATTTTTAAAATAAAGGATTTATCAACCATTACGGGGAAATGTCTGTATTTAAAAATGTTTTCCTCATTTAAAAATAGACGTGTCTATTTTTTAATCACTACTCGTTACTGATTTTTTTTATATATTTTGAAAGAAATAATTATCTGATTTTTTTTACAAAACTATGCCTCAAGTATTAGCAGTGCACACAATTATTTGCACAGGTTAGGTCAGCTAATTCTTATATCTTGAATGGTATTTTTGGGCATTTCTTTTGAAAATTAAAGCAAAAACAACAAGTAGTAATTTACTATTAAGTCACTACTTAAGTAAAGGATAACCAAAGCATAAACTGGAAACGTAAGCATGAAATGGATTGTTACGGAACCATAAATTGAAAAATATTTTTATTTTCCCAGCAGTCTGAATTATTTTGTAGTCATAAACGTATATAATGTTAATACAACAATAAAAATAATCGTCATCAGGATTTAAACCTAGGTACTCTAGCATTAAATACTTTAAGAGCTCGAATCAACTTAAGACCATATGCATACAGCTCAGAGCCTCCAAAAACACTGAAAACGACACCCCCATTAAAAATTTGTATGTTTACCAACTGTATTCTGTTTATTCGCCTGTTTAGCCACCTTAGGTGATTGTATTGACTTCGGACCGGTTTTATTCGATTCGTTTTCAAAAACATCGAAAACATTCCAGCCGAAATTTGTGATATACCGGCCGCAACATAGGTTCCCACTTATTTACCATGATTTTTTAACTATTTGGTCACTTAGAGTGGTTGTATCGACTCCGCACCGGTTTCATTCGACTTAATGTACCAAGAAAATTACCTTCTTCTCGAAAAAATTACTTAATATAGAATTTGAATTTTACCAAAGTTTTGAAAATTTTCAACTCAGCAAACCGAGTTAATGGCATCATAACAACCTAGTATTCAATAGGGTTCGCGTCAACCCAAGGGTGTGTGTGTGTGCCCTCACCGAGTTAAGCTATTTCTTCACAGATATACCCGCCAAATACTTCCCATCATTAATCGTTATTTGAACCCCTGTTTGAAACCTTTAATTTTTAATTATGAAAATAGAAAAACATGGTACGGGGTACTCGGAAGTTTTCCTCACCACATCGGATTCGCTACTCTCATTCATACTGTTAAGGAATCGCTTCGCTCGCCCTCGCGATTTAATTTATTCCTAAAGGTCATCTATCCAGGCAATGACAGAGCGCAGTGTTGCTATATCGTAAGTTAGCGGTTATAGTGCAACAGAATATCAAGAAGAACGCGAAGAATTCCCCACTCTTGGAGTGATAGAAAATTCGTTGATGCAACAAGTGGTTTTTGCAGTTTAATTTTTATTTATTTTATTATTTAATCTGTTAATGTGTATAACGACTGAGCTCAGATGGACAATGTTATGTGAGTATTGTGTACGCAGTAAAATTTACTAATCTCAAGAGAAAATTGGTTCTCCTTGAGAGCAGCGACGACCGGTCTCCATCAAGTCGTTTTGAAGATTTACTTAGCCGGAAATTAAGCTTACCACCTTTATCTGCTAGAATTGCTGTTGTCGGTGAGGATTCCGGGCTATATGGAACACGTAAACAGGATGCGCAGGAAATTGTACATATAAAATACCCTTAAGCTCTGGCGAGGTTACGCCCCCTATTTTGCTTTATTATTGTAAATAGTTATGTATTGCTTGCTTTTAATTTTAACTTTGCTTATGCACTTCCAGCCTACAAGTCTGGAAGAGTTGTGTTGAAGAAAGGAGGAGTAGATGTAAGACAATTTGTAATCCTACCTGTATGTACCCACACCCACCTTGGTTATGGGTAATGTTTATTTTATATTTTGTTTGTTTATACATATATTATTTACTCCTTTATCTCTTTACTAACTCTATATAAATTTGTGCTGTAATTCTGCGATTAACCCATATTTATCTCAATTCCTCTATATTATTTTATGTGTTATCATTCATCATTTGCAACCAATAACGCTTTTGTATTTAGTCTAAGCATTAAATAGTAGTAGTAGCCTAACATTAGTTATTATAGTAGTTTTTGTAACAATATATGCATGTGCTATTGCTTACCGCAAATTTATCTTGTTTTATTATTATTATTACATTACAGTCCATCTATTAACGAAGTAGGGAACCCTGGGCTAGCAGGGTTTCTGGGCATAGTGTCCTGTGTTGTCAAGAGTCACAGTGGATCGGGTATCCAATTACGGATCCCTCTGACGGGCTCAACATATACTTATTCATCACGTAAAGGCATACACATTCACCAAATTTCAACTTAATTGGAATTTTCTTTCAATTTTCTTAAATTAATTAAAACGTGCTAAATAAAACTAGATTATATTTTAATCCTATGATTATTTATGCTCATTCAGGAATTTATATTCTACTATTATTTGTTTATACTATTTATTTCATATTTTTATCCTACACGCCATATTTTAAACTTTTAATTTTAAACAAATTTTAAAACTCTAAAAGTAGATTTTTAAAGTTTCTTAAAATTCTGCTGAGTCTATATTGTCAGTTAATGACGTTATAAAAAAATTTGGGACAGCACAACTAAACCTGACAATTGTTTTTTGTACCTAGTTTCTTAACTCTCTAGCATAAACACACTTGTAACTATGATAACAACAGACACACATATTTATGAACACACATTCACACCCACATACAGACAGAAAACTTGATAATAACTATTCAGAAGGTCTTAAAAACACCTATAATCTATAATATTAAAAATACCTATAGTTCTAGAAACCGATAATTCAGGTGAAAACTCGGTATCGGGTTTTTAGTGGAAACGCAATACTTTTCCTGTTTACCTACGGTACAAATGAGAAAAAGTAAGTGGAGGTAATCTGTAGAAGTTATTACAAACTGCAATTTTAATGTTTCTAAGTTCAATATTTACTGAAATGTATTCAAAACTACCTACTTAAAGAAAACAAACATTGCTTTACGAACAAAGTCATTATTTATTACAATTTTTCAGTATAGGACGTAGAAATGTATTATTTAACAGGCTTGTACGAGACCCAGCTTTAACAATAAACTGACACAGTGTAGTGAAGGTTCTATGGAGTAGAGAAGAAAATCCTAAGTTAGAGGTTATGTTACAGAGAAGAATAAGAAGAGATCTCTAAAGCTTTAAAATTGCACATCGTAAATATTGGCCTTTCTTATATTAAACAAGGAATTTCTCTTCTCGCCACAAAGTCAGTAGTCTCTCTCAACAAAACTATTTCATACTCAAAAGGAAAAGGATTCGAAGTAAATTAAATTAAGTGTCAAGCCTGTTACTCAAATCAATATATGACAGGAAAAAGACCAATATATGAAAGGAAAATGTGAAATGAAATAAGTATTGTTGAGTGACAGGTAAAAATTCTGATGAACGAAATAAGCATATCGTGAAAGGAGAAAGTTGCATTATAAATTGAAATAAGTATTAAGGGACAGGAAAAGGTTTCGATAAGTAAGCATTGAGTGAAAATAGAAAGTTGCGATTTAAATTGAAGCCAATTAAAGTACTTATTAAGTTAAGTTACAGGAAAAAGGGATTCTTTTTTTCCTTTAAATCAACCATTAAACTTGATGATCCAAGGAAAATTTACATTATCGGCCAGGCATGGCTTTAAGCTTCAGTGATTCATTTATTTTTATTTTATAGGTGCCGTTTTCCCCATAACATTATTCACGCTTTATCGATAAGTTCATCAAAACTACTAGAAAATTTTCTTTTACAAGAACATAATAAGATCTTTAAAAGACCCAAAATGTATTAATCGTCTAAGTTTCATATTACGTAGTATGATGATGTTACGTAAGATGATTTCAAAATTAACTAACATCAACATTTTACACATCATAACATCACATAATAATTAGATTGAAATCAGATTTTCATTATCGTCTCGAGAAATCACGAACAGCACCAGCGTGATTTGAGTAAACATCCTCTGGATCAAATACACCTGGTGGGGGAGCAACAGCTGATTTAAGTAGGAGAAGTTGGTTCAGTTTGAGTGGAGTAACAGATAGTGGATCATTAAAATTGTCGACTATAAGGGGACTTCCTTCAATGATAGATTTACATTCAATCAGAAGTTCATCCTCATTTAAGAGCCCCGTGTGAATTCTTAACAGATAATCAACAAATTCGCCCGACAGATGCTTTATACGTTTAACAGCCCCTTGCATGTGGCTCGCTTTGGCTGTGTTTAAATCGAATTCAAACTTATTTTCAGCTAAAAGATTTTAATGCAGCTTGGGCGATTTCTAAAGACACTTTACGGACTTCTTTTTTACCATGAACAACGAATAAGAAGAATAAAGGACTGGTGTTGTTTTTTATGGTTTTGTGTATAACGGAGACGCACTTCAGACATTACTAATGCAGCTGATTTACCTGGCAGAGGATATTTTACTCCTTCCGCCATTAAAAACTAAATAGCGAAGGATACACATTCGCTCATAAAATAAGAGGAAAACTGGTCTGTCTTAAAAACATTAAAGGTTAACAAGGAAAAATGACCACAACTAAGTGTTTCCACACGGAGAGCTCAGTAATTTGAGACTCGGTCCGCTACAGGAATAAATACATGAAAGAAGCCTAGTGGACTAAAGTAGGCGCAAAGTAAAACTTTAAAATAGTAGGAAGGTTACACAGGCAAAGAACAATGCAAGGAATTATGCATAAATGTTTACAATTGTTATTATTATAGTAAATTAGTTTACAACTCATAATATATATAATGTATTTAGAAATAAATGCTTGATTAAAATAAGTAAACCTTATTGACTAAGGGAGTGAGCTTAACTCGTAGCTAACTAATCTAGACTATCCTATGATGACTTTCATGGTCATAGAGTGGTACATACCAATAAATAAATAACTTATGGTCGTTTAGTAAGTAATAAAGTGGCAAAAGGCTGAGCTAAGTAGCGAAGTCGTACATGACGAAGTTTAAGAGAGCTTCTAGAGTTGAAAGAAAACCTGCAAGCAGGTAAGACTACTTGAGGAGTAACGTGGTTTATGGAAGCCTGGTAGGAGATATGAGTCCATTAAAGCTGTAATGCTAAGTCCAAACGGTGAAGTCGTAAGTTCACAATTAATAATTTCCAGAAATGCATCGATGTATTGATGGATATAGCCAAACTATCCAATTCAAGGCGATAGATTTTAATTTGTTAGTATAAAATAAAATTACAAGAATGCATATTTCTAGGGGGTTAATGAAATTACAAAATAACTTGTTCCGCAGGTACTTCAGGTACGGAACACTAAGTTTAAATAAGAACATTTCTTAAATAATTACTAACTTTTCAAAATTTAGTGAGATTATTATAGGGTTGTAGCTGGGTGGTTACAGTTAATAAACTGTAAGTTTAATAGAGTAAGGTGTTAACCGAAGGATTAACTAATTTAGAATTAGAAACTGCGCAAAATAGACATATTCTTTTAAAACAAAAAGAACGGCGGCCATGAGCGAAGCCAGTATATGATAATGAGGAAGTCTAGGACAGCGAATAGGAGCTCTTTCACAAAGAAGTTAAAGGCTACGAAAGAGACTCTCAAATTTGAAGAGGTTAATCGTAACATGGTATTTTCGAATCTCTCTTAACTAGACTTAACTCTATTATGGACTTTGTCAGAAACATTTTTTAACTCTTAGTAAATTATTTGATGACTGACGAAAAATTATTAGAGAGGGAGATAGATTCATCTCGCGAATACCAATAAAAATTAAATTTAATAAAAAATAAAATTGATAAAATATTTGACCATGACAAATCAACAAATGTGAACGTAGAAGGCTCTACATTGCTTTCTATTGTAAGAGAAAATATTGGGATTTTAAGGGGGTAGGAGAACTAATAGTGGTTGTATTATTTGTAGAAGATTCAGTGCTAAACCATTAGAGACGGCTCCTATAGCACTCTCTTTAAGGAGTGCTTCTTAAGTATAGCGGTCCTGCAAAATCTACGCCTGCAACTTTAAATACGTACGGGGCTCTAACTTTATTTTTAAATAATACATCGCAAGTTACAGATATAATCTTAGATTCGCGTTATACTACCGGATCGTCACCTTAAGTAAGTTTCCAAGTTCCTTTATCATTGATAGCAGTGAAGTCCAAAGGAATTACGGTCCTCTTAACCAGTACGCATTCTTAAGCTCGCCCACTCACCGACAGACCGCAAGAAGCTATATCAGCTGGATTATTTATCTTTGAAACGTGTCTCCAAGACACTGGCTTAGAGCAGTTATGGATAGTTTTAATTTTATTAGCGACTAATACGTGACATAGTATTTTCACGTTCTTGATGTAACAAAGCCAACTCAGCAATTACTTCATAATTTATAATAATAAAGTACCGTTGTACTTTATAATATATTTTGCGAAGTTTTTTGGAAGCTTAATTAAAATGCGGATGCGTCAGTTGTTAACTCAAGCCGAGGAATAGTAATTTCCTTCATTGGTCGAAGCCGAAATTTTCCAAAAAAACTGCAGTAAAATTTCCCTGGGTTATAAAGATATTGCAGGTACGTCACGTGGCATAGCCATTAGATGATGAGCGAGAAAAATGATGTAGCACTAGATTGACTCAATAGTCGTCAAATCAGGTGGTTTATAACATCGAGGTATGCTAATTTCAATGCTGGACAAAATGGTGAGCTCGGTAAGCAACTTCTTCCAAATAGGTTCAAGATGTTTTCAAGAATCTAATCATCCCATTTCCACCAAAAGAACCGCGAGAAATCTCTATCATTTTCAGAGACTGTTAAGTGTGGAAACATCCATTCAATGTCTTGCCGAAAGCGAATTGAAACACCAAGAAGCGAACTAGATATCGTTTAAAGATGTACCTTGGCATCGCGCTAAGCAGTTAAAAATCACCTTGATTTTATGGATATATATATATATATATATATATATATATATATATATATATATATATATATATTTCTAATAGTAGCAAGATACCCTCAAGACAGTGCAAACACTGATAAAGAACAAAATATTAAAGATTAGCTATATAAGACCGCACAAACCTATAGATGTTTTACTACAAATATTTAGGCATTTACAAAATATGTTTTGTATTTTTCACGTTTGTTGTTAGTCTTTTCATTCTTTTAACTAACTAGATAAAAGATACCACTAAAGATATAAAAGGTTTGAACTAAATTAAAAGTAGTGAATAGAACAAACCCAGAGAAGAGCTGAAAAGAACAATGTTATGCTAATAAACAGACACTTGAGCCCTTCATGTGGCTAGGGACTAAATTATTCTACGTGTTTTAGTCCCGAACAAAAGAATTTTCAAAAGCATGTTGTAAAGTTTAAACTCAGTTAGAAATCCATACATCATTTTATTTGCCAAGAAAAACTGGGGTTTTTAGATAAACTGGTTTTTTGGCTGAAGATTTTAGTTTTATTTTATTCTCTTTGCTCTGATAAACAAAAAAAGAAGTTACTTTTTATATTATATAAATTACAAACTAAAAAAGTTTTTGATAAATTGACCGGTAAGAAAAATTTGTAGTTTTATATATTTTGGAATGGATGATAGATTCATTTGGTCTTCTACCTTCGAATATTAATTTACATCACTAACTTGTTATAAAATTTCTTTAGTAGTTTTCTTGAGCTAGTAATAACAAATTTAATTTTCGAGTATCACGGAACTTTTTATGGTTTTGTTTATATTTAGGTTAAAGATTTTGTTTGTTCACATATAATAATTTATCTCTCCTGGGTTCTCCGATTAATTCTGTTAAATATCGGCAACACATTGTAGAAGCTGTTTAAAGGAAATACATCCGAGCAGTAATCAAGAAACTGCAGCTAATTTAAAAAGCGTTGATAAGATTCCCAGAAATTCAGAACATAACGAACGATTAAAACATTTTGATCTTAAGATTTTCAGTGATATTGGAAATGAGAAAAAATGTAAACTATATCTCAAAGTATAAGAATAAGATGTTGAAGACGATGAAGGAACAATCTTAAACTACTAAGGTAAACAAAGTGTAAAACTTTAATGTCAAATGACGTCACAAAAATTATATGCACGTACAATACGTACTATAACTATCTATCTCATCTATAACTAAGCACACATAAGCAGACAAAAGTCAGATTTTAATTTATATTGGCTAGATAGGAAAACAATACGGGAACATGTCTAGATAAGTGCGACACTTTTGTTTATTTAACAGATTCACTAATCAATATATAAAAAAACAGTTAATCCAAAACACCTTTACCTTTATGTTGTTTTTCTTGTCTTACCAATGTTAATTATAGCTGTTGCGTGGAGCTAATTATGTTTAATTAAGCTCCACAATAAATAAATAAACAGCTATACTTTATGTAATTTCATACTACTGAGTTATCCAAAACATGAATAGTGGACACAATATATTGTTTCAACATATATGTGTCAATATATTCTCTCGCACAATTATATTGTGTCAACATATACTTTAATTAATATAGAAACAATGAGATCAATTAATAAAACCTTAAATCATTCAGCATTCAGGACGCTAAAATATGTTGCATGTTCCAGCTAAAATATTCTTCTCCTGACCGCTTGTGTTATATTTATTTGTACGTAATGTGTACTGTTGACAGTGTAATTAATAAATCAATTTTGAGGACCTTACACTGTTTAAAATTTATTTAATAAAAAGATTTATTCATATTTTATCTTTTAACAAATATATTTGAAAACTCAAGCTTGCTTTAAATCTATCAAAAACCCTAGAATAGTTTAACTATTTACTAATAAATATTAAAACAATATCTTTTACAAACAAGTCTGTTTTAAATAAACTAAAGATATTTTATGACGTCAGAACTTCTTGGTTAACCATACTACGTTAAAAGAAAGAGAATTCAGACATTCCCAAGCATATCGTATAATATCACTGAGAAGAACACTCATTTCAGACACATCTGGTTTACTACATCCTTTTAACAGATCGTTTATCATTATAACACTTCAACACAAAGAGTTATTTTACCAATGATAGTATTTTTGGTGGGTATCAAGAATCGTAATAAGTATAACATTCTATAATAGCCATGATAAAAGAATTTAAACCTATCTTAATATTGATGGGTAATTATGGTCAAAAAGGGCCCTAGGATACTTGATCAGGGCTTTAAAGCAGCATAAGGGACTAGAGCCAATGATGGACCTTAACTTGGTCAGTGCTTTAAAGCAGCATAAGGGACTAGAGCCAATGATAGACCTTAACTTGGTCAGGGCTTTAAAGCAGCATAAGGGACTAGAGCCAATGATGGACCTTAACTTGGTCAGGGCTTTAAAGCAGCATAAGGGACTAGAGCCAATGATAGACCTTAACTTGGTCAGGCTTTAAAGCAGCATAAGGGACTAGAGCCAATGATGGACCTTAACTTGGTCAGGGCTTTAAAGCAGCATAAGGGACTAGAGCCAATGATAGACCTTAACTTGGTCAGGGCTTTAAAGCAGCATAAGGGACTAGAGCCAATGATAGACCTTAACTTGGTCAGGGCTTTAAAGTAGCATAAGGGACTAGAGTCAATGATAGACCTTAATACTTGATCAGGGCTTTAAAGTAACAGAAAAGAGCCTCAGAGATTTATGTTTTTAAGTTCTTAAATATTACGATTTGTTACCTAAATCTATAGTAGGTATACTTGGACTTCAAAGGCCCCAGACGGAAGACTAGGGTCTCAAAGGGCTCTAAACATACTTGATCATGGGCCTAGAGCTCTTCAAAAAGGCCCTAGATATTAAACAATAGTTTAATTAATTATTTAATTTACATGAATAAACAAAGTTTTACTTATGTGTATTTTAAATTATTTAAATACATTAATTTGCATTTACTTAAATTTTATTAAATATTAAATAAAATAAATTAGATAAAGTTTGCTATAATAATTAATACTACTTTAGTTAAAAAGATGACACTTTTTCATGGGAAGCAATTAAGGACCCCTCCTTTTCTATTGGGCCCCATGAGATGCAGGTTTGGGCCCTTTTAGGTCAAACCCTCCTCGGGTCTTTTTGTCTCAGACCGCCACTTGTTATTGCATTTTAGACTTTGAGTTTTTGATTACATTTCATACTCTGAGGTCAATCGTGCTAGACCGGAGTAATATGAGCTCGAGATTTTAATGTCTCTAGAAATTGTTAAACGAGAGAGGCGGTATTTATTTAATAATAAAAAGTTTTGGAGTACCTAGTACCCGATGTTTTTCTTTTTACTCCCAATCGTCATCATTGTACTTTTAAAATTTAAATAAATAAATAAATAAATCGTTTATTTGATTATGTTTATGATTTTTACTCTCTTTAAAAAAACTCTTCTTTAATTAAAGAGTACAAATCGCATTTTTACATAAAAGAAAAGAGGGTGAAATTGGTAAGATTCAATTTCTAAAAGGTGGAAAACCCTTTAGATAAAAAAGGTTTTAAGAAGTTCCAGTTGACTTGTTCTTAGTTTAAACCTTTCGTAGGAGAAACCCAAAATAAGGAGCTTCAAAAATAAGGCGACCTTAAAATAGGAGGCCCCTCCAAAATAGAAGCCTTTTTACGAAATTACTTACAGTATTAGAAAACAAAAAAAAAGCCTTTATTACCATGTTTTTATTATAGTTTAAACAACATTTAATTTAGTATTTAAATAAAATGTTGCTCTCTTCTTTCTAAATATTTTAATATACATATTAAATTATTAAACCATATCATAGTGTGCCCTAATTTCAAATTTAAAAATTATCGTAGATAAACACCTTTTGGCAATCTATTTAGCTATATATTAGCTGCATATTAGCTATATGCTCTTTTTACAACTATTTAACTGCCTCTTTTATTTATTTCGAGAGAGATAAATTTAAGACAAAAACAAATAAAACGGTTACGTGTAACCACGGAACTTTTCCTCATCACATCGGATTCGCTACGCTCACCCTCTCTACTTCTGACCCACTTTGCTCCTCGTCCTCAGATAGTAAATTTATTCCTTTCATTCCCAGCAGTTACCCATCCAGGCACTGGTCACGCTCGATGTTAAGGTTTATACTTATACCAAATTTAACTTAATCGAATTATTTTCTGATTTTTTAAATTTTTTAAAAAATGTATACAAGTTATTTGATAACAATCGAACTAATGCTGATAATGGGACGAAACTTGACACATATGTAATACATGGCTACATGCCTACAAAATTTTAAATTGATCGCAAAATTTTCCGCGATCATGATTTTCCGAAAGTTTTGCTGAGTTATTTTTAGTTAGGGTTAGTTAAAATTATTTTTTTGATAGGGCAACTAGATATACTAATTAGTTTATGAAGATTTAGGTCTTCCGGTGGTGACCGGGTCAATGTAGATGAAGAATCCGACGTTTCGCTTCCACTGTGGGAGGCATCTTCAGGGATGTAGGACATCATGGATAGAAATACAATGCTCAACAAAACTGAACTCTTGAGTTTGAACACGTGTTTCTATCCATAATGCCCTACGTCCCTGAAGATCCTTCCACAGTGGAAGTGAAACGTCGGATTCTTCATCTACATTGACAATCTTCATGACAATAACCGCGGAAGCCTACGCAATTTATTAATTAGTTTTTATACAAAGTTTCAACTCTCTAGCATAAATACACTAGAAGCTACGATAACATGAAATAAAAGATTAAACTATACAAAACAAGAACCAATACACGAGGGACTACTTCTAAGAGGTCCATGTTTGAAGAGTTGACTGTAATAAAGTGGGCAGACGGAGGAGCTTGAATGAGAGAAATTTGCAATATACCTCTTACTTTTAAAGCCTCTCCTATTAAAAAACTCCTAGTTCAATTAATAATTTAATAAATAGAATTATTAATTAAACTAGAAAATGTTACCTCTTCAAATGCAAGCAAGAGAAAGATCCTGTTAGAGGGAGGATGCAAATTTACTGCACTCTACCTTCCCCTTTTCCTTGTGACATTATCATATTAATAAAAGGACTTATCAAGTGTAAGATTAAAAATTAGATTTTGATTAAAAAAAATACTAAAGGAAAAAATAGAATAATTATGTTTCTAAGCACTCCTAAAATGTCTACTTTATCCTTCAATTTTCTAGTCAACTTGAGGTTATCCTACAACTTCAATTTTAAGTGTCAAAAGAAGTCCTTAAGGACCTTATCTAGCCAAAAGAACTGTTCTCCAGAATAGTATATTTTCTCAAGTATTCTACTTATAAAATGTTATATGGATTAAAAATGTTCTATTAGATCCTCATAAAATTGAAAAAAGTGTATTTATTAACATTTAAATAAGTTTTGATCTAAGGACACGGAGAATTTGCCAGTCAATTAGAACTCAAGAGAGAAAATTTGCTTTTAGAATGCACCATGTTATAAATATTATAAAGGCGTATAATATATCTTGTCTAACCAATAAAATTAAAAATTAAACCAACAAAATATCATAGATTGTATCTTATCCCTCATTTTAGCAAATTATGAGATCTGTTTAATAAACTCTCCTACGTCTGGAAACTACGACATTAATTTTGCAAAATATAAAGTTAATTTTGTAACGAGTTTATTAAAACTTTGTGGAATATTGATCGCAGGGAGAGAGGATACCCGCGGGGAGGAGAAAACGAAGCTACAGTTAATAAATTACTAAAACTAATTAATTCAAGTACATTTCTGAATAAGAGGGGTAAAGGAGGCAGTATACATTTTTAGGGGAAAAAAGTATGAATTATATTAAATATGATTTTCAATTTTAATATCGACAGTGCATAAAATTAATATTTTTTATGAATTTGAAATTACTTAGAAAATCCGTTATTAAACCACTGACCTATGAAAGAAAGCAGTAAACTTTAACCATTAACTTATCGGACTCGCCTCTCATCCTGGCCACTTCAAACTCTCTACAATCGTCTTTAGACAGAAAGATGAGTTTTCATCTCAGTGGTCCACCTACTGACAACGTGCGATGCGATAGATGTATACACCTTTACATCTATACATACTTTTTTACATGTAATGGAACACATTTGCACTAACATCCATATGTAATAAAAATAAGTGGAATAAACCTATTTTATTTATTTATCTATGCATACATATTTTTATATATTATTATTGAATTATAACATACATATATAATTAATGCCGAGTTCAGTCTGACCACTAGGGGTAGGAGATCCTAAATCGAAATTGGGTCTAAGAACACCAAATACTTAATGAGCGCCAGATTTTTTTTAACCCACAAAGGGAGGGGGGATAAGAACAAACCGGGGGATAGAACTCTATGCGACACCAAAAACCATTTCAATTAGAAACATCATAAATAAAACCTCCTCATTAGACTAGGAAAGATAGAATTAGGGACACTAAAATTTGAAATGGAAAAAAATAGTTTAAGAATCCTATGCATAAAATTTCAGTACACTTACCGTCATACGAAGAACATCCAAAGCGCAGGTATCATCAGGTACAATGGACCCACATACGAGGTCTAAGTACCTAGGAAATTATTTCCTCCGGAATTAGTTTAAAAAAAACATATATCATGATCAACCAATTTAAAATTAAACATATTCTCTCTAAACTCAAGACTTAATTTTGTAACAATACAAAAAAAAGAACTTTTAAATTAATAAATTAATTTACGGCCGTAGGCCCCAGTGGTCCCTACCGGGGCCTCGCGGAAAAACCAATAAAAGTCGGAAAACCTTCTTCTGCCTAATCAAAAATAGTGTTAATAACTAGATAAGCCTATAAAATAAATCAAATAATAATACCTTCTAAATCGAGATTAAGTATTTAATGAAAATTTCAAATTTACCAAAACTAAATTCTAATTCAAATTTTCTACCCAAAATATATCGTTACAGTATATTTATAAGAACAGACATGTTTAATACTATTACCGACAAAAAAAATACTTATACGTAAAAGATGCATTAAAACTATGATTTTTTTACAGCTGTTATATACAAGGTGGACCAAAAGTCTCCCCCACCTTCTTAAATTTTGAACTGTTTGACATAAACTCAAACAGTTGGGGTACTTTTTATAAGCCAAGGGAACTTCATTTTAATAGTATAGTTAACATTGGGTGTCGCACGAAACAACAAATTGTGCGATAAAATATAATAAATTAAAAATCAAAAATGGTTGTATTTACCGCAAGTTGAAGAAGCATGAAGAATCAGCTACCGTCGATACTTGCTGTTGGATATGAATATCTCTGGACACGTTTCGGCATAACGCCATCCATCATTAGCAGAGGGGGAAAAACTCGAGCTCTCAACTGATAAAGTTATATGAGTGAATAACTTTTAGGCCCGTATTCAGAATCATTTTAAAAAAATCTCTCCTAGGTTGTTCCTAGCCTTCTCCTAGGTTGTTCCTAGCTTTCTCCTAGGCCTAGCGGTATTCAGAATCAGTTTTTGAAATCTCTCCTAGGTTGTTCCTAGCTTCTTCCTAGCTTCTTCCTAGCCTTCTCCTAGCTTTTAAAAAATCAACCTTAGGAATGATTTTACGTAAATTTATTCGTGCTAAAACGTTAATATAACAAAAATAGAATAAAAACTTACATTAGAGTTAATTATAACTTAATTTTATTAATTATCTTTACAATAATTTGAACCTCAATTTTACGTAAACAGACATTTTTTGACAACTAGCGCTACCTAGTAGAGAACTGTAAAACTAATAATATTGAGATATTCTACAAAAATAAACAAATGATTTGTAAACAAACCTGGCACAGAATAAACTCCCTTAAAATACGTAAATTTGTAATGACAACAAACTTATTTATAGTTGCCGATTATTTTAAAGTATATCTAATGTGAAAGTGCGTGACCTTGACCCAGTGAAGGTTTGAAACTAGAGAATGATTTGCATTTTATTTTCACTTATGAAGAAATCATTATATGTCATCAATGTACTATTTAAATGTTTTTACAATAACATAGTTAGTGATAATAAAAAACAGGTTAAACTTTCGTAGAGTGTATGGGTGCCACATTTTTTAATTGTAAGTTTATAGAAGAAATTATTATATTTGACATAAATAAATCATCATATTATAGGGTTGTATAAACCCTACAGTTGGTACTTCCATTTTTCACACTGATCTATAAAGTCATATCACGTAAAGTCAAATTAGTTTACGTAGCAATTAGTTCGTTTTAGGCGTTTTAAAAGCGGTTGATATTGTGAACAGTTTAAAAACTACACAAAACAAACAAAATGTATAATATACTTTTCAGTCTTGTTTACCTTTATAAGTTAGCCAATTTACCCGTAATTATTTAGTTTAGTTTAGAACTTTCCAGTAATAATTATATACTCAATAAAATATACTCAGCACTAGTATTATTTTATTTATTTTCTATAGGTTTCATCAAGTTTATGATACTTTCCATTTATAATATTTGATAGCATTTATTGCAAGGTTAGCAATCAAGAAGGCGGTCGCTCAAAACGGGGATTTTCAAAACAGTTAACAGCTCTACTTCATTCTAGATGGGAATATACAACACTACCACGTTAAGGCAGAGTTTTGAATCCCACATTTTAATGGGGAGATACATCAATAAGTATAATGTTTACTCTACCAACATAATGTAAACAATGCTTACTATCCCCGTTATGATTGTTACTTAGCTGATCTTTCTAATCAAATCAGCATTAAACATCTCTGAGTTCATACGTTGTGAACGTAGAGATCACGATTTTCTTTACGTATTTTTTATAGTATTCATAAGCCTATTGCTTAGGAAAAAACATTTGTTATAGCTTAACAAAAATTAAAAAATGTAAATGGAATGTAAAAACTTTGCTTCGGGTATATAATCGACCATATCAAATATAAATACGTCACGGAAGTTACGTTTTGTTGCAGAACGTTTCTTTGTTTACATAATAAAGCAATGCTATTGGTCACTTTAGGATCACAAAAAATAAATAATAGGATCCTTTGTTTCATTTTGTTTTGATATGAGCCAATATGTATTTTGTGACGTCACACTTTCGCGACGGTTAACATAGTGCTCATGAAGAAGATATACAGGGTGGTGCATTTCACCCTGCACTGGTGCATTTCACCAATACATCACTTTGATTAACTCAGCTTCGTATGGAGCTATCGCGATAAAATTCGTTACAACCCCACTAAGTTGACAACTGGAAGTTTGAATACCCAATTATTATGTTGTTAATCGTCTGGTATGTATGGTCATCATATTACCATATGTGATTTTTTACAGTAACTTTAGATTATATTGGAGCAAACCTTTGCGTCATATTCTGAACATTTGATACTAATAAAATGAAATTCCGGTAATTTTTTGTAATTTTCCCGGGGGTGGTACCCCCAAAATTTATAAGGGGACCCGTCCAAAAAAAAAAATTTTTTACTGGCGCAATATCCGTTTCAGGTCAAAAGAAGTTGTTTGGAGCAATAAAACAAATTTTTGATTTTTTTGGGGGCAACACCCCCCAAAATTTAAAAGGGGAGCCAACCAAAAAAATTTTTTAATGGCTCAAAATCCGTTTCAGGTCAATAGAATTTGTTTGGAGCAATAAAAAAAATTTTTGATTTTTTGGGCAGCACCCCCAAAATTTATAAGGGGGTGACAACCAAAAAATTTTTCGCCCTGAACCACTCTTGTTTACCCAAAACGGATTTTAAGCTCAAAAACAATTATTAAAATAGAACAAAAACTGACTAGAGACAATCTAGGGACGATTTAAGGTACCTCTCTACCTACCTTGGATCTTCCTAGGTTGTTCCTAGCTTTTTCCTAGCCTTTTCCTAGAATTTAAGGTGCAAAGTTAGGAAAAGGCTAGGAGAAACCTAGGAGAGATCTCTTCCTAGCCCTAGGGACGGTTAAAAATGTTCTAAAATGGACACTAAAGCTAGAAGAAGCTAGGAAAAAGCTAGGAACAACCTAGGAACAACCTAGGAAGAACCTAGGAGAGATTTTTTTTGAAACTTTTGATCATTCTGAATACGGGCCTTAGTCTCAATGAGCACAACGAGCCCACAGAAGATCTTCAGAGGGTAGCTGTTTTTTCAATAGAATAAAGTAACTTGGAAGGCAAACTTAATTAGGCTTTTGGGGTTCTAGAAATAAATACAAGACATTTTGCCCTCAGCATATTTTTGTCTTATACCGCTATTTTGGCGGGATTGAGAGCACAAAATGTAAACATTCGATAATTTTATTCAAAATTGAAGCTTAAGTATTAAAATTAGAATAAATTTGACAAGAGTAAAAAAAATATTTTTGACTTAAGAACCCAAATCAATCATTACATTTTAAATTTAAAAAAATCAGAGTTAATATTTTGCCATATCCTAGCAGCATTCGTGACTGTAAACCCTTTAAAATGAGGGTAAGCTATTGAATACAGACAAACAATTTGGTAAAAACTACTCAAAAGGTCTTAAAAACGCCTAAGACGGATAATTCAGTTGAAATTCCGGTTTCACGGTTTTTAGTGCAAACACATTACTTTTCCTATGTGCCTACGTTAAAAATGAGAAAAAATAAAAGGCAAAAGTGCAAAAATATTCTTTAGAATATGCTATAAATGTTACATGATAATATTGTATACCGTATCAAGGATATGGAAATATAAACTGATAATCCATAAAAACTTTGCAAACCCATTCTGCCTACTATATTTTGCTTTTACTTGCGCTAAAACATTGAAAGCGTTTTATTCCAAAACATCTCTCTATCATATACTAAAGGAAAATATTTATCCTTAAAACTCAGCTAGAGTATCGAGAAAATTCGAAGGAGAATACTAAGAAAATAGACCCTATCTTATCTACTTAGGGGTTTTCCTAAGAAAAGTCGAACTGGAAATAGACTGGAAACATTCTAAGGCTAAAATGATAACTTTAGATGTTTATGAAAGTTATTTTTGTTGTGCTTTTTCTGATTTTCTTATTTCCAGGTTTATAATATGGCTTCGATTTTCATTTTTACGTCTAGTTTCAGGTTGCCTGTTCGAGTTCAACAAAATAGAATTTTGCTGACACTTTGAAACTTATACAAAATAATAAGGAAAAACGTATTTTTACTTTTACTTATCTAAAGCGTAAGTATGGATAAAAAGTACTGAATTCCACTCAAAATCCGAAACCGAGGTTTCACCTAGACTATGTGTGGAAGTGACTATCCATTAAATGAGTTTAAAAGACGCCAAAAGTCCTCATTAATGTTCTTAGGGGCGCTGAAATGAAAAAACTGACCCTAAATTGATACGATTACTCTAATTGTATCAATTAGAAAAAACCGACGATAAAAAATAAATATTGCGCAGGGTGTCATTCTTTGTGGGGCGTTTAATATAATAAAACTGGTCCGGAGTCGATAAGAAAATAAAAAGTGACTAATGAGACCAAAAAACGGTGGTCATTTACCGGAAAACCTCAAATGCGGCCGGTAAACAACATATTTTAAGAAGGGATTCGTTCATGATATTTTTGGCCTGTGAGTTGAATAGAGCACTTTAAGGGATCAAAGCCAGGGTACCTGGGTTTAACCTAGTAAGGACCATATTTTTTGTTTTTATTTTTCCTCATTTGTGGGAATTTTTTGTGTGAGATAAATATGGGCATTTTCTTTCAAAAAATTAAAAAAACAAATTGTGACGCTACTGATTAGATAATTAAATATATACTGAAATATTCAGCAAAAATTGGATTGACAAGCAAGAAAATCCCATTTCAGAGAAAATTTGGTTCTGCTATTGATTCAAAACATTAACAGTTACTTAAATATCAGCAAGCATAACTCGCAACTCATTTATTCTGTATTTTCAAAGGAAATGCACTAAAACCTTTACACACCAAGTTAGCTTTAATCTAGTGCAAATATGATATGCATCGCCAATTTTAAAGGTATAGTTTTGTATAAACAAATGGATAATTATGCGCATTTTCTTTGAAAAATACAGAAAAAATGAGTTCAGGTAGTGCTTGACAATTGAGTAACTTCCTACTTATAAATCACAAACCGGAACTGGAAGAAAGGAAGAAATGGATGATTAAGCACGAAAGCACGTATTCCAAAGAAAGTTCATCCGAATTGCGGACACCATGCCAGAATTTTCGTAATTAATTATTTAACAAATAAGTATACTTAGTTTTATTTCAATACGGTTATTATTATTATTATTTGTTTTTTTGGGTCACTATTGTTAAGCAGCATCCAGAGAGGTCCTAGCCTGGATGGGTGACCTTGACTGCCTGAGGATTAGCTAAGCGAATCCGAAAACGTACTGCTATGTAAAATAGATATTTTCCTAATCCCGAAGACAAGCGAAGCAAGTCCGAATTAGCGAGTAAAAGTTCCATCAGAGCAACAATGTTTTATTTTGCTACCGTGAGTGGATAAAATAACATTTAAATGTATTTATAAGACTTATAAGACTGTATTAAAGACTTAAATTACCGGTAAGTTTAAAAAAAATCTATCTGGTTTATTATTAAAAAAAAACCGTTTATTATTACAAATTACAAAATTATATTAGTAATTTTAGCAACCAGGAAAGAAAAGCGAAAACAAACAGACGATAATAACTGAGGTATAACTTAATTAGAAAAATCAAACCTACGCATGAGGTCTGAAATCAATATAATATCAGACATCAAACATGTATAAGAGGTCTGAGATTTCAAACTCTTATTATGCTGAGTGCGTCCATAGTTCATTTAAGTATTTAAATATTATTAATTCTGAAAATGATTACGTCATCTTTCCAAATGTTGACGTCAGATGTTTTTGGGTTACTATCAACTGATTCAACATAATTTTATTTCTATATATATTGGCTAATAAGTGGAAAAGGAAAGAATTACAAGAAAAGTTAGTCCCCTTAAAAACTTGTGTCAGTTGAGAAAACTCGATTTTTAAAAAAAAACTCGAATTCTTCAAAAATGGCTGCCAATGCGTTTAGGCAACAACAGATAAAATAAATGATGAATGTCAACTGTCAAAATATTGTGTAAACAAACCCTCTGTGTTGCTAAATTTTTCTATGAAAGGAAAAAAATATTACTGTTTTATACGAATTTCTATCACAATAAATAATCTATATAATTTTATGAGGAAGTGGTCAGATAGGTAAAGAAAACACAAAATTTGAGCTTTCGGCCGTAAATTAGGCCTTCATAATTTAATAATTAAATAATGACCACTTCCTCAAAATTATATAGTTTAAATAGTTTGGTCAATAATTTTATAACAATAAATAATCTTCATCGTCAATGCATATGCATATCCTCCTTTACACTACCCCAAAGGCACAAAAGTAGCCCTAGTGGCCAACATTTCTTCTTTTGACATCATAATTACTCAAGACATACGTGAGTAAAGTCACTTGTTTAATTATCCAATTAAAAAAATGAAAATAAACATCGATTAAGCAAGACGCAGTATTGTCTTAAAAAATCACAAGTAATTATTAGATTAGAAAATATTGGTACCTTATAGATTATTTCATAAAAATAACTTAATTCGATGAAATGAAAATATTATCTATCAGAACTAAATAAATCCAAAATTAAATAACCTCTCTAAACGTGCGTATAATTTTATAAATAACCCCGCGAGTGTTTAAATTTAGATCAATCAAAAGATTTTACGTCATTATGATCATATTAGGTCGACCAATTATAATTTACCTTAAAAGTAAGTCAAACATTTAATTAAACGTAAATTTATTATTAAAAAAAATATTCGCATAATTAATAGAAGCGTGTTAACGGACGCGATATGTGATAGTATACTGATCGCTAAGCAGGAAGCCAACATGTCTGAACATGCACAAGTCCAGGGTGCCTCGCAAATTTAATTTTAATTCTATTTATAGAGCAACAATTCTTTGACTGCCTGGGTTGAAGATATTAGCGAACTTTAAACAAATATATTGTAAAATATATTGTGAAAAATTGTAAACAAATCTTTTCAGCTAAGTAATATTTTTATAATATATTTTTTATATTTTTAGTTTATTTGTATTGTATATTAGTTGTTTTGATATAATTAGTAATTAATAATAAATAAATTAAAAGGTCTCTGAGTCTTAAAAGTGAATCAATCTAAAATTTGCCTCTAGTTTACGTACTTTAAATTGGTTTAGCATTAATAAACAAATTTTTTGAAATAAATGATTGAGTTACTTCTTTTGTCTCGTAATGAACCATTTTTTTACGGTGTCTTGTTTAAAGCGACGCCGCTTCGGTTATTTTCTTTGGATTAACCACTCTTGATTTTAGACTTGACTTTTCTGATAAGTTTTATAAAACAAATTAGAACAGGCGTTTAAGTCGTAGATTACATTTGAGCAGGCTATCATAGTATAACCGCACTCCGGGGGGGGGGAGGTGTTGTGTAAAAAACATATTTGTACTATTTATAGGTAGTGTTTAAAATTTTTCGCAAACTTTAGCTAGTACATTGACCGCATCTAAATTATGGTTACGTCAGGAATGAAATTTCATAGGACCATATTTATAAGAAACTTAACACACTTTAAACAAATCATTTACATTTTAAAAACATCTTCTTTTTTTATTCTACCTCAATTATACTTTTAAAACCAGATTATGGGACTATAATTTTGAATCTCAAAAACGAGAAAATACCATACTGTTCAAATATTTTTTATTAGAACATTGCAGTAATATTATTATTAATTAAACATAACTATAATGTTCACACTCTTTTTTTGCTCTCATTTTATTATACAACTGTTCAACTTAATTCCAAAGATTCACAAAGTTCAATAGTAAGTTCGAATAACTTTCATATCAAGTTTTTCCAAGAGTTGAACTCCTAGTGACACCCTAGAGATTCAAAAGAAAAAGTATGTTATATCTAGAGAGAATCGAGAGAAAAGAAGTTTTTATTACGTTATTTATCGTTATGGCTATCTGAGGAAACTACTTGGTGTTTTTCTTACTTCTTTATACTTAAAATGAATATTGCAAGTTATTCGTTGTTCCACAATTTCAGAGCTAAAGAAATACTCAAAATTGTTTATTTCTTTAGTTAAATTTTTAATGATTGGTTTAACCACTCTTGGATAAATATACTACAGAAAGGTAGCAAAATTAGCTACCTAGTTCCATTTTACTTTTCCTCATTTATACCGCAGGTACATACATTTATTCCGAAGTAGGAAGGATGAGCGTTGCGAATTTGATTTAATAAAAAAAAATCCAAGGTACCCCGTACCCGATTTTTTATCATATTTCTATTCTATGACTAAAATAATTATATTTTCTCCTTAATATTTTTTCTATCACTATTATTTTGCCCCATATGAAAGACAAAAATGTAAAAGGGCTTAAAAAGTAGTAAAAATATTTTTATATGGTCCCTAAGTATAATAAATAATGTTCTATACCTTAAAAAGTTTCTCTATCACTAATAGTTTGCTACTCATCCCCTCTCCAAAGAGGTAAAAAGGTAAAAGAGCGCCCAAAAATATAATTTTAAAAATGATTATTTTTTGTCTTTTAGGTAGAATAAATAATATTAATTCTTTGACATTTTTCTCAAACACTAATATTTGCCCCCTATAAAGGAATAAAAATGTGTAGGGGAGCGAAAAAATAAACAAATAAAGTAGAAAAAAAGGCTATTAGAGATGGGTGTGTCCAACGAATAAAAAATAGTTATTCTACCTTAAAAAACAAAAATCGCCAATATTTTTATTTTTTAACATTTATTTTTGGGCGCATTTTTTAATTTTAGGGGCATACTATTAGTGACGAAGAAAAATGCCCAAGAATATGATATTATTTATTTTATTTTACAACTTAAGGAGCAAGTATCATCAATAAAAACATATTTTAACTACTTTTTTGACGCCCTAATAAATTTTTCCGTCATAGGGGGCAAACTACTCGTTTCATCCTTGAACACGAAAATATGAAACTATTCATATTTGCGAATCTCCCCTATTTATTGAATTAGTGAAGTGGCCACGGCCGATCAATCCTGGTCTGAAATTTTACAATTATAAGGGAAATTTATATTAAGGTAATTTATTTTTTTTGTTCCGTTTAATTAATTTTTACCTATACAAATTAACGTTTAAGGTTTAACCATCATATAATCAAATATGAATAATGGAAAAAGATATATAGATACAAACAGTGTTTAAAATTTCAGGAATGCGAAAATTAATTTCTTTACATATTTACAGATAGAGTGATATTGGAAGGATGAAAATAGTTTTGTATTAAGCAATAATACTGCTTATTTCCTAAAAAAAAATCAAAATTTCATTTGAGGTATTCTTTATTTAAAACATAAACAAATAAATTAGGCAAACAATGAAATGTAAAGCAAGAAAAACTAGTATTCCAAATTTGCCCGGCTTGCAGACACCCTCCCCACACACAAAATTTGATTATAGGGTGAGAAAAGTCCTAAAAATGGACCGATAAGAGTTATTTCTTTTATACTTTTCCTTACTTATACCGTAGGTGTATAGGAAAATTGTATGAATTTGAATGAGCACTAGTGGAGTTGTTCATAATGAAAGGAACGAAGAAAAGAGTCTCTCCACAAAACAATAATTTATTCAAAGCGCTTTCAACCTAACATGAGGCCATCATCAGTGCCTGTACAAAGAAATAGAAACCATAAAAAATTAATCATATATAGTCAATACTAAAACAATAAATAAAAACAAATAAATAACAAAGTTAAGACAGTAAAACAATTATAAATTAAATATGAATAAAAATTACCAGATATAATATAAAGAATAAACGGCTAAGAGAAAGACATTAAAGGTTAATATAAGTCAAACTGTGGAATTCGCAGTTTTCCTGATTTTGATTTTGTACAAAAATCAATCTATATATGTGATGATGGCCTCATGTTAGGTTGAAAGCGCTTTGAATAAATTATTGTTTTGTGGAGAGACTCTTTTCTTCGTTCCTTTCATATAGGAAAATTATTGTGTTTGCAAAAAACCAAATCCGGGAAGACACCGGAATCATTCGTTTCAGGGTTTTTAAGACCTCCTGATTACTTTTGTCAAAGTTGTATGTATGAGTGTCTCTTACCTTCATAGCTCCCAGGGTATTTATGATAGAGAGTTTGTACAAAAATCAATCTATATATGTGTAGTTGAGCTGTTCCGAAAAATATTTTGACGTCATTAATTTGCAATAATGACTAAAAAAAATTTCGAAAAATTACAAAACGTGGAAAAACCTTCTGATTGGATTGGGATTTAACATGCATGTAGCCATGTATAAGACTAACGTATGTGCAAAGTTTCATCTCATTATCAGCATTAGTTCAATTTTTATCAAATAACTTGCATACGTCTTTTAAAAAATGTAAAAATCGGAAAATGATTCGATTGAATTGAAATTTGGTGCAAGTGTATATCATCACGTAATAGATAGGTATACTAAGTTTCATTTGAATGCAACAAGTATATCCATGATTTTCATTAGATCATAAAAGTTATGCAGCATCGAACGTTACAAAACGGATATGAATATATCTGAAGACGAGCGAAGTGAGTCCGCAGACGTTTTGCAGTATAAGTTTAACGACTTATACATCCCGAAGACGAAGTAGGGAGGACGAGCGTAGTTAATCCGATGTAATGAAACAAATTTCCGATGTATCCCGTACCTGATATTTTTATTTAAATATTTAAGATTTTTAATATGAACCATATTAAGTTATCACAACAACTGTCTTTAATAATATTAAAGACAGTAAATATATTAATATTTGTTGTTCGCGATTTAATGTATATCTACGAAACATATTTAATCAAATCTGTTGAACTTGTTTATTAACGACATGTTATTAGAAGAGTTCGACATGATTGGAACATATTTAGGGTAATTAAATATATGATATTCTATTTTAAAGGTATTCTTAGTATAATTTAGTGGTTACAAGATAATCTGTTTAAAATATTTAGAGTTAGAGCATTGTTTTAAGTAAGTGAGAAGTGAAACTATGCTAAAGAAACTCAGGTCGAACAGGAACAAAGAAATAACTTTGTAAAAGTTATCCAATAAGTTAAGAGGGCAAAAGAAATATTTTCTAATCAAGCAAGATGAAACACACAAAAAATCTGAGAACGGGGACCCTCTGAACTTTTCCTTATAACTTCTAATCGCTTCGATCGTCCTCAGAATATAATAACATGAAGACTTAGGCCTCTTTGCGGCTACGATACGTCGGCCCTAAAGGAAGCTTCGCGGCCACATATAGTTGTTGTACTTTACCAGTTCATATTACTGGTTTATATAAATGGCATACTGTCACAATATAAGCAATTTTTTAAATGTCTTAGAAAAAATTCCGGGTACGGGGTACCTCAGAACATTTTCTCATCACAAAGGATTCCCTACGCTCATCATCCCTGCTTCGGACTCGCTTCGCTCGTCCTCAGAATATAAAAATCGTGTAAATGCTGAAATTTACACATTTGAAATGCTGCAAATTTATACTGCAGCATGTCCTTGGACTCGCTTCGCTCGTCTTCAGATAGTAAATGCATTCGTTTCGTTCTCAGCTGTCACCCATACAGCACAGACCACGCCCAATGCTGCTTAACTTTTATGATCCAACAAAAATCATAGATATACTTGTTCAATTGAAACGTAACTTAGTAAACTTATTTACTACGTAAAGGTATATACTCTTACTAAATTTCAAATCAATTGGATAGTTTTCCGATTTTTTACAATTTTTTAAAAAAACGTACACCAATCATTTGATAAAAATTAAACTAATGGTAAAACTCAGCACATATGTTATTCTTATACATGGCTGCTGAATTTCATCTAATCGCATAATTTTTCCGCGTTTTATGATTTTTCGACATTTTTGCTGAGTTATTATTGCGGGTTAATGACGTCACAAAAATATTTTCCATACAGCACAACTACAGCGGTAGACTAATTTTTGTACAAGGTTGCAACTCTCTAGCATAAATACATGTTATAGCATGATAACACACATACAGATAGAGAGAACTTTGTGAAAACTACTCAGGAGTTCTTTAAAAATACCTGAAAAGCATAATTCCGGTTTGATAAAAAGTTTTTTTTTTTGTAAACACAATACTTTCTCTAAATACCTACAGTATAAATGTGGAAAAGTATAAAACATAATTTGTTTACACATGTGTATTATGTTAAACGGGATTTGTTTACTATGTGTACTATGTTAAACGTGATTTATTTTGTTTATTATGTCATTCAATGACAAAACGTTTTAGTTGACATACATATGTCAATCAATAAAACTGGAACCAATGCTGATAATACAATGAAACTTCGTATTTTTGTGAATCATACATAGCAGTACATGTTTACAAACTTTAACATATCTTCTCAGCCCTAAAATATGTTATTTTTTTAATTTCATAGGCTGAGGCACTATTGTGGGTTAATGACGTCACACAGACGTCATAAACAATAGAGTTCGGGCCTTAACAAGGCTGATTTTGGTGCTAACTTTCAATTCGATCCGAGAATGCGTTCGAAAGTTAAAGTGTCCCATAGACAATATAATTTTTAAATTATAATTATGTACATCTTCGTAGTAGCTGCGCTTGTCCTCAGGCAGGAACGAACAATTTTAATCTCAGTGGTCTCCCATCCAGTTACTCCCTCGCTCGATGCTACTTAACATTAGTGATCCTACAAAACGCATAGATATGCTAGCTGTATTGAAATAAAACTGCTTATTACAGCAAAAAGGGATACAATCGTGCTAAATTTCAACTCATTAAGACGATTTTTCGAATTTTATTTGTTATTTTTAAAGTAAGATATAGTTGTTATTTGATAACAGTTAAACTAATGCTAAAAACTAGATGAAACTTATATGATCTGTAATGTTCTTATTTAGGACAACATACGAGCTTAATTACAAATTAATCTTATGAAATTTTCGCGTTAAAGAATTTTTACAATTAATACAAATTAAACTTTTGAGCATAAACACGCTGCATGGGAGCTCAGGACTCAGGAAATTTGGTAAAAACCACTAAGGAGGTCTTAAAAACATTTGAAATAAATAATCCAGGTGAAATTTCAGTTTCAGAATTTTAGTGCAAACAAAAAGTAAAAATGATTTTTATTAGATTTGTAGTGTCTTCTATTCTAATAACCTAAAAGACTTCAACACCCAGATTAAATATTATTACAATTCAAAAATGATCAAAATTTTTACAATAAAAAATTACTATTATTGCTCATTTGAAATATTTTAAAAGAACTAAATTAGAGGGAGGGAGGTATTCTGTAACTTTTCTCTTAACTATTATCATTTTTTTATTTATAGGGGATGTGGAAGAGCAGGGTGCACCCTGAACATCTCCCTTTTTTTGTTAGAAAATCTTATATTATAAATAATAGACTAATACAAACCATTGTATGTATACTCTAACAGGAAATAAATGATTTTTATTTATTTTATTTATTTATTTATTTATTTTTCAAAAAATCATTAAGGGCGGAAAAATGTTTAAAATCGATATCATGGTTCTATGATATGAGTCCACGGACCGAGTGTAGAAAGAATTTTTAATTTGCAGCGAAAATCAAATCAAGGAAAGCAAAAAACATCTTGGTGTGGCTATTTTAAAAATAATAATATTTTCATGCTATACGCTCTCTTTTTGCTATCAATTACTCATATTCATTCAAAGTATACAATCTAGTCAACTGTGGTAGAAACAATCATTCATATTTACAGTGGAGAATATTTTGGTTGTTGTACGTTCATGTACATACTTGCAAACACAGCTATAAGCTATAATTCTGTTCAAGCTGGGCTCAGACTTAACCATTTATTCCCAGCGGCAAAAAGAGGATTGGAATTAAAGGCATTTGCTAAATATGTATATGAGAGTTATTATTAAACAACTCTCTTTAAAATTATTTAACATTTAATACAATTTATTACTTTTCCTTTATTTATAGAAAAAGTATTATGTTTGCAAAAAATTCGGAAAACCGGGATGTCACCGGAATCATCCGTTTACTTTTTTAAGACCTCCAGGTTTTCACTAAGTTGTCTGTATATATGTGTGTCTGTGTGTGTGCGTTTGCGTGTGTGTGTCTGTAATCATCGAAGCTCCCAGGGTATTTATACAAGAGAGTTGAAACTTAGTACAAAACTCAATCTACCGCTGCAGTGGTACTATTCGGAAAATATTTTTTAGGACCATATGCGAACCAAATTCAAAGTAACTCCGATATTTTTTTCGTGTTTTAATAATTATTGGAATTCTTGTCCTTAATGATGGTTAATGACGCAAAAAATTACCTTTAAATTTATTTCTATAACTCTCTAGAATAACCACACTAGCTGATTATATAATAACAGACACACAAATTCAAAAATAGAAAGACTACGTTAAAATGTCGGGTTTGGATTGTTAGAGAAAACACATGACGTGTCCTATATACCTACGGCATAATTGAGGAATAAAATTGCACATTATTACCCAGAAAATAACGAAAATTAAATGCTTCTAAAAAATTAATGTAAATTTTTAAAAAGGCTTTTAAAAATCCCCGCAAGTTATCTAACTCATATTCCAGGATTATTGCTCACGAATTGAAAAAAGCCCATTTTCACTTCGCTCTCATTTTCAGTGCAGCTAAGTAGATACATTGTAATATGCATAATTTTTGCGCTACGCTATAAATATTAATTTATAATTTTATAATAACAAAATTACAACTTTAATTACGGCAAATAACACCTAATTTTGATAATTAAACTTAAGAACAAAATATATATGTGATAGCCAACAAAATGTGGAATAGTTTGTAAAATAAGTGAAAATACTCTAAGAGCAGCGCTTCTGAACCCTTAGGTCCAATTTTGGGTCGCGAGACAATAATTGGCAAAAATATGATATTTTTAAATGAAATTTTAAAAATATATGTAGGTATAATATATGTTGAACAAGTTGAATATTTGACTCCAATTTTAATTCGTGTAGACAGGGGTTCATCCGGTGTTGAACAGCGATGTTGACACCGATAATTATAAGATTGAATCCTGATAATGTATCGTGTTGACACTTATCGGGGTTGAACCCGATGTATAATGTCAGGTTATTTTAATAATTGTAATTGCTTTCAATTTATTTGGTTGTTTACTAATCATATGAATTTCTTTACATTACTCTTGGCAAATATATTGAATCTCCTGGTTTTTATTGCGCATCTTAAAGTAAAATTACAATAAAGGCAAAACCATAATTCTGTCAAGCGTCAGGCTGTCTATGACAACATACAAAAAATCCCAATAGCCCCCCAAAATTAGAGAAAATAACCTAACACTCCAAACATTTCTGGCTCGCTGCGCTCGCCGAATTCTAAGGTGCTCCGCCGAAATGAGCACTTGGTGGACTATTATATAAAATATTATAAGCAAATATAATTTAAATTACTAGTGAAATAGTATACTCTGTAAGTACTTGTTATGTTATTTAATTTGGTCATTATTAAAAATTTAACATCATACACTTTAAAATTTAACAAAGCGCGGAACACTTGCTTATTCATAGCGAACATGAATTAGGTCACTGAGTGGTTACCATTACATTTTTTGGGTCGCAGATCAAAGAGGTTAAAAAATGCTGGTCTAGAGGTCGGGAGCTTAGAGCATTTTTAGTCATTATATTCTAATATTACAGATATGAAGCGATTTGCCAGTTATAGAAACACTACTTTCGTTAAACAAAACGAGACAATAGATGTTCTGTAAAGCAAAAAAAGTTTAATTTCGATCCGAGAAAGCATTCGAAACTTATTGAGTCAGAAACGTCAGTTTATATTATAACAACTTTAGTTAACAACTTTCTTCTTTATTATTCCTTCTTCAACCTCAACCTCTTCCTTGAGTTCCAGTTCCGTATTTTAACCTTCATCAGACTTATCTTATGCTTAAAAAAGAGTTAAAAATAGTTTTAGTACAGGGCAAGATAATATTCCTAGTTTTATTGCTAGAAATAATGTTTATATTTTAGCTTCTGTTGTTGATGATACTTTAAATGTAAGCCTTTCTAATCACACTTTTCATTCCTTGTGGAAAACCGTGCCTTCCTTATTCCTTTGTTTAAGTCTGGTAAAAGAACTCTTGCCTCCAACTATAGAGCTGTATCCATAAGTTATGTGTTTAATAAAGTGATTGAAGGTCTTCTCCAAGCTAACATAGATAAGTTCCTAAACTCCTTCACAACAACATGGTTTTACAGTTAAATGTTCTACTCTCACTAATCTTGTCAGCTTTTCTCCAGTTTATGCTTCTTTTTTCTCCGGAGGTCAAGTTGATCTATTTTGACTTCAGTAAAGCGTTTGACATCGTCTACAACGGCCATATTACTTAATAAACTTTACATGAATGGCGTTCACCCTGCTTTTATTTCCTTTTTTTCTAGTTAATTTTCCAGTCTTATGTGTTGTGCCTAAGTTTCCAATTTCTTGCCGACTTCGTTCCATACATCTTCTGGGACAAATCAAAGATCGAGAATAAGTCTCGGTACTTCAACTTTGTGATGGATGTAAGTTTAGTACTTCATTGTGAACATGAACTTTTTGCAGATGACCTCAAAATCTGGAAGCACATCATTGGTTCAGAATCCAGTCGATGCCTTCTAAAAACCAAGATGCCGCCAGTCGTTGGTCTGATGAAAATAAACGCACTTAACTGTGATAATTATAATGTGATCTCTTTTACTCGTTCTTCCAATCCTTTTCTTTACAAATACCTATACTTTATAATATTCTTTATCCTCTGTGTCCTGAGTTGGTGTTATATTAGATTCTTAGTTTACTTTGAATACCCGTATTGGCTGTCTAGTTAAGCGTTCTCTTAGTTCTTTAATTTAATTGATTTGTGTTCCTGTATAACATCCTTGTTTGTCCTATCCTCGAGTACGCTGTTCCTATGAAATAACATGGGTATAACTAAATCTGAAAGCGTCAATTTGTTCGTTTATGTTATTTAAGACACTTTTACCGTCGTTGTTATTATAGTTATGATCGCACACGTGATAAGTAAGGATTAGAATCACTTTGTGTTTCACGTAAAATTGCCTTAGCTCTCTTTTAGCTAATTGTTTTAATAATACTATAGATTGTCCTTAAGTTATTAAGACAAGTTAAATTTCTTCTTTAAAGTCGTCAAGGTGTTAGGTTCCTATGTGCTAAAGAATTGTCTGTCTGCCCCATTGTTCGTTGTGTAACCACCCAAATTTCTCTTCCAGCAAACAATGTCAACCTCCCCTCCTTAAAATCCCTTAAATCTATCCTAAAATATGTTTTCTACTTAAGAGCATATTTGATTTTTTTAAAATTTTAGTTATGATTCATTTATTTCTAAATGTTTTTAATCACTTTTTATTAGTCAATATCTCATTTTAGTAAAGCTCGTTTTAATTTAAAGAGGCTATTTTTCAGTTTTTCATATATATTTATTGATTTATTAGTATAAATTAGCTCATTATATTTAACTTTTACAATTTCTTGCGGTATATAGTTGGTTAATTGTGGTGTTTCGGTGGTTTGTGGTTTTATTACTATGAGGTTATTCACAGAACTACGTGGGACTTGATAACTTGGCAAACTTCACTTCAAAATATTTTTGACTTTATCTCTATAAACTTAGCAAAGTTACCTTACTTAACTTGCTATCATTAGAAAATAGTTTAAGTACAGAGATAAATATTTTGCCCTAGGGCATTAAAATATTTAAAGTAATTAACCAAAGAGAATTTCATTAAAGAAGTCAAAGGAAAGTTAAGGAAGGATTATTTTATAGAAAACTGATAACAGGTATTTATTACAGTAGAACAATGGAACATGTTTACCTAAAAAATTCTGAGAAGGTCCTTAAACAGGGTAGATTTTCTTTAAAATGCTTGCTTTTTTGCTTATCAGTCAATTTCTTCCTTAGGTTTCCAGTATATACTTCATAAAGTAAGCAGTAGCGTCACATCGTATTTGATTTTTTCGGATTGTTTAAAGGAAATGCTAACCTTTATCCCATAGATTAAACAATTCATACTTATTTGAAGCTTAGTTAGTTCTTTAAAAAAAATTGAAAAAAATAAATAAATGGTTACACTACTTCTTAGGTAATAAAACATTTGCCGGAAGCATGTAAATTATTGATTAGCAAGAAAACACGAGCATAAAAAATTGCCTGGCTTGACCACCATGGCTTACGCGCCAGAATACTTTACTAGAACATTGTACCGTGACTGAAAAAATTTAAGTTTCCATATGGTACCGGAACGGTAAATCCATCATGTACAAATGACTAAAGACGTTCAACCTCCTAAACCATATCGGTGCATAACTCATGCAATATGATTGGTGACTCAGACCAGCGATGTATGGTACCAGACCAAAACAGTCATCACTCTGGTCTAGCTAAGTCTCTTTGTACAATAGACAGATGGACACGGGTAAACCTATTGGCAACCTCATGTAGCTGCTTGTAACCTACCACATGTTTATAAAAAAGAATGCCCATGTTTTAGGATAGGGCCAAATCTTTACGAGATATTTTTAATAGAATATAAGCGTTGAATTGTTATAAAAGGTAAGCATCTATTTCATCGGAAGAAAACAAAACAAGTGAGGTTTAACAACTGTATTAAATGACATGTTATCAGTCTTATGCGACAATGTTGCCAACCATAATAATTTAGTCTAGTTGTCTATTAAGAACTTTTCTAAGGGGTATTAATGGACTGTCCTTAGGGAGTAGTAGCAAACTCAAATCTTTTTAGTGCACACACTTTCGGTCTCGCTTTGCTCATTTCCAGACATTTAATCCCAGCTATCAACTATGCCCTAACTGAGCACGCTCGAAGCATCTTAAAAAAGACCGTAAATATACAAGCTGTATTGAAATAAAACTTTATATATACTTGTGTCATGTAAAGAAATACAAATTATTTTTAAAACCTAAAGATTGATTTTTCCACCAGGTCTCAACTCTGCATAAAAACACTGAGAGTTACGATAATAACTCACACACACACCCAGGCAGACACCTTTTTAAAAATTACTCTTTAGATCTTAAGTACATCTGAAACGGATAATTCAAGTGTAATCCCGGTTTCGGGCTACCGTTTTTCCACTACCTAGGGTATAAATGAGGAAAAGTTAAACTATAATTAATGACAAATTAACCCCTATTTTTCCCATGTTCAGATGAGTAAAGTGAATTCCCGGGAATTAAAAGTTAAGCGAAAATACCAGAAAAAGCTGAAAACCTAAGTATTTCATAAGGTCGTGGGGTATTAAAATACATGCAATCCAAATAAAACTTATAAGTAGACTTACATTTAGTCAAAAAATACATATCTTAATACTTATTATTCAAATAATCCAACCTGAAACAAAAAATATTGAATAATTTATACAAATAAGAAAATTAAAATCAAACAATTTCAAGAAATCACTTTTAATCAAACAAAATCAAAAAACACCAAAAGAAGAAATTCAAAAAAAGCACAATGTCCATTTTAAGTGTCAATGTCACTTTGCAGTTTTATAAAACATAAGTGTCAATGTCACTTTGCATTTTTATTAAGTGTCAATGTCACTTTTGCATTTTTATAAAGCATAAGTGTCAATGTCACTTTTGCATTTTTATAAAGCATAAGTGTAATGTCACTTTTGCATTTTTATAAAGCAAAGTGTCATGTCACTTTTGCATTTTTATAAAGCTAAAGTTAGTGTCAATGTCACTTTTCAGCATTTCAATGTCACTTTTGCATTTTATAAAGAAAATACTTTGTTGTAAGAAAATCAATTTCAGATTATTTTGTGCAATAAATAGTACATAAGTAATACATATGTATAAATAAAGACTTTCACAAGAATAATAAAACAAAACTTTAGAACGCCTAACACCAATTTAGATTCTAAAACAGGAAATTTATTAAAAATAAATATTCAATAGATATAATAAAGAATTATAAATGGTTCGAGCAATAATTTAACACTATTCAAACATTTTATTTCTTTATATATACCATTTTTCTACTTCAATATTTACTTAATCTTTTACTGAATCACCAATTATTATTAGTATTTGTTTAAATGAATCTGACGTAAAAAGACAGAAATATTCCATGCGATTTGTGATTAAAAGCTTTAATCCCTTGAAGCCGCTTTTAATCTTCAAAGTTTTAGAAGGGGGGTCTCTAAATTAACATTGATCCTTCAGTAAACAAGCTGGTCAGTCGTGGGCACAAGGGCTAAAATAGCTTTTCGAAAAAGGGACTCCAAAACAAACCCTTTCCTTTTGTTGATATTGGGCTATAAATTTAAATAGGGAAACAACTATTTATGTCAACTATTAACTAAGAAATTGTTTTTTATAGATACAACGTGTTAATTAACAATCTCTTATGACGCAATTTTTAATACAACCAACATATTTGCAAATGCTGAAAATTAAAGGTTGTTAAATAAAAAACATGCAAGCATTTTTTATTCAGCATTGCTATCAAGAGAGTAAAAAGCCTTTTAACTCCCTATAGTGTCAGATTTTTCAAACAAAGATTTTTTCCTCTTTTTCAGTGTTTTACACTTTTTTGTTCTAAAAATATCAAATATTTGATTCCATTTGAATGTAAATAAAAGTAAATACAATATTTTAAAATCTAAACAGAAAAATAAATGTTGACTCAATATATTTTATTAACGAAGACTACTAATTACATTGCATAACACATAAATGAATAAAATATTAACGATAAACAAATATTTTAAGTTATGCTGTAATAATTCTAATACTAATACTATAATTTTTTTCATTCCCTTTTGTTTGTCTTAATTGTATGTAAATATATTAATTTTTAGCAATTTTTTTAAATTTTCGCCGAGTCAATATTGTGGTGATTACGTTATAGATATTTCATTAACAAAAGGGTTCTGTTCATTTATATGATAAATTTGTATATACCTGGTTTCATTTTTCTCTGAGAAAGCGTTTGAAAGAGTTTACTGCGTTCCCAATGGAAAAATGAACTATTAAGAAAGAAAGAGAGGTGTAAGGTTACTTATCTCTAATAAAGTAATTATATTCGAATAACGAAAAAATGAAATGTTCTTGAAAAGAAAGGTAGTCGCGGATCTTCCCTGAGGGAGGAGGTTTCCCGTAAGGTTCACAATACAAAAACAGTTCAGGGTTTCCGGCTTCCTTTAGTGGGAGAAAATATATTTATGTCCAAGTTATCTTCATAAAACGGATTTTATCATTTTCTTGGACAACGTATAATAAATGAGCTTATAATATATTATACCCACTCGGAGAATATATTTAACTTTACACGTATAATTTATCTCCTTTTCCCCGTTTAACGAATTTCCTTTAGAAAAAATTTGCAAATGGGAAAGGCGTCCATGGCAGAAGTCGAACCTCGGACCATAAATACACTTAAGATTTTTTATGAAACTTGATACAAAAATCAATCTTGAGATGGACACAAACCCAATAGAAAACCAGGTTATAGTGGCGTCATTAACCCGGTGTGCTGAGTCAGCAAAATTTGCAAAAAAATTGTAAAATTCAGAATTAATATTTATCGATGCAAAAAACGACTTTATTTATGTTTCATGGGGCGTTAAATCATAGGAAACTGGTCCAAAGTCGATGCGACCCCTTTAAGTAAACAAAAAGTCGAAAAAAATATAATAAATGATCGGAAACCAAATTTACGGTCAATTAAAATTAAATTTTGAGTAGGGTGTCGTTTTCTATGGACACTGAATCGAACAAAACCCATCCGAAGTCAACATGACCATTCTCAGTGACTAAAAAGTCGAAAAAACGGAGGTTATTAACAGAAAATCCTGGCCGGTAAATCTAATATTTCAAGTAGGGAGTCGTTTCCGTTGTTTAGGCCTTTAAATTTAATGAGAGTGATCCAGGGTACTATAGGAGCACTCACAGCCAGGGTACCTAGATTCGAATATTGGTAAGGACGAGAATTTTTTATCGTTTCTACTTTTTCTATACTGTAGATATAGAGGAAAGTATTGTGTTTGCAAAAAATCTGATCCAGGATGTCACTGGAAATATCCGTGAGTTTGTGTGTGTGTGTCTAATATAATCGTAGCTCCTAGTGTATTTATGCTTGAGAGTCGAAACTTCGTACAAAAATAAGTGTATGGCTACTATTCAGAAAATAATTAATTTATGATGTCATTACCTCGCGATATTGACACAGCGAAAATGTCGAAAAATTGAAAAACGCGAAAAAATGATGCGATCTATTTGAGATTTAACACGCATGTAGCGACGTATAAGATTAAAATATATGCTAAGTTTAATCAACATTAGCTGAGTGTTTTTTATCAAATAACTTTTGTACGTTTTTTAAAAAATTGTAAAAAAAAACGGAAAATAATTCAATTGAGTTGAAATGTAGAACTAGTATATTCCATTACCTAATAAATAAGTACACTAAGTGTCGTTTTATTACGGCAAATATATCTATGGTTTTTGTAGGACCATAAAAGTTAAGCAGCATCGAGCATGGTCAGTGCCTAGATATGTGACCAATGAGATTGAAACGAATGTATTTACTATCTGAGAACGAGCAAAACGAGTCCTAAGACATGTTGCAGTATAAATTTGGCAAATTGTATATTTTGAGGCAGAGCGAAGCAACTTTGAAGACATGTTGCAGAATAATTTGACAAATTGTATATTATGAGGCAGAGCGAAGCGACTTCGAAGACATGTTGCAGAATAATTTTGCAAATTGTATATTTATTCGATTGCCATTTTGCGACTTCGAAGACATGTTGCAGAATAATTTGACAAATTCTATATTATGAGGCAGAGCGAAGCGACTTCGAAGACATGTTGCAGAATAATTTTGCAAATTGTATATTATGAGGCAGAGCGAAGCGACTTCGAAGACATGTTGCAGAATAATTTGGCAAATTGTTTATACTCTTAGGACGAGCGAAATGAGTCAAAAGTAGGGAGGATGAGCGTAGAGTCCGATGTGAAGAGGAAAAGTTCCATATAAAAAAAATTATAACTACAAAATAATTCTGGCGCAGTGGTCCGCATGTCGGGCAAATTTTCTTTAGAATGCGTGTTTCCGTGCTTAACAATCCATTTTTTGCTTAAGGTTCCATTATATGCTTCATAATTTGAGCAGTTACTCAATTATCAAGCACTATTTGTAAAACATTTCTTCTGTATTTGTCAAAGGAAATGCCCTAAAACCTTTAAAGAAACCAAACAGCACCAAAAAGTGGTAATAATGATTAACAGGATAATTGTGTCCATTTCATTTGAAAAATACAGAAAAAATAAATAAAGCATAAACCGGAAACTTAAGCAAGAAATGGATTGTTATTCCAAAGGAAATTCGCCTGGCATGTGGACCACCGCGCCAGAATTATTTTGTGTCCTAACATTACAAGACTCCTAACATCCACAAGAATGAAACGGCCTATCAGCAACATTGCAGATTGGTCTAAGTAGGACGAAGGCCAATGCTAAAGATATATTTGTTTGCCTTAATAAAGAAAGTAATATTCAACACTGAGATAAAAAGTATAAAAAGTTGAAATATACATAGAGAAAGTACCAAGCGAATATTTTTTGCATTTTCAGACATTCTTTTTTCTAATGCAAAAAAGAAAAACGTAATAAAATATGTAATCATTGAGAGCATGTTTTATGTTTATATTCATCCACATTGCTTTATACAGCAATTTATCTTTCATATAGCAGGAGGTGTGAGAGTAAGAAGATAAAAGGAAAACCTTAACAGGATAAATAAGGACAAGAAATGTTAAAATAAGAGTTGAGCTAGACAAAGGGAATAAGAAAACAGGGAAATAGTAAGAGAAAATAGAGGCTATTGACTGCTCTATCTAAGGGGTATTTATCAGTTTTTAAATAAAGTAATCACTCTTTGTGATCACGATTAGTAATCATAAATGGCAATAGTTTAATTTACCGTTTGATAAAGTGGCAACAAAACCAAATATTTAGTGAGCTCAAAAAGATATAAATAAATAATAACCAATAAATTATATATTTTAAAGAATTTTTATGTTTAATGAAGACAGGCTGAATAATTTCCTTTTAAAGAAAATATACAAATATACATAATATAAAATAGACATAATATACATAATAAACAAATAGTAGATTATTTTGCAAGACTGTGAATAAAACCTTGACTATATTTTCGCGGTAATGTAATATATTTCTATAATTCTAATACATTCTATATGACTATATTTCCGCGTCTATATAAGTGTTCAATATGTAAATATCAATATTTCTTAACTATTCAATGAATATGCGGTCTCCTATTTATTTATATTATATGTATTTCAAATAATCTACTTTTATATTTTTTAGTTTTATTATTATTCTTAATATCCTTATTTTTAGACGTCTAGATATTTTTTTTTAAATGCATAGTTTTCTTATATAAATGTTATGTAATTATGATTTAAAAATATCTAAATTTAATTTTTTTTTGATGACATGATTCTATGAACTATAAATATACCAAAACATAAGATACAATTGTCTTAATAGCTAATTTATTTTTTCTTTGTCTGCAAAAAGCTTATCACTTTTTGAAAACATTTCATTTACACTTAACTTGATTTGAAATAATGCCAAACTTTTAAAAAAATAGAGAAATGATCACTGAATCAGAAATGATTGAGCTTTGAAACAAGAGTTTTATATGAACTTGCCAAAAATATGTCTTTAAAATAAATGACGTCAAGTCCATTTTTACTTGAATAGAAGCCGAGGAAATATGAAGGGAAGCAAAAACAGGCAGGAAGTCAATCAAGAAAAAAAGAGGATCTTTAGGTTAAACCTAAAGTTGGGGGAAATGGGATTGGTGGGATCAAAACCTAAAGAGCCTTTAAGGATTCAGGAGCATCTTCTTTTTTATAAAAAAAGACATCAATCATTGAAAGGTTTCGATCTGAAAGGCTTGAATCTTTGGCACATTATTTCTCAACTTTGGAGAAATCTTACTACTTCCTGCGAGAAATCAAGCAAAAGAAAAATCCCTCCCTTTTAAGTTTAGGTAAAATTTGTTTAAGTTTTGAACAGATAATTAAACATTTTTTATATCTAAATATCTATAACTTTGTTAAAATTGTACCATAATTTAAGCCAATAGACTTGATTTTAGGCACGTTTTTAAGTAGAAGAAACTATTTGCTCTGCTCCTGTGCTGCACAATACGTATAATAAATGTATTGCAAATACTTGGTATTTGCAATACCAAGTAATGCAAATAACAAATAGTTAATTCAATATAATTGTGCGAGCGAAATCCAGCATAGCATGAGATAAATAAATGTTATGCAAAATTTAGGAACTGTACCCTGTACCATCATTTGACATTCGTCACTACTGATGCCTCGACATAGTGTCATGTCCCATTCGTTTCGTTACGTCTAAATTATCAGGGCGCTGACATATCCTATACTCACGTTGACCTTCACTTAAATTTCGAAGAATATTGGCTTCGCACGTAGTCTTGAAGTCACGATGTCTCGACAATGTATAACGTCGACACTTTTAGAGGTCTCAATACTCCTTTGTCTCGACTCTTGATAATCTTGGCATATTTAACTAAACCATACGACGATGTTACATTGTGTCAAGACATTCAAGAATAGATAAAACGTAGAACACTGCCAAAGTAAAAATATTAAAAATAAATATTTCCAGGCCCCACGAGGTACTAACACTATAAAGTTCCGACACTACAATCAGGACAAGGGGTGTCACGTGACAAAGTTATGTTCTGTACAACCGTTACGTTACGTTATATCGACATGGTTAAACGATGCCTTATATCGTTAATATATATTTACTTTGACAGAATTCTACGAATGTCTAGACACGATGTAAGATCGACACATAGTACAGTTAAAAGAGTCGGGGTTATCAAATATCGATACAAAAGAGTATTGAGACCACAAAAAGTGTCAACGTTATACAATGTCAACACATCGTGATTGGACGCCCCCGGGGTCTCGACATCACGGTGTCTCGACACTAATTAACACCCAAAATTCGACAAAAGTTTAGGTCTTACGTAGAATCAGTAGAAGGGGTGTCACGTGACAAAACTTTGTCTTGTACAAATTCTACGTTATATCGACACATTTTGCCGAGCCACCAATCATGACGAATAACAATCGAACAGTTTCCGAAAGTACCTTAGAATTTTGAATTTATAATTACTAGGTCGCAAAATTATATTTCGATTCACTATAGTATATCACACGGCTAAAGTCAGTTGACAGCCCGCCAAAATCTCAATGCTTTTGACATTTTTTTAACAAAAAAGTCCCTTCTTTTCAGTAACAAAAAATACCTAGTCTGGTAACACTGAGTAGGTTATGTTTTGAAGTTTATTATTTGTTTTTATTTGATATCGTATTTTTTATTTTTAAATATTATTTATTTCCTTTTTAAGCAGAAATACTGTTGTATCTTTTAAATTTACAAACTAAGTGTTGCTTTAACTTTGTTTGGAAGCATTATTTAACTGGAGTTAAAGTTCTTAATTATGTAATGCATAGATCAATAGTTCTATGATTAAAGTTTATTTCAGCTATAACTACTTATTTTTTATAGATAGAGTTTACTTAGTTTTACTGTAAATATGCATCAAAAAGCACAATTGTTAATTATAAGGGCATACTCTGTATAATAAATTACGTTTTAATTTTGCATAATGTATTGGTCTTGACGTAATTATATTTAACTTTTTTCCAATACAACTGCTTTCTTGGTGTCAATTTTGTATAATTGAATGTGTATTGTTTCATATTATGTAAATGAAATGACACAATACGCATTTATGACTTGAAAACTTAAGACTCTCATCTATTGAAAGACATGGTGTTTTGCAAACAAAATTCTGCCCTTGTTTGACAGACCCTACGCTATATTCAAAGAGCAAGAAATGCTTGAAGAATACGTCAATTTCCATGCGTCAAATATAGGCACTCAGATTATGTTATAACTCTGCAATAATTGGATGAATTAAAGAGATTAAAATGAACGAAACGAACTTAATCAGATCAAAATTCACAATGAAGGATCAAAAGCGACGCGAGGTTACAAATGTTTACAACCAGTGTTGCTTTCTTATGATTTTATTTACTAAAAAGGTATTTTTTAGTACCGCGGTTGGCATGAGGAGAAGGAGGAAGGGGCGCGGTCGGTCTAAACCAAGGCCTACTACATCTACAGGCCTATACATTATCCCCACCACAAGCAACAATGGCGGCGGAAGTAGACGGTTTTACCTCTAACGCGTCTTTTTTCTCTACCTTGCATGAAATTTTGTTAATTTGTGGCCGAAATCGGGAGGCCAAATTAATGTGACCAAGATGATCGTGAAGGTAACGGATAGGGCTATCTGGCTATGTACTTGATTTGACCAAATGTCCCGGTTTCGCCATTTTCCAGGCCAATATATTATAGTGTTACAGTTTTAAATTACGAAATTCGTCATTTTAATATTTTGAATACGGGTAACCTAAAACGGTCAAAAATAAGGAATATTGAACGAAAAAAAAGTTACCGTCCCCGCTGAGTCAATGGGTCAAAATTGCGTCTGAAGATAAAATTGACCTTTGAGACAATTGAGCTAACTCGGTTAAAACTAATCATAGAAAGTTGAGGCAGGGTTAATTTTTTTAGAAATAAAGTATATTAACTTTCCCTAAATGCATGTTTTCACAAAATATTTTCAGGTGACCCATTTATTTCGAACCAAAGTTGACAGATAATTTTTACAAACTTTTAAATTAAATTGCGGGAAAACGGTACGAGATAGCGAATTCGTTTCAAAGGGCACCATATCCTACTTTGAAGAGATCTACAAGGATATGCCATCATTTTTCTTTTTCGACTAATGTACCCGACGGGAACCACCATTTTTTGTATTTATTTCTCTAATACGATTTTTTTAACATTTTTTGGGTTCGGGCCAAGTATCTTTCCTAGCTGGTTCTTCATCTCACCCAAAAAAACCAATAAATATTATAATATATGTATGTTTATACATATATATATATATATATATATATATATATATATATATATATATATATATATATATATATATATATATATATATATATATATATATATATATATTAGGGTGTAGGAGAAGCAAAAACGTTTACATAATTTACATGATTGGTCTCCATATTAGTTTAGTAGTGATGAGTGGGCACAAATGAGACAAAATAATTTTTAGGTGTTTTCACTTATAACATGAATATGCTCAGCATGGAGCGAAATATAGTTCTATAAAACAATAACACATTGTCTCATTTGTGCCCACTCATCACTACCAAAAACGTTTACGTATTTGGTAACGTTACGTTTACGTTACGTAACGTTAACGTAGAACAGTTAAAAAATATACATAATAAATATAAATAAACTATATGAAATTCACCCGATGACAATGCACTTATCAGCGGAAAATTTTCAAGCGAATATAACGCTTAATAACTTACTGGCTAACTTACGCCAGTATAACTTTACTGGCTCCCCAACACTATTTGCCAACTGTCAACTGACTTTAGCCGTGTGTTATACTGTAATAGAAAATAGTAATAAATAATAAAATTTAAAAATTTGCTAAAAATAATATCAATGCTCTCTTAGGTTATATTAAGGGTTTATATTACAAATAATATAATATTTATGCTACACAAATGTCACACATATGCGTTAAAATTATATATATGTTATCTAGATCAAAATTAAAAATAAAATTATTGAATTTTTTTCACACACACAAATATATATATATATATATATATATATATTATATATATATATATATATATATATATATATGTATAAAACATACATATATATAATATTCATTGGTTTTTTTGGGTGAGATGAAGAACCAGTTAGGATAGATACTTGGCCCGAACCCAAAAAATGTTAAGAAAATCGTATTAGAGAAATAAATACAAAAAATTGTGGTTCCCGTCGGGTACATTAGTCGAAAAAGAAAAATGATGGCATATCCTTGTAGATCTCTTCAAAGTAGGGTATGGTGCCCATTGAAACGAATTCGCTATCTCGTACCGTTTTCCCGCAATTTAATTTAAAAGTTTGTAAAAATTATCTGTCAACTTTGGTTCGAAATAAATGGGTCACCTGAAAATATTTTGTGAAAACATGCATTTAGGGAAAGTTAATATACTTTATTTCTAAAAAAAATAACCCTGCCTCAACTTTCTATGATTAGTTTTAACCGAGTTAGCTCAATTGTCTCAAAGGTCAATTTTATCTTCAGACGCAATTTTGACCCATTGACTCAGCGGGGACGGTAACTTTTTTTTCGTTCAATATTCCTTATTTTTGACCGTTTTAGGTTACCCGTATTCAAAATATTAAAATGACGAATTTCGTAATTTAAAACTGTAACACTATAATATATTGGCCTGGAAAATGGCGAAACCGGGACATTTGGTCAAATCAAGTACATAGCCAGATAGCCCTATCCGTTACCTTCACGATCATCTTGGTCATATTAATTTGGCCCCCCGATTTCGGCCACAAATTAACAAAATTTCATGCAAGGTAGAGAAAAAAGACGCGTTAGAGGTAAAACCGTCTACTTCCGCCGCCATTGTTGTTGTGAGATGTATAGGCCTGTAGATGTAGTAGGCCTTGTCTAAACCAAGCTGATATAATTTATAAGGTGATTCAATTGGAGGGTTTTTATGAATGAAATCAATTTGTTTATGACATGTTAGGTTATAGTCCGGAATTGACGTCATTGCAGGAATAAATAGTAAATTTGACCGCCTATACCGATTCCTGCAATGACGTCACTCGTCATTCATAGAAACGTCAGGTTATAACCTCCGAATGCGTTTGGTTTGTTTACATCGAATTGAATCACGTTATAAATTTCTAACATCTTGGGTCTAAAGCACTAATTTTTTTTCCTCTCGCATTTTTGGGCGCGCTGTCAACTGACTTTAGCCGTGTGTTATATTATAATGGTATATTTGAAGAGCACATATACATATTTATGTATCAGTTTAGAAATCTTTATGTTAATCAACTTACGATGGACCATAGTATAATATTTATCAGCGACTCGGTCACAAAACTACAAGGCAGCTCAAAGTTTAACACACCGCCACGCTGAAGTAAAAACCCGAAATAATAACAATATACCACAATATTGCAAAAATGATTGACGTTACCCATGCATAAACAAAAAATGATATTATTTTTACATCAAAAATGTAAATTAATATACAAAGTGTACATCATCACAGTAAATTGATGGTAGTGATAATAAGGACAGAAAATCTATGAAATTTTAAAATGAAGTCTCACGAAGTATGTTTGTTAACAGTTTAAATAATTCATACCAAGTGTTCAAAACTTTAGAAGATCTATTAATTGAGAAAATTATTTTCTTTTATATCCAGTTGAAATGTTTACTGAAGCAAACTTTCAAGGTAGACTATGATTGCTTAAAATCTTTGAGATTATTAAAATGTAATTTTTGTAAGTATCTCAAAAAGATATGTTTTTATGCGATTAATAAATATCTTTACGTTGGTAGTCTAATTGATAAACTCATAGCAAGAACAATTAAAACTATTTTTGAAGTTTTTCTAAAATTCTTTTATATAATCCTTTGCAGAGTCAACTCATTGTATAAATTACTTAAAAATAGTATCCTCATCTTTAAAAATGTGTTGAAAAAATTTAGTGCTTATAAGAAATTGATTGCTGAATTTTGTTTAATTGTTAAAGCAAACGTCATCCTGTGTACTAATAAGTTGTTATGTTCAGCATCATCCGCCTTGCAGAATATCTACAAATTAATTGAACACGCTTGCAATGAATTTAAAATGGCAATGAATGAAATATTTACAGAAGATGTGTTGAAAATTTATAGAAGAATGATGCAATGTCCTTCTTATTTTGGAGCTTTCAACGGTAGTAGACGAGAGACTTTGTTTAAGCATCCGAAAAATCATAGAAGACCAAAGAAAAATAAAAAATGTAAAAATAAGTAAACAAAAACTTTAAATTTAAAATATCTATAGTACATAATATAAGTGTAACATTATTATTAACATTATAAACATTATTACCAAAATAGTTATTGGACTATTAAGAATTAAATTCTAGGTTAATTAATGAAGACTTCAGTCATATAGAAGTCCTATAGTCTGTTATTAATGTTTATTTAAATAAAATTTCTATAGGACTGAAGTCTTCATTAATTAACCTAGAATTATAAACATTATTTTCCTCAAAATTTAATCAATCAAAAATTAATTAAATTAATAAATTATTTTATTGCCAAAAGTTACAAAAAACTATTCATTATAAAAATGATTATAACTATTCAATTATTAAAATTATTTAAGTAATTAAACAAATATTACAATATTTTTTTATTTACAAATAGCACTATATCATAAGTAATGACAGGGGAATGATGAGATAGAATCACAAATTAAGGTTATGGGCTTATAGCGAACAGACATACAATAAAAGTATTACCTCTGCAAATAATCTAACATCAGGATTATTAGTTTTATGGGTTTTAAGACTAACAGCAGTTTTAACAAATTTGTCTCTTACACGTTTTGTAGCTTCATGTACGTTTATTCTAGAGAGTTGAAACTTTTAGCAAAAATCAATCTACTTGTGCTATTCGGATTTTTTTCGTAAATGACGTTATTAACTGTCACTAATGACTCAGCAAACATTTTACATAACATGTATACGTTTTTAAAAAGTAAAACCAATCCAATGGAGTTGAAATTTGGTCCAACTTTATCATTTTAAGTAATAAATAAGTTTCATAATATGGCTAGTATTTCAACGATTTTCTTTCATAATAAATAAATTTCTTCGTTTTTTGGTTAAATTTCATACCTTACAAAATTATATTATCAATCAAATTTTTTTTTACTTTTTAATAAGCAGGTTTATTATTTTAAACCTACAACAGAACTTAGTGTTCTATGGCAAGAATCCTGTCCTTAATTTAGAATTCAAACCATGAACTCGACCACTATTTTTCCTTTGGGAATACGCTAAGAGAAATTACACCGTACCATTTAAAAATCAATTTAAACAAAGGTCACATTAAAAAAGAAAGGTTGCAAATCCTTTATTTTAAAACAATTTTGAAGAAATTAAAAAGGTCTCTAGAGGTTCTTAAAATAATTTCCTCTTAAAACTTTCCACATCTCTATTCAGTAGGTTAGGTTAGAAATTTGCCTTAAACTTTACCAAGCTCGGGGGACCTTTCTCTAATTAATAGCTTCCCTAGATAATTAATTGGCTACCTTCCTTTGGTTGGTTTGGAGTGGCCTGACAAAACATGCCCTTCTTTGGCCTATTTTCATCTATAACAGGCCCATCCCTGGCCTATTCCTACCCATGCCTTTCCTAAATCACTGCAAGGTTACTCCTAAGAACTGCGGTTTTCAGGCAGTTAAAACTCGTTTACTTATAAATTCTACAGTTTAGGGTAAATAGAATTAAGAGAAAAGCCGAGCTGCAGTATTCGTCTATTATCTTCTACCATCACTTGTATTTTGCGTTTTCTTAATTTTTATTTATCGTTTATTTTAAACTGTCAATGTTTATTTCGAGGTAAAATACATTACTTTGTTTAGCGAACAAAGTTGTAATATCTTGTGCCTATCAGGTTATTAACAATAAAGTTAATCAGGTAAGTATAATAAAGGTTCTGTCTGTTATTCTTGTCGAAATTATAAGAGTCCTCAAGTTAAACAATTAAATCTTATTGCTGCTCTGCATTAGATATTGTAAATACATAGACTTGAAGCGTTTTGATCATGCTATTAAACAAATATATATCAATCAATAAATGAAACACGACGTCAAAAAAAATAATATTAACAAATTATTGTATGGCTTAAATTTAGCTTTTAAAATAAATATAATTATAAGACTTTGTCGATTATTTCTTTCTTTTCCTCATTTATACCGTAGGTATATAGGAAAAGTATTGTGTTTGCAAAAAAATTTGAAACCGGGATTTTTTACCGAAACCGGAATTATCCGTTTCAGGCGTTTTTAAGACCTTCTGAGTGGTTTTTGCAAAGTTGTCTATCTGTATGTGTGTCTATCTGTTATCATCGTAGCGCCCAGTGTATTTATGCTAGAGAGTTAAAATTTTGTACAAAAATCAGTCTACCGCAGTAGTTGTGCTATTCGGAAAGTATTATTTTTTAATAATGACTCAGTAAAAATTTTGAAAAATCATAAAACGCGGAAAAATAATGAGATTTGGTACGCATGTGACTATGTATAAGTTCCATCTCATTATCAACATTAGTTCAATTTTTATTGAATGACTTGAGTACGTTTTTAAAAAATTGGAAAATGATCAAATTGAGTTAAAATTTAGTACAAGTGTATAACTTTACCTAATAAATAAGTATACTAAGTTTCGTTTTAATACGACTTGTATATCCATGATTTTTGTTGGATCATAAAAATTAAGAAGCATTGAGCGTGGTCAGTGCTGTATGGGTGACCCCTTAAGAAGATACGAATGCATTTACTATCTAAAGACAAGCGAAGGGAGTCCGTAGGCATGTTGCAGTATAAATTTGGCGAACTGTATTTCTGAGGACGAGCTAAGCGAATCCGATGTAATGAGGAAAAGTTCCGAGGTACCCCATACCCGATTTTTTTATATTTGTGTTTGTCGATTATTCCATTTCTGTTCCCGTAGTATAGAATCAAATTAAGGACACCATAGTACAAAGTAGTAATACTTGAGTGTTACTCTTGAGTGTTAGCGATATTTAGGGCAAGGCTTTAAGGGCGGATTTAAATGGTGCTCGGTGAGTCTCTGCTAAGAGACAGCTCGGTGAGAGGGTTTGATAAGTAGGTAAAGAATGGGACATATGTATATTTTTTAAAGCATCTTAAACCACTATTTGCTGACATATTTTAGAGTTTATCGCTTTTAAGGAAGTAATATCACTTGAAGTTTTTTAACTAAATTTAATACATTTTAAAAGGGGCAAAATACATGCTCTTTTCGTTAAAACTTTTACAAAAACTTTTAAATTTTAAACGGGGGAGTGTTACTCATTTGAAATCTCATGGAGTGTTGCATATTTTTAAAAACTTTTTGTGATAAAATGCTTTACAACATCATTCGTTTTTGTGAACAACTTTGTGTAATATATTTCTTGACAAATTCAATAATATAAAATTATCTTATGATATACGTATTTAGTATTATGAACTTTTATATTTTTACAGTAAAATTTTCATAAGACAGATAATTTAGAAATAAAATAAGCATAGTAGCAATGTGCCAAGCAGATTATTTTTTTTTCAAATTTTAAGACAACTCAAAGCATTAAGACAACTTTGTTTATCAGCTTTATCTTATTATTTTCGACCCTAAGTAAATCAGGGTTTCTTGGCATAGTACCAGAAGATAACTGGTCACTTTGTAACAGAAATGTTTGTTTGAAATTTGAAGCAAATCGAACAAGTGTAGGTTCCATTTTCTGAATAAAATCGTTTAGAATGTTGGTACAGGGAGCGAGTTAAGTAAACTAGACAAAGTTACACCTTCTGCCGATAAATCCGTCCTGGATAAGAGTTTGTGATTCTGAGAGTCGTTGAGTAGAATCGCAGGTGTCTTCTAGTACAGTGACTTTTTAATAATAAGGACCTTAATTACTTTGAAGATTTTTTATCCTTGAAGGTGAAACATACAATTTCATGAACACTAATCCATTTGTTGTCAACAGTGTAAAGGTAATACACGAATACTAGAAAGACAAATGGTCTGAAAAGCTGTTTAATGGCCAATCAGTAAAATTGAGGTTAAAAAAGTCGTAATTGACCAAGCAAGTGGAAAAAGATGTCAAGAAATTTTAGAAAATTAGGAGTCACTCAACTAAAAGCAGTTGACAGCGTGGGAAAATAATGCGAGGGAACCAATTAGGTTAATCCTGATATTAACCCTTCTTCGTTCTTTTGATCTTGATAATAAGTACTTAATGATGTTTATAAGTATTTTGAATACAAAGAGGCCTGCTTTAACCATATCTGTGGCCAGCAGTGTTATTGCAATATTTATATAAGTAAAGGTCTGTAATGTCTTCAAATAATCTAGCTTAAATGACAGTAATTCATAGTTCTATAACCTCTAAACCAATCATAGAAGCCTCGTTCTATGATTGGCAGCTTGTTTTCATATAATTTTTGTGTCGACGAAAAAATATACATAATATGTATTTTGTGCCAATTACTTTAAAAAAATCTGGCGCCGAGGTCCGCAAGCAAAGCGAATTTTCTTTGAAATGCGCGCTTTCTGGTTTATCAATCCAATTTTTGCTCAATATTTCGGTATAAATTTTTAATAACCAGAGCAGTAACGTCACAACTTTTTACTTAGTTTTTTCGATTTTTTTGTTATTTGTTTTTTTAATATTTTTATACTTTACACTATTTTTCTTAAGTACTTTCTTTAATAACAATTCTTAATACTTTTTTAACACTTTTGATACAAAAAATTATTAAACATAATAAAATATAATTAAAACTGCTAAAAGTAAAATATCAACTTTTTGTTATCATTAAATACAATTTTTTCAGGCTTGAAAATTTCCCAATTAAGAATATAATTCTTATAACATTTTTTTAATTTTTTTTGTCGCTTACATTTTTAATAACCATTCTAAAAGTAGCTTCGTAAGAAGAAAATAATAAAAAATTACTATTTTGGGAATCGTTAAGGGTACTTAAAAATTGTAATTACCCTTGAAAAAATGTGATTAAGTTTATCTTAACCGTTTTTTAGGAGAAATGTCTGAATTTTTTGTAGGTTTCTAAGTTGCGGGCATATCTTATAGGATGGTGCAAATTTTATAAGGGTTTTAGGTAGATTTTTTGCAGAAGATGAGTCTTTTTATTTAACTTCATTTTTTTATGTTATCTGAACTACTAGGAAAGGATTTTTTTTTAGATTTTACTTTTCACTTTGCTTCTTTGAATTAGTTTTAATTAAACGGAAAGGGAATGAAGCAGTTTCAACTTTATAACAATTTAATTACTGAGTAATTGAATATTTTTAATTTAATTCATTCTAAACAGAAAGAAACAAAAAGTTGTTATAAAATTTAAAAAAATATTATTACTTCCGCAGATGTCTTCTTTACGTAAAAAGACGATTATTGTAAAAGCGAATTATATATTTAAAAGCAACGTAACAATAGTAATTTAACAGCATATTAGTAGTGTTATACTCCAGTAATTGTAATATTTGTAAAGTAGCAGTAATCGTAATGGTAGTCATAGCAGTAAAAGAAACCAGAAATTGGCTATGTAATGCTAAAAACAGAATTATCATATATATATATATATATATATATATATATATATATATATATATATATATATATATATATATATATATATATATATATATTATATATATATAATATATATAATATATATATATATATATATAATATATAATATATATATATATATATATATATATATATATATATATATATATATATATATATATATGAAATAAAGAAGGCAACCTCGAACATCGGGTACGGTGTACCTCGTGACTTTTCCTTAGTACATGGCTTCATTATACTCATCTTCACAAGTTCAAACTCGCTTCGCTCGTCCTCAGAATATAAATTGAAGAAATTGCCAAATTTAAACTGTAACACGTCTTGGGACTCGCTTTTACATGAAGTACATTCGTTTAATACCAGCAGATTACATATTTGTTCTATTTTAAATATTGCAGATAATTTTAAAAAACTTGGCGCATTTTTTTGTCATATAAATTACTGACTTCATGCGTGCTAAATTAAATAGATCAAAACATGTTTCAGAGCTTTATCAATTTTTGAACTTTTTTGCTGTCATTATTCCCGGTTAAAGACGTTAAAAAAAATATTTTCCAGATTCCAATTTTACTCTATAACTTTTAAACACTGGTAGCTCCGATGATAATAAACGCACACACATATAGACAGAAAACTTGTGAAAACCATTCTTTAAGTCTAAAAACATCTGAAACAGATAATTTAGGTGAAATCCAGGTATCGGAATTTCAGTGGAAGCACAATACTTTTTTAGCATTCCTAAGTGAAGAAAAGTAAAATTAATCATAAAATTCTTTATTATAATTAGGTTATTTTACGGTTATTTATAAAGTGTCATTTTACAAGAAAAAACTAAGCGCAGAATCATTGTTTCCAATCCTCAGTTTCTGTTCCTAATTCATTCTTTTTCTAAATTTAAGCCATTATCGTTGTAAAAGTTAAACTGAGCTGAAGGTGTTGTTTTCTTCATCTAAACACAGTTTCTTCCAACTTTTTCTTCGGTTAAAGAGTTAATGACGTCATTGTATAAAGAAAGGTTAAAACAGTTGGATTAAGGAAAATTAAAATCTAAGATTAAATTGTGAAGTTTTTATTTTTGTGCTGTGAATTTTTGTTGTTTAATTTATCAAATAAACAAGAAAGTAACTAATTACTAAACAAAAACAAGCGGAATAATAAATAATACATTCTAATTAATTAAGATTTAAAAAATGGAACATGAACAGCTGTCGTGATAAGGCTTCTCAACCACCCGATTATTTAAAGAATAAATGGAAAGATATTATTATAATATAGTATAATTTACAATAAACGTATTAAAGTGAAGCAGTGTCAACATAAAACTACTTACACGAAATAAAAAAAAATAAAATTCATGCACTCCTATCTAAGAACTTAACGAGAAGTTGTGGAGTGGAAGCTACCTGCTGCTACCTGTTAAATTTTATTGTCAGAGCTGTTGACCAAGCTGGATCAGTCTATAACATCAATAATTGAAAACGTTCCCTTGAAGGTGTTGTTTAAAGCTTTGCTTCCTAGCCCTTAGTAAACTTTTGCCGATTTGCAAAGGTTTTGAGCAAATATACTTGATATTATCTCTAAAAGTAAGTCTTTAGAACTAATCACTTAATAATTAGTAAGTATCCAGGATGACTCAAAAGTACTTTATAAACTTATTGTTCAGATAAATTTTAAACAATTCATCAGTTATACATTTGATTAAAATTGAATTTTTAAAATTTTTGATGACCCTATAAAGTAGGTTATCGTAGTCTGAAAATATAATCTTCAGCCAGCACAACAAGACCTTAAGTCAGATTTTCTATCAAGCATCAACTCCAGATCGTAATCGACACAGACTCACAGGCACGCACACAAACCGCAAGATGAAAACACCTTAGAACTTTATAAAAGAGCCTTAAACGGATAATTATGATGAAACTTCGGTTTTGGATTTTTGGGACGAACACCACACTTCTCCTCTAAAAGTACGGTAATAGGTGAGAAAAAATAAAAATACAGCTACTATATATGTTGTCAAAATCGTTCTGATAAATTTATTACACTAAAACGTAAAACAGTTCAAGAGAAAGAGGCAGAAATGTAGCACTACATCAAATTGTTTCTAACCCAATTTGCACCTGTCAAGTCGTATCCCAAATTTTATACTTTACTTTTTAACCGATTTGAAAAAAAATTCAGTTCACCATTGAAGTCAGTGAAAAAAATTGACACAAAAGCTTTAACTCTAGATAGATATAAAAATTTGTCAAAAAATCAAAAGCTGTTAATACATCGGCGGGATATTTTCCACCAAGAACATCGATTACAATATCTGAAAATAAGCCAGGAGGTTGGAAAATTCAAACATGACTCCAAAGATTGACGGAGCGGTTTTTTCTGACGTTGATTTATGTCGACATTAGATGGGATTTTTTCTTTTTTCTTTACATTCCATTATAGCGATGTATTTTGGCGTAAAATGAGATTTTACTGGCTTGAAATTGTAAAGATACAAACAGTAGATCCATTATTAAACGTAATTTGGCTCTGCAATAGCTAAGAATGATACCACGGAACATATATATAGCATACGATACTAGAAACAAAAATTTTTGTAATTTAATAGCAAGAGAAAATCAAAATAGTATGTCTTTTAGGTTTAGAAATTCTTTTCATTCAAAAAATCAATAAGGTTACCCAAATTTCGTCATACAAAACGACTCAATGCTTGTTACTTATTATTTGGAACTAAAACAAATTTTATACCTGTGTGATGTATTAAAATCAAGAAGGAATTTACATAGAAAGATGCATCGATTGCGTTTAATTCCGATAACATTTTCAGAGGGAGGAGATATTTCATTTTATACCGTTTAATGCTCTTTCCTTAAGACAAAACCCTAAGAATTTAGGGTCTTTCTTATCTTTATAAATCGTTCATAAAATATGACGACAAAAAAGTAAGAGTTTATCTCAAATATTTTGAAACATTATCTAGAATTGACAGGACTGTCAGCTAACTTTACTTTCCCTGACAGCTCTACCTTGATTTATTTCAAGACAAACCAAAAAGCTACAAGGAAAGATGATTTATCCATTAAACTTTTAAAGGAACTGTAAAATGTGCTATATTAGTTTCTTCCGCATTAAAGCGAATTTACAAAGGGAAAGTGACCTAACGAAGTTGTTATATATTATTGCTAATAAAGGTCAAACCTGATTTATTTTCTACTTGATTCTTTTTATAAAGAGGAAAATCAATGTCAAGAATGTGTTCTCGAGTCAGAACATGTACACGAACTTATAAATAATTTATAAGCTAATAATCGCACAGATTTAATGCTTTAAATCTAAATAAATAAATAAATAGATCTTAATGTGTTAATGTAGTTATATTCTCCTATTTCAATCATTTAATAAATCTACTTAAATGATCAATTCAAATTGAAAATACAGACTTAATTATAGTTATAGAATAACTAAAAACATATAATAATCAAAATAATTAAAAATAATAATACACATCTACACATCTACTAAAATATTTGTTTAATGACTTCTGAAGTACAAATAGTGAGTACAAAAAATAAGTACAAACAAGCCTTATCCGTATCTGTAACAGCTCAACGATATATATATATATATATATATATATATATATATATATATATATATATATATTATATATATATATATATATATATATATATATATATATATATATATTATATATATATATATATATATATATATATATATATATATATATATGAATGGATATGCACTTTTTTGCATATAATTAATTTTTAATTGTCAAAGCCTATTGGTAGGGAAGCCTCGTTCCTTGATTGGCAGCTAAATTTTCACTAGTTTAGTTACTTAATAGAGTTTTGAAACGAAACATCCAACATAAAATCTACTTTAATATTCATAATAGAGTATGGACAAAAATCACAATATCTCAGAAAAATAAATCCTTAGCCTCTTAAAACTTATCAAAGAGCCGGGAGTAGGGCTTTCTATTCCCTTTTAACTGATAAAGGAGCTTTGGTCTCTTCAAGAGCCAATCTCTGCTCTTACCATTATATTTTCTGTCCTTACAATATTATTGATTTATTAGTTAAATTGGATATTTAAAAAAAATATTAATAGCAGCTCTTGACCCAACTAAAAACTTAGTTTTTTAAAAAGTTAAAAGCTTCCGGAGACTATACGAAGAGAAATGCACCAAAAAGTCGAAAAACCATGGCAAATAACCGGATAACTTATTACACGTTCGATTAATATTTCAATTGAGTTAATATTTCAAATACTTATAGGGCTACTAGTCGAATAAAACAGGTCTCACACGACACGAGCACTCCAAGTACTAAAAGCTTAAAATCTAAAGTTATAATAAATTGCGGTCAATTACGATTGGAATCCTGAATATCTAGCTCTACAAACTCGTGCTTGATTTTTCGGTTAAATCGTCAAATCAGGAACACCCCGACTTGTAAAGCAGATTTCCGGATATTCCAAATAAAATGTAGGAAATTTCACATACGAGTTTCACATACAAAAATATAACCAAATAACAAGCAAGCAATGAATTGTTAAAGAAAATACCAAACACTCCTAAAGATATTCACTCAGCTTGTGGACCCCTACGCTAATTTTTCTTTCAACTTTTTCAAAGAACAAATCTAAATACGATCATACAATTAATTTCACAAAAATATTTATGAAGTGTTGTAAATATAAAAACATTCTAACAACGCTCATACAGTTTAAACTGAAATATTTATAAAGATGATTAATTATAAAAAATAACTACGCTCATACAACTCCAAGCAAAATATTTATAAGGATTATAATTTATATTTAAATAAATAAGCAGCTAGTCATCTGCATTTATTAACATTAGAAATAACTAAAATAAGTTTTGATCTTTATCAAAGACTAAAAACTCATAACTTAGCTTAGAAAATTTCTTTCCCCAGCAAAGTTTTTTTTCCTCTTGGTTTATTACTCTTTTCTCTTATTAAGTTTTTACTTCTTTTAAACATCTTTAAAGTTATAACATTCTAATCGAAATTTAAAAAACTACAAATTAAGCCCTAAAAATTAAAACCCCAGAACTAATGTACGGTAAAAATAAACTTATTCTAAGAATAGGGTTGACTGAATAGATCCGCTATTCTTATCTTAAATTATAAACCTCCTAAACAATAAAATGCTAAGAACAGTTTAAAATTTTCTTATCTTATAAAATTCACAGAACAGAAAGTTAGTAAGCTTTAGAAAAACAAAAATATATAATTCTTTGAGTCCATAATAAAAAATAATAATAAAATAAAGAATTATGAAGAATAAAAACAGGCAACTTTTTGCAACTTACAAAGAATAATATTTCAGGTGAAATCTAGATTTAGGATTTTTAGCGCAAACACTAAAATTGTCATAGAGCAGAGTGAGAAAAAACTTACTCTGCCCTTTACTCAAAATTGAGTGAAGAGCAGAGTGACTTCAGGCACTTTCAAGGCCCTGGTAAGTTAAACGTAACAAAACAGACCATAAATAGGACATGATAGTTTGTCGAGCCATCGTTATTGACGAACGATGGAACCACAGCATAGTACCTTAAAAATATTATTAATACCCATTTTCTAACATGGACACCTCCTCCCCACCCTGCTATGCTAAATTATATACCTTTTATACCTTACTACCTTACCTTATTTTATGATATTTTAGATACCGCATTGGTTCTTAAAATTTAAGATTAGTTTTCCCAATTTAGTTTTTAAGTTCTAAAGCCTTGTGATTGCAAGTTAAAAATGGTATAGTTAAGAGTGGGGGATGTGAACCATAATCTATTTTGAGTTGGGTATCGTTTAATATATTTTCGGAGACGCTATGCACAAAAGTCGAGGTTATAACACTCAGCGTCATTTTAACATTACATTATTTCTTGTTTTTTGTTGTTGGGTACCTTAAATGATTATTCTTTAAAATAGACAATACGTTTACTATGATTCTAGGGTTACTAAATCACTAAATCTATAATTAAATAAAACCACATGAAATGTTTGGTATAACTTCAAATTTTGTGATTAAATTTTTGCCCGTATTGAATCTACTAATTCGAGTAGTAGAGTTTTTATATTAGCGCTTAACCTGCAACTGTTTATTCTACCCTTTTCTTTATAATTAAAACCACTAATAATAATTGCATCTCTCAACCGGCAACTGGATATTTTAACCTTTTGTTTATAATTAAAACTACTTGTAATAAACAGCAGCATCAAAGAACACCCCTACCCTTTTCAAACCAAGTCTCTTAATTGAAACCTTTAGAAAACTTTTTGCATTACAGGACAAATTTAACATTCATAATATATAGGTATAATAAATAAAGAAATAAACGAAGTAAAAAACATATTGTTAGAAGTGTGAACGAAAAATTTTAAATATCTTTTAAAATTTTTATCTAACGCGGTATTTTTAAAGTTTAGGAATCATTTATCGCTAATGAGGAATGAATCCAAATTCTCAACTATAGAATTATATTGACAGAACAGAACGTTACATTGCTTTAACATGGCAGTGAACATTAATCCTAACTTTCTACAACCACAATAATTGCCGCAGCCTGTTATTGTAAAATACTACATGTAATAAATCATCTGGTGCAAATGTTTTACTATTTAAAATCGGTTTAAGGATACTTTTTTTCATTTTCTTTTAGTTGTTTCCAATTTTTAATTCCACTCTTTCGCAGACAAGAGGTGATTTTCTAGCCACTTTGTACTTGGGAATACACCCTTACAACAATTTGTTGGGCTACTTCAGATATAGAAGGATGTTTTGCTTAATCATACTCGTAATTTGGTTTTAGTTTAAATCTTTTGGTCAAAGCTCTAAATTTATAATAAAAATAATTCTTATTTATAATAATAATTCATAATAGCATACATTATGTAAGGAGTAGGTACACACCGGTTTTAGACATTTTGTGATTTATAAATTCAAAAGCTTGTTTTTGTGTGTAGGGACGATTATAAAATTTCTAAATTCGACTTTGTCTAATTAATAGCATTACTCAAACTCGTTTGAATGTAATTATTTTCTAATTTTATATTTTACTGTAGTAAGGCAACTGTTTAGATTCAGCGCCTCACAAAACATCGGAAATGAAACTATATTCAATTTTTATTTTTTGCCGACCGTCTTTTAGGAGTTCGGTGTTAGCTCTAAACCGGTTTAATTCAAATTTGCACCCCAAGAATTAAAGAAAGACTTTTATATTAAATCTTCATTTGACCAAATTTTTAAAAATTTACTGACTTAGCAAACCGAGTTAATGATGTCACAATAACCTGGTTTTCAATTCTTGATCACTCTAAGGTTGATGCTTACATCAAGTTTACAAGAATCTACGAGGCATAGTTATATACAGGCAAATGCACACATTATATATATATATATATATATATATATATATATATATATATATATAATATATAATATATATATATATATATATATATATATGTGTGTGTGTGTCTTGCAAATACTACTCTTTTGTTGTTTGGGACCTCTAAAATGGTTTTGTGTGGCACTCCTACACTTTGGTTTTGGGTATACGAGAAACTTCATAAGCAAATTTAAAAAAAATATGCCTAACATTAAACTATAAAGGGCAAAGAAACGTAAAATTGTGATTTTAGAACCCTGAAACGCGAAATTGTATGCCATTCAAACTTTATTCAATAGACCCAATTGATAAAATCGTTCTTTAAAAAAATGTAAGTGCAAAGTAAAGAATTATGAATTATTTGATATAATCCTGGGCTTTTTTAAGTTGTAAAAATTGGCCTTTGACATTGACCGATTTTGATGATATTGATATCATAAAAGCAGATTTGCATCTTCTAATTTTTTTGTAGTTATTTAATACTTATTTTACCCTAGTATAAGATCCCCAACTTTTCTAAAATTCAATAGTATAGTTCCCAACTTCATACTCAAAACATAGATTCTATTCTAAATATGAAAAATCATTGACACTGAATTCATTAATAAATCATAGGAATCAGTGACTGACCGGGCCAAGGAGATTACATCAATAGATAAGATGTTGTAATTCATTTATGATAACAAAAACAAAATAATATTAGTTGAGTCTATGATTTATTTCAATAAGATTGAGTTCAAATATTAACTTTGTTTTATTATTTCTTAAACAAACAAATCAAAACGGTTCATTTAATTTATAATCTTTCATTGTTTTTTTAATAACTAATATTAAAAGTTTTAAATGAGTAAAATAATATTTTTACTAGGGATATTTATATTCTCATCTATACACTGCTTTAGAAGTAAGTAAAGTGGATATTTAATAAATTTTACAGATAATTTTTACTTTTCCTCATTTATACGGTAGGAAAAGTAAAAATAGGATATAGGGGAATAGGAATAGGGGATTTATATAGGAAAAGTATTGTGTTTGCAATAAAATCCGAAACCGGGATGTCAACGTAATTATCCGTTTTAGACAATTTATGGCCTCTTCAGTGCTTTTCGCAAACTTGTCTGCCTGTATGTGTGTGTGGAGTACCTACACATTGCCCCTTGTATTACTGCTCCTAATATCATAATATTTGGACAAATTGAAACTTTTAACTTTTCCTCATTTTTACCGTATATTAGTTTGCATAAAAATCCGAAACCGGAATAAATCCGGCATTATCAGTTTTAGGCGTTTTAACAGGCCTCCTGAGTAGAATTTTCGAAGTTGTTGTCTGTATGTGTGTGTGTGTATGTGTCTTTTATCATCGTAGCTCCTATTGTTTTTATGCTAGAGAGTTGAAACTTTGTACAAAAATCAGTATACCGCAGCAGTTGTGCTATTCGGAAATATTTTTTTAAAACGTCATTAACCCGCAAAAATGACTCAACAAAAATTTTGAAAATTTTGGTTTATTTAGCACGCATGTAGTCATATATAATACTAATATATGTGCTCTGTTTCATCTCATTATCAGCATTAGTTTAATTTTTATCAATTGACGTGTATAAATCGGAAAATAATCCAATTGAATTGAAATTTTGTACATGGTATTGTCGATGGTAATAAATGCTTTAATGCTGAAGTATTTTAAAATACTTTAAATACTTTAAAATACTTTACAGATAGAGCAATAAATATTGGAAAATTAATGAAGCCTGTAAACAAATAAATAAATCAGAAAAATGATGTTTACTTATGAATGAATAGTGAAATAAATGAATAAATGGTTTTATTTTAGGAGGGAGGATTCATATTAACACAAACAACGAAGATGAATTCTATGAGTCAGTTACTGATGTGATAGACGAAGAAGCGGACCTCAACGAGAAGGATAACGATGGGAAAACGTTGGTCTACAGGGCCGCTGAGAATGGATATCTCAAGACATTGAAGATATTGGTTAATCATGGAGCTGATATCACGCTTCCTGATGCCTACGGACGGTATCCTCTTCATGTTGCTGCTAGTCAGGGTAGAGAAAATGTGGTCAGGTAAGTCACTAACACATGAAAGTAGGTTACATTTTTAACCCTATACGTGCAAGAGATTTAGAGATAAACTTTCTCCCTCAGATTACTGAAACTTCCACCACTAATAGAAGTTGGTGTCTCTGTTAAATAGAGAGACTTACATAGAATTAAATAACTTGAACATAGAACCACATTTTCCAAGAGTTTTTTATTATGGTCAGCACAAATAAACAAAGTACCGATGATAGATACTTGAGATTATAAACACCACTGCACAAAATATAAAATAGGCGTGAGAGACTTTGTTGGACTAGTAACTTTAAACTAAACCATTTATTTATAACAACCTCATAAGGAAATTCGCAAAAATATAACCTTTAACAAAAAGTGTAAACAAAACGTGGCGTAATAAAGTAAGATCAAATGTAATTTCTCTTATAATGGTGCTTTAATGGTCCAATGATCTTGAAACCAAATAAACATGAAATGCTTGACACCTTTATGCTTGCTAAAACTCTTATGTCCATAAATTTAAAGATATTTACGATTTTACAGTGGCAACCACTACGTTAATAGTAAATGTTGAGTCAATGTAAAACATCCATCTACATCTGCTCTACTTTGCAAAGCAGAATATACCATTTCTGCTTTGCAAAATAGAGCCCAGAAATGTTTTATAACACATAAACGTGTATTATTACACTCGTTTGGTGTAATACATAAATGTAAAACATAAATGTTAAGAATAGATGATGCCATAAAAATGTAATCAATGATGAATGAACATGATGGTAAAATATATTCAATTATTATTAGTCGCTTTGATGTTTCAGGTACTTAGTTCAGCAAAATGTTGATGTTAATGTCCAAGATAAAAATGGTCGAACAGCGATTTTTAACGCAGCTGAAAGTGGTCAACTAGATTGTTTAAGGACATTACTTGAATACGGAGCGAATCCTTACATAAGAGATTCAGACGGAATGTCTTTAATGCACGCTGCGGCCTGGAACGGACAAACCTCAGTCGTCCACGACTTGACAAAGTATAAGGATTTAGTTGACATTTCAGACAACGAAAAGGACACACCACTTTGGCATGCCACAGCAAAAGGTCATCTGGACACCGCCATGGAGCTAGTTGAAGCAAATGCTCAAATTTCATCGAGTGTAATGTGGATAGCAACCATTTCTGAGCATTTAGAATTATTAAAATATTTAGTCAGTAAAGGTGGAGACGTTAACGCCAGAAGTCGATACAACGACACTCTTCTTATGGGCGCAGCTGTAAGAGATTTAAAAAATATAGCTAAGTTCCTCATCGAGAGTGGAGCTGATATCGAAGCAAAAAATAACGATCATTGGACAGCTCTTCATTACGCTGCTAATTACAATAGGATGGCGATGGTAAAGATATTGTTGGATAACGGCGCAAATGTCAATGCGAAAGACAAAGTCAATAGCACACCTTTAAATTGGTCAGCGCCAGGCTTGAAAAGATTGTTGGTTGAAAGAGGGGGGAAATTAGGGTATGAGCTTGACATGGAAAGCAATCAAAATCCTGAGCCAACTAGAAGAACCAGGCAGAACTACAGGTCGAAGAATAACTAGCGCTATATTTGCCTCAGAAGTATTATTTGATGGAGATGACAACTTGGTTCTTGACTAAGATAATTTTATCGACTGCATTCATTCTGAAGTTAAGAAATAAAAATTTACTTTAAAATATATTAAAATACGAAACGAATTTGACACGTTCAACCCTCACTACACATGTGTCTTCTTACTATCTGCACTATGCTCGTTTAGTGTTTCATTTTTGACCCTTACTACCCTCTTACAGTACTACTACAATCCTCGCTTCGCTTGCTCGGTACTAAAACCCTCGCTACGCTGGAGTAGAATAAGAACTTTCGCTACGCTCAAACTGCAAGTCTATACCGACAAGTAATAATAAGCTTTCCCCTTTCCTTGCGTGATTACCTGTATATATAATAATAATAATGCCCGTTTTAGGGCCTTTCGGCCCTTCAGGGTTTTCGCCCTGCGGGAACCACCTCGGGTGGGTCACATCTACTATGCTCAAAGTTAAGCTAAAGTTGGCGAAATCTTTTTACATCATATTCTTTTCATAAAAACTGAGAGCATAGCCCGGGCTGTGAACCCCGGACCTCCGGTGCCGAAGTCCAGTACTATAATTCGTGATTACCTATAATTCATTATAAAATTATCAAAGAAAATAAGAAAATTTAAAATATTTAAGCACTTTATTTCACGCTCTATTGACTAAACTTTCTTGAAAGATACAAACAATTTATACACGTCTTTAATAATAATAATGCCCTTTAGAGCCTCGCGGCTCATAAGCGATAAGCCTCGCTGGAACCACCTCCAAATTTATTTTAAAGTTGGTGATAATTTATATAAAAATAATCTTATATAGACTGAAAGAGTAACCTGGGATGTGACTTCCGTGGTGTCAAAGGTGAGCAATAAATACGGACGTTCTACCGACCTCAACAACGGACCCAATTTTTAAATATATATTCGTACAAAGAAAGATGCATCTTTAAATTATATATAGTTAAAATTTAAACTATTTCCCAACAAAATTAAGGGTATAACAAAATTCAAGTTATACTAAAATAATGTGCTTTAATATAAATAAAAAGTTAGTATTCAACTCTCGGGAAAGTTAAATGGAAATGGCTCCAAGATTTATTAGACTGTGGAACAAAGTTAATGAAAATAAAAAGCAAGGCGAAAAACTTTCATAGAATTAAAATTAAAATAAAAAGAAAAATGAAGATTTCGGATTTTTTTGTTTGTCTCTAAATCGGGAGAAGGGGTAGCTTTGAAATAAGAGATCCTTGGATTTAATCATTTCATTAATAACTATATAATGCTCTAAACATTAATTAATAAAATAAAAAATAGATTTATTGAATAAACACAACTCTAAATAACTCTTAACAGTTAATATCAATTCAAGCCATCCGCTGTCATCGAGAACAACGAAACAATCATCAAACACGCATCGGCCTCTCCACGGCGTAAGTGTTGGAAAACACAGTGTTTGAAGGTTTTCCTTATTGCTGAAAAAAGAGGAAGAGATGACGCGTCGAAAAGTCCAGATACCTTAGCCATATGCAGTGTTTAAGTCATCAATAAATACACCAGGTAGGTAATAATGTCAGGATTTTTAAAATCTACCGTGAAGTGTTTTCACCTTTCCCCACTTTACTACCTTGGGTAAATAAAAAATTATTGTGTTCGCCCTATTAATTTATTTTAATAATAATTTGCTGAAGTTTATTAAAAGCCTATGAGCGGCTAAGAGGCACTTTTGATTTATTTATTGAAACAATATAACAATTATATAACACTCTCTAATGAAGTGTTGTTTAGAGTGGACAACAATTTCAGAGAATTTTCATTACAAAATAACGCTTATGAGATTGTACTATACAGAGATGAAAGGGAGGATTGGTCATCAAGTCAAGTTATGACGTCATCGACTTTTTAAAAACTTGAATTGTCATTAAAACAAAGAGTCACATGTTCAAGTAGACAGTAAGCTATATCATTTGAAACCGGTTTTAGCTCGATTGGAGTATCCTTTATAATGTAATTAATATGTATTATAATGTAATTAATAAGTAATATATAATAATACGCTAAATTAAATGACCACCGTCGCGGGGTGCCAAAAGCGTTCTTTTTTTTATCCGGCCGACGTTAGAGCACCGGAAATCGCACGGGGTCGGGAGGGGTTTCAAATTAAAGGGGAGAATCTGAATTTTGTCCGTAAGACCCGTAAAACTTAAAAAAAATAATTTTTCCCGTTTTCTGTCGTTTCCAGTGACCGGAAGTCGGGAAAGTTAATGCGAATCAAGTTTCAATTACAAAGGTGCTCCGATTCGAAAAATTCAAACGGCGTCCGTCCGGTGCCGAAAAATGAAGGGACGTCTCCGCTGACACTAGGGGTCTATCTCTAATAGTGACCTCGTCAACGTAAAAAGCAGGTCTGGACTACCGCCTTTTCGATTACATGCCGAGCCGCGGGGAAATTTTGAAATTCCGTCATGTCACAAGTTCAGTTAGACAGTAAGCTAAATCAATTGAAACCGGTTTTAGCTCAATCGGAGTATCCTTTATAATTTAATTATAATGTATACGTCGTTAACCTATAGTACTGAAGAGTGGGAAAGTAATTGAGAATGCCATATCTACTACCTCCACCCTGGCAGCCTATTCTCGTCTAACAATTGGCCCAGAAGGGGGATTGGCAAATCTTGCATGCCAGCTTCGCGGCCCATATGATAGAAATTTTCAAAATACATAGCAAAATTCTATGTAATAAAAAATAATAATATATCAACATATAATAGCCAACAACAACCAATACACAAGGACCATTTTCAAGGGGCAAACCCCATGGTTTAAAATTGATTACAAGTGTACTAAAAGTAGGAAAGGGTGGGCTCTTATAGCAAAATTATTTTTCTAAGTAAAAAGTAAAATGTAATACGAAGAAAAGACTTAAAGTTAATTCTATATTTACCAACTATTCTTCCACTGAATAAGAACTCACCTGAAAACAAACAAAACAAATACTTTACTAAAAAATAATGTAACTGAATATAATGAAGCTTCGAGTCCAACTTAAAAAATATATCAAATACTCATGTTGGCGAACTAGTTAATTTTTCGGACTGGCAGCACCATTTTCTTTTCTACAAAACATTTTCCTCGGATTAAATTTCCTTTAAAATATAATACCAACAAGCTCTTGGCAAAGAGAATATATATCTTACAAATCTCTCAGTTACAAAATTATAGTAGCTGAAAGATTTATAAGATGTTGCCCTACTGTCTAAATGCTAGTCCAACTTATTTTTGCTCTATAAAAGGTTAAATTTAAATTCACTTGCAATTTATGTAAAATGTTTAAACAAAGCATGTTTAAACAATAAAGCTGGTCTTAGGATCTCAAGTTAAAACAATGTTATGGCAAGCCAAGGGAATAGACTAATCGTTGCCGTTTTGCGGTCACATGGTTGTTTCCTATATCATTTTGTCATATTACTAATTAATTTAAGTGGTATAATTTACGTCTTAAGTCAATTTTCAAATGTATTAGTAAAAAAACATGATTTGTATACACAATGTTATACATGCCAATCAATAATGTATACTTGATTGACGTATATATGATCAATCAATATATTATTGACGTAGATGATAAACATTTCGTCGTAGATGTGTTAACAATACATAGTAATCCACGTTTATAAATTGTCAGCTTGATCAAGACAACTTTACGAGGTTTTGTGATTTCTTGGAATTATATATATAATTGTAAATGTGTATCACTTAATACACATTCCATAAACAAAAGGGTTCTGGACATTATTGAGGTTGATTTTTTGTAGCAAGATTTATTTTGATCCGGAAAAACGTTCGAAAGAATTATATTGCGTGCCATAGAAAAGTCAAAGAACAAAAAACTCGTTCAAACACTTAGTGTTTGAGGGACTTAGTGTTACAGAATATATACATATAATACACACACACACACACACACACACACACACACACACACACACACACACACACACACACACACACACCACACACACACATATATATATATATATATATATATATCTGTGTGTGTGTGTGTGTGTGTATTATATGTATATATTCTGTAACACTAAGTCCTCTCTTTCAAAAAAACCCAACCTTATAAGGTCAGTTTCCTTGTTTCCTTTGAAAATTCGCTGAAGGGAACAAAGTTCCCGAAAATATTGTTTGACCAAAGCAAGGAGGACACAATAACATTAAATAATGTATCTTAACTATAGAAAGTAAAAAGTTTCAATTTGTCTAAATATTATGATATTAGGAGCAGTAATATAAGGGGCAATGTGTAGGTACTCCATCATTTATTTAAACTAACAACATAATCAACTATTTAATAGGAACTTAAAGGGTAATGGTTAGTTAAGTATAAGGGTTCAAAGTAGCCGTACAGGTGGTTTAGAGCTATAAGAGTAAACGAGAGGTAAAAATTAAGGAAACCAGGGTTATTAACTCTGCTCCGTATATAGGTTAATTACTTCGGATCTTTTATACTTATTTTCTAAGTATTTCATAATTACTTCACAACTTAAAGTTGAAACTTTTACATACAACACTTAGAACCTAAGAAAAATTACTTTTTTGGATTAATAGGTATAATGACATACTGGTAATTTAAAACAAGATTTTGTTTCATCTGTTCTTAATTTGTGTCCCTCTAACACATCTCTATACTAAACTCCGACCAATAAGTTATAAAATCGGAGGAAAATTACATTAGTTTGGAAATAATCGCGAACCAAAGAATTGCAGATGTTAGTAAAGTCTGTTGTCACAATGTAATTATTTATGAACTGACTACTCTCATTTTTTGTAAAATTTGTATATTTTATTGAAGTTTGTAATCTTTATACAAAATAATGAAGAGTACCGCTAAGGGCCAAGTTTTCAAAGCAGTTAATCCGAGCAAAAATTAAAATCATAATAAAATATTGTGAACAACAGTATTCTATTAAATTAAAAACTATTTACTAAACACCTCATTATACACTTAATATTTTCTGATCTTTGTTGACCTCTAAGATATGGACTTAAAATCCATATCTAGAAAGGAAAAATATGAATGAACCAGGATAAAAATATCTATCGTCACAACAAAGTCTATGATAGACTGCGAATTGTCTTTTAATTAACCTGAAAGTCTCCCGGTTGGTTGAAGGGATGTCTGTGGTTGGAATAAATGAGGAGAAAAGAAAACAAGCACCACGGAGTACTTAGAACTGTGAACTTAATAGTCTCTGCAAAAACCGCCTAAAAACGGAGCTTGAAACGCGGTATATTGGAAGGTTTCATTATTGTTGTCACCACAGATTCACCACAACCAAGAGATTCCTGCCAATTTTTCATAAAGGGAGTCAGGAAGAAAGCCCAAACAATTGAGTCTCAAACGGTGGATTTTATTGGCGTTACCTCTAAAATCCATCAATCAATTAAAAGGCATACACATGAAACCCACCGGGTTACGTAATTCTACACACCGGTGAGCTAGAGGTGAATGAAAAAACAAGCCGTGCAAAATAAATTTGATACGGAAGGGCAACATATTATGGAGGTGTATAATAAGATAGATGAGTGCTTAAGTGTAATGAGTTGCAATAGTCTTTAAAATTCATCATCTTTGCTAGATATCATATAAAATATAAATATTGTTCTTTTTTCTTTTGTCACTTTAATTTTATGTACTCTTAAACAAAGGCTATTCGCAAAAGCTTCTTTCTTTATATATTTATAAATAAAGTATTAATTTAGTAAATGAATGTTCTTATTTATTTTACATTAAGTTATTTGGTCAGCACACGTGAGAGCAGCACCGTAAAAATACACTCTGAGAGAAGACGTCAATAAAAACCAGGTTCATAAACTCATAATGGAACTAAAAAGATATTTCATATACCATCACTGAAACTCTCCAAACCCTCCAAATCTGGATCAAACAAAACGGCAATCACCGAGTTTTAAAAATAGTTCGAACCCAATTTGGTCATCGATTAAATTCGACTGGCTCTAACCGGTAAGTTTTTTTGAACTCGTCCTAAGAATGTTAACTAAATTTTGTACTTAGCACATTAAGCACATTTATAGCTTTGGAGTGACAAAATAAGATGTCTTTACGGTTTAATTTTAAAAAAAATCAGTATTTTAATTCATAACAAGGTTTAAAACAAAAAAGTGTTTTAGTCCTATTTCCTGATTTTAAAGAAAGAGTGCTACTGTCATTGTATGCTTCAGTATAAAAAGCAAATACAAAACGTAAGCATAGAAAGACAATAAATATAGAAAGGCAACAAAAAATAGAAAAGGAAAGTGCAAGCAGACAGCATTACTTTCCTCCAGAGAAATCAGCTTAAAAATCCTCCCTTCCTTTATCAGAACTGATACAATTCCTGATTAGATTCCATATTTATTTTATTTTCCATTAATATACACTTCTGGAGATAATTAACTGATTCTACCTACACGTACTAATAACAATAGAAATAAAATATACAAATCGGGTATGGGGTACCTCATAACTTTTCCTAATCACATCGGATTCGCTACGCTCATCCTCTCTGCTTCGGACTCGTTTCGCTTGTCCTGAGAATATACCATTCGCCAAATTTACTTTGCAACTTTTCTTCGGACTCACTGCGCTTGTCCTTGATATTAAATGCATCCGTCATTTTCAGTGGTCACCCATACAGCACTGACCACGCTCAATGCTGTAACTCGTCGTTTAAATCATGTTTTATTAATTATTAGTTATATAATGTTTATAATATGTATTCTCAATTTTTCCAAATTATTATTAAATTTACAAACTATCACAATTAATAGTAACACGTTTTAATGGTCCAAGAGCTGGACCAGAAAAAATACGATTCATTTTGTACTACTTCAAACCTAATTTTTCTGAAAATATACCTTTAATTATGAAGGAAAAGCATAGTCTGCCTATCTATCTAGCCTATCTATATATCTAGAGTGGAGGGAGCCCTTCACATGACTGCGCTCGTTCAAAATGTTAGAAAATTGCACAAACTCCTATTTTCTTGTAATAAGTGGCTCCCTGTAGGCCGTGTGCAAAACATGAAGAGAACATTTTTTAAGGGTGATAAAATGTTTTATAGAACGAGTGTTTAATCATCAAAATTGGATAACTGCAGCCAATGTTATGGCTCTTTTAAAACCCTGAAAAAATTATTGATTTAAGGACAGTCAAGGAATTTCTTTGGAAAAATATTGGCTTTTTGTGCATTTTTTGGTCATTTAACAAATGTCATAACTTTTGTTAATAAAGTCGTATTTATCCGATTATGACGATTAAACACTCGTTTTATAGGAAATTTTAAGAGCTTTAAAAAAATTCTCATCATGTTTGGCACACTACTTACAGGGTACCACTTATTGCAAGAAAACTGGAATTTGTGCAATTTTTTAATATTTTGAGCGAGCACATTCATATGAAGGGCTACACTCTGGATAGGCAGACTATGCATTTCCTTCATAATTAAAGGTATAATTTCAGAAAAATTTGGTTTGAAGTAGTATAAAATGTGTCACATTTTTTTAGGTCTGGCTCTTGGACAATAAATAACCTAACTTAATAATGGACTATACATTATAATTATCTCTGTGATTAAGTTTCCGACAAAGGTTCAATTTTTCGAAAATCAGAGATCGGTCGTTAAAAATATCTCCAAGTAGCGTTTCGTCTTTGCAACTCGTTTAATTTCCTGGTATCTAGGGTTTAAAACGTTTCAGTGCCACTACTAGACTTGTGTCAATAAGATTAATAATTTTAAAATATAAATCGCTTTTCGCCAAGAAAACTAATTTTAAACCTAATTCCACAGAACATAAAAGAAGAAGATCCTATTCAAATAGAACATAAAAATACTTAATACAAGAAAAGTGTTATTAGCAAGACATATTTATGTAGCAGCTGACATAGAATTAGATTTTTACTTGTTAAACATAAAAGAGAAAACTTATGAAACATACTCTACGTAATTTCTGCAGCAACCATGCTTTTAACGTTGTTTCTAAAAATTGTACGCTGTAAAGTGACATTTTGTGTAAATATAACACTTTAAATTGCTTCTTAAAGTAAATAGAATTTTCTTGTAAAGACAGTTTTCTTTGTGAGCTTAATTTTCCGTAAAGTAAATTACCTCTCAAGTTTTATCTTCTTTCGAAAAACTTGATGAGTTTGAAAAAGTTTCTAGTAACATATTTTTTTTTACAAACATTTTCTTATGAACATAATAAAGTCAATAAACTAATGTTATATATAAATTTGGTCAACATATGCTTATTAAACGAGGAGCGATATAAAGGGTGTAAGTTGGAGCCACTACTGCCAATCTTTTGACAAAAGAACTTTAATCGTAAGGAAGGAAGGTGTATTATGTATTACACAATGTATGTGTATTATTATTATAGGAAGGTGTTATTATTTTATATATACACCATGTATATAATAATAATAATAATAAAATGTCTTTTATTTATATTAAAGATAGCATTTAAACGGCTACAGATAAAAATAAACATACTAGTTAGACTTATTGTCCGTCACTAGTATACCCCATGTATAAAAGGTATTGACAACCCCCATCCTTCTCATTGGGACAACTCATAACACCATTGTAACATTATTATATAAAGTTATAAAACATATCCTGCCAAATTTTATTACTTTCTTCCCTCACCACAATTGGCAGCTTGTTTCACTATTTTAATTTTTCCTTCCCTACTACCGTATAAAGGAAAAAATTGTGTTATTACAAAAGAAAAAAATCAGTACCAGAAATTTTATTGTAATTCTCCGTGACAATTAATTTAATTGTCTATTTTAAGGGGGGGGGGTTGAAACCCCGGTGAGGTAAAAAAATAAACATTATAAATGTGATGTCTATTAGGAGTTTGTTAAAACACTCAATAGGCATGTATTGAGGTAAGTTCTTTAGTTGATATGTTTATCTGTAAAACTTAAGCTTATCGTGTAAAAATTCTATACAGTATATTACCAAACTTCCAATGATCATTAGATCAGCATCATATATTGGAAGTTTTCAGAGGCAGGTGAAATTTTTACAACTATGCAATGCATTAGAGAATTCCTAAATGGTACTCACACATAATTATACCAATCCATCTTAAACCTACCTAATTATTTTCTCGATTTATGTAACTTTAAAATAGAATTATCATTAATTATTATTATTGGTATATTTTAATTTTTAGATTTAAAAATATAATGTATTATTTATTTCTACATTTTTTTAATAAGACTTGTTTTATTTATTTAATCAAATTATTTAATCTTTCATTTAATTAATTATATTTGTTACTTCAGTTCTTAATATTAATTTTCAATTGTGTTAGTTCTTAGGCCCGTATTCAAAGAAATTTTCCTAACATTTTCCTAACATTCTCCTAACATTCTCTTTGTTCCTTAAGGAGAATGTTAGGAAAATGTCTTTGAATACGGGCCTTAGTGTATTTTAGGTCATGGTTAAAATTGTTTTGATAACTTGCTTGCTAACTTTTGTATTAAATAAATATATTATTAATATTATTAAAGTATTTTATCAAAGAATAAATAATCTAAATAAAATAGATAAAATCAAAACCATTCTATTAATATCTTCCAAACAAATAACACAATCTTTGTTTCACATAAACTTGAAAGTAAAGAGTCTGTTAAAGAAGAAGTCTAATAAAAAATCAAAAAAGTTAAAGACATGAATAAAGAGCAACTAAGTTGCTCAGAAAGAAGCAGGGGAAAGTGGGAAGGAGCAACTGAACCAGGACTAAAAGCAAGTGCTGTACTTATAAAAAGACTTATTTTGAACCAAGAAAATAACTGTTGTATGGAGTTTGAGAAGAAACTAAAGAGAAGTTGCTTTGATAAAGGTTTCTCTATACTTAGCTTTTATATCTGAACCATAGAAAATATTCTATACAACATGTTTAGAAGAACATTGAAGTATTTTCAAACAAGTGTCACAAAGCTTCTGAATTTTATACTGAATAAAGCTTACTATATACTGATAGTTCATATTAAAAAAGTACTATGTTCTCCTGACAATTCAAAAAACATTTTACTTGTTTCAAGAAGTATATGAAACATCTATGAGCTGATATTTCCAAACTGAATAAGTGTTACCATAACATTTTCAAACCACTACTGACTTATTTTTAAAACAACAAAATTATTGATCCCAACAAGAATAATTTGTTACCATATCATCCAGTTCGTTTATGGATGAGATTTATAACATATGCATGTAAAAATATACATGCATTTACAGAGTTATAACTTAATATAATATGGATAATTTTTTTTTCAATATAATTAGAAGCTTTATTATTATTATCAATATATTTATAAGCTTTATTACCTCCAATTGTGGGATAATATTTTTACCCTCGCAGAATGGTCATTTCTAAAATAAGTATGTTTTCACACATTACATTTATAGTAGTGAATTATAGAAGTAGTAAAGATCTTAAAGTTATAAAAAAACTTAAAACTATCTAAAATAAGCAAAAACAAATATTTTAAATAATAAAAATTTTTAAAATAAAAATACATGGATACTTTCAACTATTTTCACCTTTTCATTTATATGCTGAATATGCTATTTAACATGCTATATATATTTATTCACCGTTACGTATGAGTTTAGGGTTTAGTATTGTTTATATCGATAAGAAAACATCGTTCCAGTATGATAAAGCTGGTTTCTACTATCAATAACAACTTTACTTAGCTCCATAAGCATTTTATCGCTTCAACGCTATGTACCTTGTTTCAACGGAATCATATGTTTATATTTTGTTATCTAATCTTATGCTTTGATTAGGCTTGAGCACTTTAAAGCCATTTAGAAGTCAGCAGTTTTAAAATACGCATAAGATTAAAATACCTAAAATTATTTTCTAACTAACAACACATGGTAATAATTAATTTTTTTTAAGACTGCTGTCCTAAATAATAATAATTTATTTCATTCAATCACCTGAAGTTGTTGAGCTTTGCTTAACGAAACGCTGTAACAATTATTAAATAAATTATTATCATTTAGAACTGCAGTCTTCAAAACATTTTAATTATATATATGATACCAGTCCAAAAAAATTACTCTTTTATAACATGGTAATAATATTTGTTCTACTTTAACTTCCACCTATTGAGTACTTCTGACTTAATATTTGAAGTGGTAGACGAAGTACCGTAAAAAATAATAGTTCAGGACTAACTAATACAAATTTTATTTCAAATTAGCCCCCAATACTGGCTTTTAATCAGAAGGCAAACTTTTAAAGCCCTGTAATATTACAGTACTACTATAAATGTGGTATAACAATACCAAATAGTAGTCAAAGGTCAATATAAATAAAGAGGCTATAACGACGAAGATTTAGGTCTTCCGGTGAAGACGGCGTCAATGTAGATGAAGAATCCGACGTTTCACTTCAGGGATGTAAGATGTAGTTTCACTTTAGACATCTTCAGGGATATAGGACATCATAATTAAAAAAAAAATGCTCTACAAAAGTTTTATAGAGCATTGTGTTTTTATCCATGATGTTCCACATCCCTGGAGATGCTTCCCATGTGGAAGCAAAACGTCGGATTCTTCATCTACATTAACGCGGTCACCACCGGAAGCCTAAATCTTCATGACAATAACCACGGAAGTCTAAACGCAGTTTATTGGCTAAAACTACATCGTCCACGAAGGCAGCTTGAGTTATCATATACAGCTGAATAAAACACAAAAATCTCTCAATAAAATGTATTTATTTGTTTAATATAACTAATACTACATATCTACACTAAAATATACTGCTTAAGTACTACTTAAGTAGTCCTTAAGTACTACTTTATGACCTCTAGTGCTAAAAATAATCCTCACTAATATATAGATTATTTTCTGAAGTGATTTTAGTGTTTATTTGAATATGTATTGCTGGTCTGGTGCAATTTGAATATGTTGTATAAATAGTACAAACTAAACAGCATTGATTTATTGAATGAGCATTTATTTAAATAATAAATTAGGATAGAATAAAATTTTGAAGAATCTTTTATCCATGCAGTGAAAAAGACATATGCAAATATGTTGAATATTTATATAATATAAGACTAGTTTATAAATGCAAATAACTGAGACAAATTGAAAATGTAGGAAAAATTATTAGAATAAAATTGGTTTGAAGAGAGGACAACATAATATTTGCATAATAAGAGCTAATAAACCTTTACCAATTAAACATATTATCAAATACTTCTCAAACTTCGTTTAAAGCAGTCATTTTCTTGGGGAAGGAACGTGGTTATCTTTAGGCCCCACACTTTCAAATGCTAAAAATTGCATTTTAGCAAACTTTCAAAGAAAAATTGAGCTAAGGATTGGGATCATGTTCGGTTTAAGTATTTATGTTACTTTTCATGTTTGTTTTGTAACTTTTTTTAACAAAGTCCTTTGAAAAATATAGCTGATGAGAGGTGAGAATTGAACCAGGAGAGTGGTCTTGGGTTTGGTGATAGAAACCTTGAAGGGATAAAGAAAAGAATAAAGCGCCAGGAATAGGATTTGGAAATAACGGTAGCCGTAGGGGGATATCCATGAATACATATGTCTTTGGATGAAAAGATCTCTGATTAGCATGGCGAGCTGGAAGTGCACCACCCAGTATTGACTAACAGGGTCAGGGCTGAGAGGTTATTCCCAGCTAGCGCATGAGATCCACCTCTAGTGTTCCACAGAGCCGCAGCCGTACTACCTTTAGATATAATGTAAGAATAGAAGGCTCTCCACAAAACAACTTTTTATTGGAAAGCGCTTTCAACCTAACTAGAGGTCATCGTCAGTGAAACTCCTAACAAACTGTGTGGAGGAAACAATAAGATTGATCTGATTTAAAATTGAGGGTGTGGTTTAACACCCAGAACTAATTTACTAACATCCTCATTTGGTCCCTGGTATGATTTTTCCTGTCAACTGATTTTAGCCGTGTGTCGTATTATAATGAAATATTGTTTTGTTTGACATGTATATGTCAATCAACAAAACCAGAGGTAATTCTAATAATGAAATGAAACTTCGTATTTTTGTTAACCATACATAGAAGTATATGCGGAAATAATTTCAGTCTAATCAAACCACTATATGAAGAATTGTAATTTTTCGAAATGTTTGTGGGGTCATTATTGTAGGTTAATAACGTAACACATATTTCATAAACAATCAGGATCGGGGAATTAGCAAGGTTAATTTGGTATCAAGGTTCATTTCGATCCGAGAAAGCGTTCGAAAGTTATAGTGTCCCATAGAAACGTCTAGGAAACAAAAATCGCATACATACACACACACACACACACACACATATATATATATATATATATATATATATATATATATATATATATATATATATAATATATAATATATATATATATATATATATATATATATATATATATATATATATATATTCTTGATTAGTGAGTCCCCCTCATCAGATTATATCCTATATACAGATTATATCTGTATAAATCCCCCTTATCAGATATATACAGATTATAGATCAGAGTGAATCGCCGTTGAAAAGGTTCTGGTCAATTTTTAGAGTTTTATTAACACTCCTTAATTATCATAAACATTTTGCTTAGTTTTCTAAGAAAAACAAGGAACGTGTCGTGGAAATATAAGTCCTTTCAAATAAAGCGTCACGTGACACATATACTAATTTTTGAAAAAACCCTGAACCAGATTTTTTAAATATTATCCTCGTCTTCACAAAAATAAATTACCGAGCGCTGTTAAACCTCGTGCACTACAAATGGTTCTATAAAAATACGGGGAGTAAAAATTTAATTTCTCCCTCTTCATACACTGCTATATAAAAGATTTATTATCCTTAAATTCATATTCATAACACGCTGGGTTTGCAATCCTAAGCCTTTTCAAGCTTTTAACCATAATAAACCTTTCTCTTATATTAGAGAGGTAAGAAAGTAAAATCTATAATATATTACACTTAAGGATTTTTTTCTTTATCCCTTATTTTATTATTTTCAAGATATTTTTAAAAACTTTTAAAAAAATATTTTTTAAACACCAATTTTACAGCCACACATTATTTTATAGCCTCATATATGGGCCTAAAATAGTTATTTTCGTACCCAGGGAGGAAACAAAGTCATTACGCCCTAGTTTTTTGTTGGATCCTAAGGCCTAAGCCAAGGGTGATCAATGACGATTGCGATATCTGTTAGGTTCAGTAGTGCTAGCTGTTGAGTGGGTGGTAAATAAGAAAGGTCCCTACCACATGTTCCACCCTCAACAGAAAGACTCAAAATCGAAATCTACAGCTACTGAGCACCGGCTAGAATTGCCTGAACGTAAAAAGAATAACGTAAACTCTTAACTTAAAGAGACATACCAAGCGGGTATAGGATGTTTGACTTATATTATTGGAGGAACAAGACTTGATATTTGTTTCATTGCCAATGAACTGAGTAGATTTCAACAGAACACGACTGAACAATACTATACACCTGTGAAGAGAGATCTCAGATATCTCAGAGGAACCACAAATACAGGGCTGATTCACTCCAATGGAAGGCAGTTGAAGCATTCTCCCGTGAATCATCCTGGTCTCGATGAACCTCTCAAGGGATGTTCAGAGTTCAGATACATCGATGCATGTAAATGATCAAGTATTATGTCGTAAATATCAGACGTATGTAGTTATCATGCATGTATTTATGGCCCGAGTCTAAAGATAGGAAAAGCATGGCAGGGTACTGTTATTGGCATGAGGGAAGCCTGATTCATAGGCTAACTCAGAAGCAACACTGTATAAGCCTGTCTACTTGTGAGGCAGAATATGTGAGTTTATCTGCTATAACATTATCTGCTATACAAGATGGGTTCATATGAAAAATCTATGTAATGAACTACACAAACATTTCAGTAGGGTCATCGTGTTTGAAGACAATAGATCAACTATAGCAGTGGCTAGAAATCAAGAAACAAAAAGGTCTAAGAATATAGATTTAAAGAGTCATTATATAAATGAGATCTAGTAGAGAAGAATGAGGTAAAACTAGTGTATATAGATACTAAAGATCAAATAGCTGATATTTTTTACTAGGAAAGTAAAATTAAAAAACGAGACTAAACGTGCTGCAGTTCATGAGGACGAGCAAGGGGAGTCCAAAGTAGTAATAGTCCAAGAGCCAGACCTAAAAAATGTGACTCGTTTTGTACTACTTTTGTAAACCAAATATCTCTGAAAATGTATACTTTAAATTATGGAGGAAAAGCATTGTCTGCCTATTCAGAGTGGAGCCCTTCATATGAACGCACTTACTCAAAATATTAGAAAATCGTACAAATTCCCATTTTCTTGCTATAAGTAGTTCCTTGTAAGTCGTGTGCAAAATATGAAAAGAAAATTTTTTAAAGCTGATAAAATTACGTATAAAACGAGTCTTATATATTATTTTGAGCATGCACAATCATATGAAGGGCTCCATTCTGGATAGGCAGACTATGTTTTTTCTTCATAATTTAAGTTATATTTTCAGGAAAAATTGGTTTAAAATAGTACAAAATGAGTCACATTGTTTTCAGATCCAGCTCTTGGACTATAGGTAAAAGCGTAGCAAATCCGATGTGGGGAGGAAAAGTTCCAAGATACCCCGTATCAATGTTTTTGTTTGTGACAAATACCGGTCCAAAAAAGCATAAATATTGTAGTCACTTTGAAAAATTATCTTAAAAAATCCTCATGCTAAAAATAAAGCAGCAAGAAACATAAGTTAAAATCTGAGTTATAATGAGAAAAGAAAACTCCACGTGGCCTAATGAAACCACACGTGTGGCAGTAAAATCCCACGTCTCAGAGATGTGATCCAATAAAACAGTTGAAATAAAAACCACATTTTCTTTTGTTATAATCCTGCTTTCAAGATGTCTCAACTTAAAGATACAATGACATTATTAGGTCACGTGATATGCTAGTGTACATAGAGAATAAATTGTGTAGAGCTGGTCCAGTACTGTCCAGAGATTTAGTGGAGTTATAACTAACTCAGAATTATTATATTTGTTTGAAGGTTCTATAGTTATTTAAAGGGCTTATTTGAATATATATGCCAAATTAAAAATGTTTAGCGAAGATAAAAATTTCGATCAACCTCATATGCGTAATATTCTAATAAAGTCGAGAACAATTAACAACTATTCCTATTCTTTAGAAAAACAAATCTGAAGTGAGATTATTACTTTACGTCATTTATCCAGTAGGAGTATAAGAAAGTATAGGGATTGAAATAACCAAAACCAGGATTTCATCTGAATAATCCGTTTTAGGTATTTTAAAAACCATATGAGTAGTTTTTTTCAAGTTTTCACCTATCGGAGTGTGTATGAAAGTGTACGAGTGTGTATGAGAGTGTATGAGTGTGTAAAATCAAATCTCAATCTTTTTCTCAAATCTCGCAACATTTTTCCACGTTTTACGAATTTTTAAAATTCTGGTGTCATTATTGCAGGTTAATGATGTCATAAAATAATTTATTATTTTCCACACAGCACAATTACACCTATAGATTAATTTTTAAAAACAACTGGAACGAATAACTCCGGTGACACCCCAGTTTCAGATTTTATAGAAAAATAAATTTCCTATATACATACCAACGGTATAAATGAGGAAAAGGAAAAATATTTTTAATTAATTTTTTTAAAGTATACTTATATATTTGTAAAAAAATTATTTAAACATAATGTACTTTTCAAATACTTTTCTGGCGACCCAACAACTATTGTCTGCGACATAATATCAGGCTGCGTCACACGGATTAAGAATCGCTGGTACAGATGATTTTTGTCGAGTATACAATATAATATCTTAAAATTGTTTTTGTTTTAATGACATCTGGCCAATAATAGTTCCAAATAATAAAGGATAGAAAACTATTATTAACGTTTTCCCAACCTAACGCTTAAAGTGAACCCTCTATCCATATTAATTTAATTTAAAATATTAAAGATAATAGTATTTTTAATCTGTAACTTTTCTGGTTTATTAAGTACAGACTAGACTCGACCCAAATACTAATGTTTAATGATTTTTATTTGTCACAAAATTAATGTTTCCACAAATGGTTTCTATTTCTATCAAGCGATGTTACTATTTTTTTATTTTTGCTGCAAGAAAACGACATCTTGATTTTATTATAGCAATTGAAAAAAGAAAGCGTGTAATATATATAAAACGTTCTCTTTTGATAAAGTAAAGGATGAAACATGTAAAACAAGCTGTGCAATATAATGTTAAGGCAACTCTCTTGGAAATAGAAGATAAAATACAAAAAAATACAAATATAACCCTGAATTTTGTAACTTTTGCAGAGAAGTGAACTAAAAGGAATTGTTATTGGGCGTTTTAGATTTCAGTGATAGATATGAGACTTACTGTGTAAATAGATATTATTATTCAAAATTTTAAAATTTAATTTTGATAATAAAAAAATGTTATCAAGCATCATTCATGGCGTATTCTAAAGATAAATAAAATGTTTTTAATTTTAAATAACTTGAGGATTATGTAATTGTTTGAGAGTTATAACTAATAATACTGGGGAATAATACTGTTCCTTATTGTGTTCACAAAAATCCAAAACCGGGATTTCACCTGATTATCTGTTTTAGGTATTTTAAGACCTCCTTACCGGTTTTTACAAAGTAGTTGTCTGTCTGTATATGTGTGTGTTTGTATACTAGAAGGAACATCCAGCATATATCGCACACCCGCGCGGATAGGGTTATATCTCGATTTTTGGCGGTTTTAAGTTAAGTACACAGTTTGATGCAGAAAAAAATTCTCTATCCATCCCTCGAGTCGTTATAACGATAACTCCATTTTTCGCCGCTTGAGAGCAGATAATTCGTTATCCAATTATTGGAGTGGGGAGGGTCGCGCCGCTTGGAGACTGTTATATTATGTTATATTTATTGATGTAACTTTATCCATGCTCAAGGTTTGCTAAATATTAAGATTTCTATGTGACATTTATAGACGTAACCATATCCATGATAAAGTATCTACCCAAACATAAAGCCTTTGCGTAATATTTATAAATGTAACTATATCCATGAAAAAATTGATTAGTAAAATATGGTTACTTCTTGCTTTATTGAAAGATGTAACCATATCTAGGAATAAGAATGTAGAAAACATAAAGCCTATGCGTAATAATTATAGATGTAACTTTATCCATGAATAATTATGTACTCAAATATAATACCATTTCGTAATATTTATAGATGTAACTATAACCAAAAAAAAATTATTATTACAAGTGTTACATCTCATAAAAAAATTATATTTTGTCAAATTTGATACAGTTAGAGTTCAGTTATTTTACTTTTTAAATGTTTATGTTAAAGTACTAATAAGTAGAAAAGTTACCAGTTTTTAGTTTTCAGAAAATTTCGAAGTAGTTGTCAAGATATCACGGTTTAAAAAAAATGAAAAACTTTAAACTCGATTTTCTCAAAACTATGTTTTTTGAGATGTAACCCTATCCGCGCGGGTGTGCGATATATGCTAAAGAGTTGTAACTTGGGTTAAAAATCAATTTTTGAGTCTGGTTGTGCTATCCGACACAACCAGACCGATTTTTGAGTCTGGTTGTGATATTTTATGACGTCATTAACTCGCAATAATGACTGCGACAATTTTGAAAAACACGGAAAATTTTGTCGATCGGTTAGGGATTTGAAACACTTGTATTCTTGATAAACACAAACAAATGAGCCAGTTTTCATTCCATTATTGGTATTACGTTAATTTTTATCGAATGACTTGTACACTCGCTATTAAGAAATTGATTTAAAAATCGTGAAAATTCAATTGTATTAAAAATTAAGCATATTATACTTTATGTAATAAATAAGTATAGCGAGTTTTGTTTCAATACGGCAATTTTATACCTACGGTATTTGTTGGATCATAAAAGTTAAGCAGCCTCCAGCCATTTTATACACAGTATTTTGCGGAATCGCGACAGGAATGAGAGGTCTGACCATAGCTATAACTATAGACCAATTTAACTATAATTAAAAGAATTAAAGATAATTAAAGAAAAAGTTTAAACGATACACAATTCCCGAATTTCAGAATTAAATTCAATGTTTAACACAGAATTTTTTCTAAAAAGGGTTTCAGTATTGTTGAAGGGTTGATGAACTCTTTGTAAATATACAAATAAAAATACCATCTACTCAGGCTTAAAAGAAATTATAGAATTCTATCCTTATTTTACATGTAATGATAAAATCCTTCATATCTGTCGTTAACTAAATATGATTAAATAAATATTTCCAGTATTTAATTTAAAAAATAAAATATTAATAATGTAAAATCATTAATTTAATGATTTTTACTTTTACGGTAAGTTCCGAAACCGGGATGCCACCCGAATTATCCGTTTCAGGCATTTTTAAGGCCTGCTGAGTAGTTTTAGCAAGTCTGTACGTGGGTGTGTGTGTGTGTGTGTGCGTGTGTGTATTTATGCTAGAGAGTTGAAGTTTTGTACAAAAATCAGTGTACCGCTGTAGTTATGCTATTGGGAAAATAATTTTTTATGACGTCACTAACCCACAATAATAACTCAGTGAAAATTTCGAAGAATCATAAATCATGGAAAAATGATGCGATCCGAATGAAATTTGGCACGCATGTAGCCATGTATAAGACAGCCATGTGCTAAGTTTCATCTCATTAGTTTAATATTTATCGATTTTATAAGTTAATTTCTGTATTTAGTACAAGTGTATCTCTTGACGTAATTAATAAGTGTACTAAGTTTAGTTATAATTCAAGAAGTCTATCCATGATTTTTGGAGGATCATAAAAGTTAAGTAGCATTGAGCGTGGACAGTGCCTAGATATATCACCACTGGGAATGAAACCAATGTATTTAATATCTGAGAACGAACGAAGCGAGTCCGATGTTATAAAGAAAAGTTCCGATTTATATATATATATATATATATATATATATATATTATATATTATATATATATATATATATATATATATATAATATATATAAAACTAATCTACTTTAATAATAATATAAAGCCTTCTTTTAAAACAGAAGTTTAAGTGTTAGGCCCTAAAATAATTCATAGTACTACTTTTATCGTATTAATGCAAAATAATCATATTTTATTATTATAGATTCAAAAAATTCTGGCGCAGTTGTCCGTATACTGGGCGAATTTCCTTAGGAATGCGTGTTTCCGTCTTTAACAATCATTTTTTGCATAAAAGGTTCAGGTTAATGCTTCATAACTCAAACCCTTATTCAATTATCAAGCATTACTCCAGACTCATTTTCTTTCTGTATTTTCCAAAGGAAATTCACATAATTATTCTGTTGGTATTACAAAACTGAAATAATCATCCCAAATCAATATTTTCACTAGTTTAAAGGGCACTTATTGTTTATTACAGAAAAAAATAGTAACAAGTATTGCTTGATACTTGAGTAACTGTCCATCGTCCTTACCAGGGTTCGAACCCTGGTATCCCGACTTTGATAGCTTGAATCGACTCCGGACTACTTTCATTAAACTCACAGGCCCTAAAACATTGAAAACAACTCCCAACATGGAATTTGTTGTTTACCGGCCGTATTTTAAGTTGCCGAAAATTAACCAATGTTTTTTTCAACTTATCGGAAACTCTAAATGGACGTATCGGCTCTGGATCGGTTTTATTCGATTCAGAACTCAAAACTCGTTATAAAGACACCTTAAACAAAATTTATTTTTTGATGACCGTAATTTTGCTTTTAGGTAATTTCCCATAGTTTTATTCGACTTTTTGGTCAGTTATAGAGTGGTCCTATCGACATCGTACCGATTTCCCGAATATCGAAATGATTCATCGTTCCAAAAAACATAAATAGGGACCTCTTTTGAAGCGAAAAATAAAATCTTGAATTTGACAAATTTTTTGAAAATTTTGCTGACCCAAAAATCTGGTTTTCATTTGCTTTAGGCTAAAAATACATACATACGTATATATATATATATATATATATATATATATAATATTATATATATATATATATATATATATATATATATATATGTATGTATGTATGTATGTACGGATTTGAGACATGGTCGGAAATTCAGACGACGCCTATCGTATTAGCGAATTTTTTCTAAAGGAAATTCGCTAAAATACAAGTAATAAGAGAATTCTGGCAATAAAAGGCTTAGAAATATGGGCTTAATTAACCTCCGAATGTAATCCAGTATAAGCTTTTTGTTGTATAAATCTACCGCAACACTCTTCTCTATTCTTTCAAGAGTATTTTTTATAATACAATATCCGTACATAAATTAAATTTCATAGAAGAACCGTAACAGAACAACAAGTGCTCTTAGAAAGAAATATGAACAGAACTAATTAATAAACTAAACAAATATAAATTGTAGACACGTGAAAAATATAAACCTACAAAATTAAACTGTTATTATATATGAATTGCACACATAAATAAATACAAACATATATAAAAATATACACATAAAATCACACATGAGTAAAATTATAACTATACTGTTAAAATACATTAAAAAAAGCTATTTTTAATGTGCATAATGTATTTTTTTAATGTATGTAATGTATTGATATAATACATATTACTTTCAAAACGAGGAAAAATAGTATAATTAACGGGGGGATCGATAGCAGAATGCAGACATTCGAAATATAATATCAAATTTACTTTTCTTTGTATTGAAATTTTGCCTCTTTGTACAAAACGGAGTATAGACTTTATTTATCCAATCTATATATTTCACTTCCGGGTTAAATAACAAAATATAAAAGCATATAAAATTTATATTTATTTATTTTTTTAATGTTCATAACACATTTATTCAGTTTTATGTAATAATTAATTAAAATCTATTATTATTATATCTTGTAGTACTATTATATACACTGTGATACATATTTATTAAATTATAACTTTATCCAAATCTAGTACGTTTGTGCAAACTTTAACGTTAAATAAATTAAAAATATGTAAAATGTCAATTAAACACACATTCATAACAGAATGACATATACAATATTTACATTCATGCACGTAGTAACACGTATACATGTATTCAAATATTTTAGTATGTATGTACTATGTGTGTCATTTATATGAAGAGTCTTTATCTAAATTTCAATATAGTAGAGATGTCATTTGCATTTTACATGTGACAGCAATTTTAACCTATGTTAAGTGTACTTAGGTTGAGTTAGACAGAGATATAATGTTGTATAGTAATAGAAACATGATAAACTAGATTTCTCACTTAACAGTAAAAATATATTCCTGATCAATGAGCCCCCCCTTACAAAAAATTACAAAAAAAAATCTCTCCCCTGTATGACCCCAACTTAACAATAACTATTATTAACTATTATTACTAAGAGGCGTAATATGATTGAAAGTTATTTTAAATTATTCATTATATGATACAATATTGTGAAGAAGGTATTTTTTTACAGTGGCGGCTATATTTACTGTCGAAATAATATGCTTGAAAGTAAATTTAAATTGTTTATTATGTAACCAGACGGTGATGAAGGTTTTTTTTACCGTAGCGACTATATTTACTGTCAAGCGAAGCAAGACAGTAAATATAGTCGAAAGAAGCAAGACAGTAAATATAGTCGAAAGAAGCAAGACAGTAAATATAGTCGAAAAGAAGCAAGACAGTAAAATAGTCGAAAGAAGCAAGACAGTAAATATAGTAAGACAGTAAATATAGTCAAGACAGTAATATAGTCGAAAGAAGCAAGACAGTAAATATAGTCGAAAGAAGAAAGACAGTAAATATAGTCGCAAGACAGAAAATATAGTCGAAAGAAGAAGACAGGTAAATATAGTCGAAAGAAGCAAGACAGTAAATATAGTCGAAAGAAGCAAGACAGTAAATGTAGTCGAAAGAACCAAGACAGTAAAAATAGTCGAAAGAAGCAAGACAGTAAATATAGTCGAAAGAAGCAAGACAGTAAAATATAGTCGAAAGAAGCAAGACAGTAATATAGTCGAAAGAAGCAAGACAGTAAATATAGTCGAAAGAAGCAAGACAGTAAATATAGTCGAAAGAAGCGATATCCTTGTAGATCTCTTCAAAGTAGGGTATGGTGTGCATTGAAATGAATTCGCTATCTCGTACCGCTTTCCCGCAATTTAATTTAAAAGTTGATAAAATATTTTAACTTATATATCTGTAAAACCTTATAAAATGATCTGCCTCCGTAGTCGCGGTCGTATAGTATTGGACTTCGGCACCTGAGGTCCGGGGTTCGTAGCCCGGGCTATGCTCTCAGTTTTTAATGAATAGAATTTGTTATGAAAAGATTTCGCCAACTTTAGCTTTACTTTGAGCATAGTAGATGTGACCCACTCGAGGTTGTTCCCGCAGGGCGAATACCTTAAAGGACCGAAAGGCCCTAAAACGGGCATTATTATTATTATCTCTAAAACCCCTGTCGCCATTGTTGCTGAGGGTGGGGATAATGTATAGGCCTGTAGATGTAGACGGCCTTGGTTAAATAAAAGTTAATATTCTATATCAAGGCCACGAGATACAAAGAGTCCAAACGTTGGATATAAGATACGAGAACTGCATATACAAACAAATTTCTAATATAATCTTCTGTACTTTGTAAAACACAGAATTCAGTTTGTTATTGACGTTTGTTGAGTCCAGACGGTAGAGCCGTATACTGTGCGATTCTCAACAAGTTTTCTTTGTTAGGATAGTTTATTTTTTGTAAATTTAGTTTTTAAAGATATTTAGTTACTCCAATTATTTGGATACAAATGTCAAATAAATAAGTGCTTTCAAAACGTTTACAAAAGTTTAGTGAGTTTGTGTTGTAGACAGAATTTTTTTAAATAATACATAAAATTTCTTTTCTAAAGACTTCAAACGTAAGTAATTCTTGAGTTAATAATTGTTGTTATCAATAAAATTGATAAAACTATTTTGTTAACTCTCTGAGTTCGTGATAACTAAGCATCTCCGAGTTTTTAACTAGAGGCCGTTTAAGTCGGATTTGAGTAGTAGTAGAATTGTTTTGGACAACAATGAGCAGGCAAGTTGCGAGAAGAGGTAATCAAAGACAAGCACAGAACATGGTTGCTTACCAAGAAAAAGGTCCCAATCGGGGTTCACGCGGTGTGAGCAGTCGTAGTTGCTATTTAGATGAAGATACAGGTAACGTTATTTACAAAACGACATTAGCAAACGAGCGCTATAAAGAAAATAAGAAAAGTAGCCACGGACGTCAGACGTACTGTGAAACCACAAGTTGTTATGATCCACTTGAGTCATCAATATATCGAGAAAATCACTTAGTATCTCGACAAGCTAAGCTTACCAACTATGGTGGAAATCCAAAAAAAAGCTTTAAGACTATCGACGAGGTTCGAACCCAGTACATATCTCCAAGCGACTCCTGGACATCGAGCCGTTCCACCTCAACAGTCAGTAACGGTCAAAGAATAAAAGTAGTCAAACAGTCATCATTTCAAGATGGACCATCGCGATCCATTGATTATGGGAATTCGTCTAGGAAGGCCATAACAAGCGGAAAAGGAGGAAATTCGAAAGGCAGCAGAGCTGTGGCTAGGTACGGCGGAAATACAAATTGGGACTACGAACAAGAACAGAGGAATGTAGATGGATACTTGGATAGCATGTTCAATTCCCTTTCTCTTGGAAGATAAATATTCTCTTGAACCCAAGGTTTCACCAAAATATGTTAAAAAACCTCAATCTAAGGCTTTGTTTGTACTTTTCCTCACCAACTCGTATTAGAGGTATGTAGGAAAGTATGTATTGAGTTTATCCATAAAATGCAAAATATATATTTCATCATAATTCAGACATTTTGATTACGTTCTGAGGAGTTATTATCATGCTGTGTGTTTGAGTCTGTGTCGTGTATAACTCCTGATGTGATTACGCATAAGAGTTAAAAATTGGCACAATAATCACTTTTAAAATCCAGTTAAACGCTGCCCACAAGATATTTCCATTTAAATTTTCAATCTTTGAAGGCTAATAACTTCTGTTTTTCAACGTATGACTTAGAGGTAATAAAACACAAGAGAGTAGAACAACTTTAAAGCTTTTCTGAATTTAAATTAAGATTTGTATAAACAATAAATTCTAAGGACAAGCTAAGAGAGTCTGAAGTTGTGAGGAAAAGTACAAAGGTACTCCGTACCCGCTTTCCTTTTATTTTCTAGTTCTTCTGCGTTCCTTTGCTTTCTTAAGTTAGGTCACAATGATATATTGTATAACAAAGAATATGTACATACGTTATATATATATATATACATATATATATATATATTATATATATATATATATATATATATATATAATATATATATATATATAAATATATATATATATATAAATATATATATATATATATATATATATATATATTATATATATAATATATATATATATATATATATATACCGGACCGAACTCATTCGATTCAGCCCCCCAAGAAACATAAAGAAGGACATTCTTCGCTCTAAAATAATATACAAATATTAACCCTGCACTTTTACTGATTCTTTTAAAATGTTGCTGACTCAGTAAACAGGGTTAATGATGTCAAAAATACCGGGTTTTCAATAAGGTTAATTTTTGTACATGTTAGATTAAAAATATATTGATCCATTCAAATGATAGCGTGTTTACAAGAAAGTGTCTAGAAATACATACATACATACATTATATATATATATATATTATATTATATATATATATATATATATATATATATATATATATATATATATATGTGTATGTATATGTATATGTATGCATATGTACACACATACACACACACACACATATATATATATAATATATATATATATATATATATATATATATTTATATATATATATATATATATATATATTATATATATATATATATATATATATTATATATTATAATATATATATATATATATATATATATATATATATATACATTTAGGATTAGTATTTTTAAATTTAACTTGGTACAAAAATCAACCTATATAAGTTTTAAGCTTTCAAACGCCACCAAAATAAAAATCCTACTCATGCAGAATTTTGGATACAGCCCTTTTTGTAGTCAAAGAAATGTTAAAAAATCACATTTCTGGAAAATTTTCTACCCTACTGCGGCAATATGGCTGCAAAAATGAGCAAAAATCTGGATATTATTCTCCTTCTGGTGCCTTCCTGTCAGCCAAATTATATTGAAATCGGTGACATCAAGTCCAAAAATATACTTTTTTGCGTTGATTTGGCAGGGAATGACCCCTAAGTAAAACAGAATTAGTCAATACTTATAATTATTAATAATAAAATCTTATAAGATTTATGGATTAAATGTACTTTATGTCAGGTTTAAGTGTGTTTAAATATATTTTTCTGCTTAAAATAATTTTTTGGACTATTCTTAATTTTCCTTTTCCGCTTTTCTTCATTTAGGTAGGCTTTCTCGAATTAAAACGAAACTTGGCATATGGCAGATATTAAGGAGAGCTTTCGAAGCCAATTGTTGGTAAAAAAAAAAGAAATGACGTTATCAACCCCATGTAAGGTATACGTCACAAAACAAAATAAACCAAACTCAAAATGCTGTTAGTCACGCTAAGGTAAAGAAAGCTAATTGCCCGATAGAGAATTTAATAGCCAATTTTCAACAGGAATTACGCTTAATGTAAGTAAGTGAGATCAGAAGAATATCAATTCATCACAACAATATATATATATATATATAATAATATATATAATATATATATATATTATTATCACATATAAATAAAATAATATATATATATATATATATATATATATATAATATATATAAATATTAAATAAATGATAAATTAATAATTATATATATAATATATGTGAAGTAATTGGAAGGGGGATCGAATTAGTGTCTCAGCCTCCTCAGAATCGCTTATGAACCCGTTTTCTTCGTGCTAAACAATTCAAATAAACGAGCAAAAGGCAGAAAAGGCAAACAAAATAGCATATGAATTAATGATATAATTAATTAGAAAAATATATATAATAATTAAATTAATATCAATAATTAAAAACTACCAATAAGAATGCTCTTACTTCTATCACGGCCAGGACCAGAGAGAGCGATAATTAAATTTTATCCACCCCTCCTACTTGTTCCCTCACCACTCACCTTACCGGCTCTTCACAAACCTCCCGGGGTGTTTGAAAAGTTCAGGGTAGCTAAGTTATTATAGTCTAACTCGTTACTAGGTGTAACTGAATAAATATTTGAACTAGGAACAGTAATCGGAGCACTGAAACAAACTATTTGTGGTACTTGACTGAAGTTACAGTTGTAGTATTTGGGCTTGAAACAGACACTTTAGTAATAGCAACACTTGTAACAGGTACACTTGTAACTGTTACATTAGTAGTAAGCACACTTTGTGATGTAACACTTATATTACTTTTATAATGAGATTCACTTGTTACACTAGCCAGATAGTTGACACTGTCACACTAGCACTAGTTGATACAGATGTACTTGAGTATTTTCCCACTTTATTTTCTTCAGGTTTAACACTCAAAATACAAGGAAGAATTTTTAAATGCTCACTAACAAAACTTCTTAATTGATCTACCGTAATCTTTTCATTGGGAAGAACTTTTAAAATTTTAGATGTTTTTATTAAATCTTTCTTAGTTAATTTATACACCCAACTAACCTTACCAGTAGCGATTTTATCATTTACAAACTTTAAAAACTGTTCGTCATATATAGTAAAAAAATAGTTATTATTGATGAAATTATGAATGTTTCCTTTAAGATAATAATAAAATAAAAACATTTAATAAATAAATAATAGTACATTAAATTTCTTAGACACGTGTGTACTTTGATTCTCATATAGCGTTCCACGTTGCCTTTGCTTTGCCTGGCGCCTCCACCACTTGTCACGAGACCAATTGTCTTCGTGGCAAAACAATTCAAATAAATGGGCAAAAGGCAGAAAAGTAAAGAAAAAATAACATATGAAATTAATAAGAATAATATATGTAATAATTAAACTAATTTCAATAACTAAAAACTAACAATTAAATTTTATCCACATGTATAGATATTGTTTATACGAGTATACATTAAAAAGGTCATAGGGAGCCCTATAGACCTGTTACGACGCCCATATTTCTTAAAGAGACAATGCAAATTTACTAAATACTTGACAAAATTTATGTCAAATATATAATAATAATACAATAGTACTGTGGCCTGCAAGAGGTCATAGCGAGCCCACAAGCATGGGCGAGCCTGTTGGGCATGACTTGGAGAAATCGCAAAATATATGACAACACGTCGTGTAAAATGGAAATTCAAACACATCACTTTTCCTGTATATCTGAGGTAAAAATAAGTAAAATAAATAATTGGTTTTGTATGGATGTGTAGAAAGATAAAAAATAAAATATATTACAACATCAAGGCCTTTGAGAGGAAAAACTGATTCAACTTTTAAGCAAATCCTACATGCATGCATTTATGATAGTAGTTTTGAATTTTTAAAAAATATATTTAAATATAATATATTGTATTAAGAAATTATTTCTATTATGCTAGTTAGAATTGTAAGTTTAACAAAACCGAATTCATAATTTTGGCTAGCACAGATATTTATTACGCCCGCAATGAAAGGAACCTTCCTAGTCTGAACTTCTATTCTTTATTAATGTATTTAAGCTTTTTCACATTTCCTCATTTATACCGTAGGTATATAAGAAAAGTATAGTGTTTGCAAACAAATCTGAAACCGGGGCATATCACCTGAATTATCCGTTTCAGTTGTTTTTAAGCCCTCCAGAGTAGTTTTCATAAAGTTGTCAGTCTGTATGGGGTGAATGTATGTGTTTGTCTGATATCATCGCAGTTCCCACTCTATTTAGGCAAGAGACTTAAAACTTCGAACAAAAAACAATTTATAGGAGTGATTGTGCTGTCCCGAAAATATTGTTTTTATTTCGGGATATCACATGCAATAACATGTCGGGACGTCATAAACATGCAATAATGACTCAGCAAAAATGTCGAAAATTATAAAACGTGAAAAAATGATGCAATCAATGAAGCAAATGATGCTGCATAACTTTTATGTTTCATGTTAAATTGAAACAAAACTTAGTGTACATATTTATTACTTAAAGGTATACACTTGTACTGAATCTCAACTCAAATCTATTATTTTCCAATTTTTTACATTTTTGTTAAAAAACGTATATCATTTGATACTACCGAGTTTTTCAAAACGTGAATAGTTGCTACAATATAATTGTGCGAGAACAATTATATTGTGTGTTAAAAAACCTACACAAGTCATTAGGTAACAATTGATGCAACTAACAACTAATACTGATAATGAGATGAATCTTGGCAACATGTGTGCCAAATATTACGTCATAAAAAATATTTTTCCGAATACCTACAACTACACCTATAGAATGATTTTTGTACAAAGTTTAACTCTCTAGCATAGTAGCTACGATAATAACAGACACACACACATACAAACAATTTTGAGAAAACTACTCAGGAGGTCTTAAAATGATCTGAAACGGATAATTCTGGCATCATCCCGGTTTGGGATTTGTTAGCAAAGACAATACTTTTCGTAAATACCTACAGTATGGATGTGGAAAAGTAAAAATCGGAATATACAAATACATAATAAATAAGTACACCAAGTTTCGTTCAATACGACAAGTACTTAAAAGGATCATAAAAGGTAAGCAGTATCGATCGTGATCAGTGTCTGGATGGGTACCGCTGTAATAATAAACTGGTGTATTAACTATCTGAGGACGAGCAAAGAGAATCTCTAACGCCTGTTGCAGTATAAATTTAACGACATCTATATTCTTAGGACGAGTGAAGTGAGTCTGAAGTAGGGAAGATAAGCGTAGCAAATTCGATGCAATAAGGAAAAGTTCTGCGGAACCCCGTACCCGTTTTTAAAGGATCTCTTAAGCTTGATTTATGAATCCTTAAGTTAATGTTATACACAAATCAAGTAGGGAAATAAATGCGATTGTCTTAGACAAGGCATGTATTTTATATTTTGTCCTCCAGGGAGTTGGCTCCAATTTAGCAACGGCGGCATAGATCTTGATTTAACCCTTGTACATGTAAACAAACTATTCATCGTACAAAAACATTGCTATTACAGTAGTTCATCCTTTTCTTTCACTAAATTATTATAACAATTACTTCGCGGAATAATATGAAAAAATATTCAATCGACACAAATAAACGAAACAACAAGAACACGAAAAATACTACTCACCTAATGTTTCTAATTAAGGCAATAAGTCTCTCCCTAATAAGTCTCTCGCTTATTGGCAAAGCGTTTTCAACCTAAATAAGTTAAAAAGTGAGTCTATGATTTCTTATTAGGTATTAAGTCAGATCCTTAATAAGGACTAGATAGGTTGGGCGAACTCTGCCAATACAGTTTTGTCATGTGGGCTTCTTTTCTTTTATTATTTGTAATGGAAACCATTCTACTGATATATTTTAATAGTGTCGCCAATAAAATAAATAATTAAAAACGTAAATCCTAGAAAGTTCTTGCACAAGTATTCTAATTTTTTCTGAGTGTTTTATTTTTAATAAGCTATCTGAATGCCGGGATTTTTTACATGATTGGTATAGTTTTCCTATTTAGTTTATATTTTACGGTTCTTTAAGTATACCTAATACTTAATAACTTCATTAAGTCCTTAATGAGGAATAATTAAATGAATGGTCCCTCCACAAAATAAAAACTTTATTGGCAAAGCACTTTCAACCTATCAAATCAAATCAAAAAATCCTTTTATTGTTTTTTTCTTTCAAATACAAATATTTAAAATAGTACAAAAAAATAGTAAAAAATTTACATAAAGTTACTTTTAACAGAATAAAATGAAATAATGTACAGATTGAGTTTTTGCTAAAGTTATTATAATATACACATACATACATACACATACATACATACACATACATACATATACATACATACATATGTATATATATATTTTATATATATATATATATACATACATATATTACATATACATACACATACACACATATTACATATATAAAAAAAAAGTGCTGCCGGGAAAGTGAGGCTCCTGTTACTTTTACCACTTAAAAAAGCTGATGGTAGGTATACTACGACTTTAAAGGAAACTTTAGATCTTATAATGGACAAATGTGTTCCAGTCGATAGTAATGCTTCTAACGCAAGTAATATAGTGATTTCTGATGGGCCTGGCTTATCTCACGATGATTTGCCTTTCAGTTCTACTGAAATCAGTGATGCCATTTCTCAATGAATGACAACAAAGCTCCCGGTATCGATGGTTTTACTAAAACAATTATTGTCAAAGTATTTGAGTTGTTACCAAACTCTGTTCATGGTATATTTAATCAGTGTCTTTTACGAGGAGTTTTCCCCAAATCTTGGAAAATTTCTTACGTAAAACTGTTGGTAAAGCCTGGAAAATCAGATCTAGATGACGTTTCAAAGTATCGTCCTATAAGTCTCTTACCATTTTTCGGAAAAGTTTTAGAAAAGCTGATGATGAATCGAATATTGTTTCATTTTAGGAAATCTAATAGTTTGTCGGACCGTCAATTTGGATTTGTTCCCAGAAAGGTACAGTGGATGCGTTGCTTGCAGTTCAACAATGTATAGAAAATGCTCTTAAGAAGAAAGACCAAGTACTTATGATTTCTCTCGATGTGCAAGGAGCTTTCGACGCTGCCTGGTGGCCTGCAATATTTCGGGCCCTTAGGGATAAAGAATGTCCTAAAAATCTGTATACTTTGGCTGTTGATTATTTTAATGAAAGAGAATCTCTATTGAAGTTGGAAACTGAGGTCGTCAAAAGGATTCCTGAAGTTGGGTGTCCGCAAGGTTCCTGTAGTAGTCCAGGTTATTAGACGATTATGTATGACGGGGTTCTCAAATTAGATTATCCGGGGAATGTTAACATTTTTGCATATGCTGATGACCTACTGATTGTGGTTACGGGCAGGTCCTTGTTTGATCTTCAATTACATGCTAATGAAAGTCTGTTTTTAATAGAGAAGTGGGCGTATGGCAATGGACTCACATTCAACGCAAGCAAGTCTATGGTACTTCATATAGCTGGTTTAAGGAGGGCGAATCAAATGGTACAAGTATATTTAAATGGGGAAGCTATGAAGAATGTTGATAGCATGAAGTATCTAGGTGTTATGTTTGACTGTCACCTGTCATGGAATCATCATATCGACATGATATGCCAGAAGTCTTCTCAGCTGATTCACATGTTATCACGTTCAGCGAAAGTTCACTGGGGTTTGGGCTCTGATGCTTTAACAATTATCTACAATGGTGCTATTTTGCCGATTCTTACATAGCTGCTCCTGTTTGGTGTAAGGCGTTGGAAAAGAAATATGTCATTCAGAAGTTGCGGAGAGTTCAGCGCATTATAGCAATACGAATTATAAAAGGTTTCCGTACTATTTCATTTGAGGGTGCATGTGCTGTTGCAGGTATTAAACCAATTGACTTGGAAATTATGGCAGCGGTTGAGAAGTTCGAGGCTTTAAAGTTTAACAGTTCAGGAAACGGTCCTCCATATGATATAGATACTTACTTACCGGTAAATATGTGGTCACACCCAGCTAGATGTGTGGACATTGATAGTTTTGTAGTTTTAGACGATTCAATTAACATTTACACTGATGGCAGTAGGATGGATGGGTGTACAGGGGGTGCAATAGTGGTCATGAATAGGAGCAATTCCTCTGTCGCCGATTTCAAGAAGTTTAGACTCGCTAGCTGGTGTTCAAACAATCAGGCGGAGTTGTTAGCTATTTTGTATGCCTTGCGTTATTTAGACGAATTGGTTATTGAAGAGGATCTGCGGAGAGCTGTGATCCGAACAGATAGCCAGATTTCAATTCAGCTGATTCAAAATAATAAAAATAAGAACAGAACTGCTTGTGAGATAAGAGAGATCTTCTATACCTTATGTCATGATAAGAAATGGCAGATAGTTGTCGTGGGTGAAGGCCCATTGTGGAATTTTGGGGAATGAAGAGGCTGACAGGTTGGCTAAGGAGGCTACCCAAGATGACAGTAGCCCTGTCAGTTTTGAAAGAGTTCCGTTGAGTTTATTAAGAATTATGTCGACAAGCGTAGTTTGGAAAGGTGGGAAGACATGTGGAGGTTGACTGATAAGGCATCACATGTGAAATCATTTTTTCCTACAATTAGGGATCGACTACGATGTGCAATGAAGATAAGCTATAAATTTACTCAGGTCCTCACTGGCCACGGTAGAAATGCCTCCTATCTTCATCGCTTCAACATAAAGGACGATCCATCCTGCAGGTGCCAACTAGGAGTTTCTCAGACTTGGGATCATCTTCTTTTCGATTGTCCTTTGCTTGAAGCCAAGAGAAGTCATCTGATCCGGGAATCTGTTCTTCGTGGAACCATTTGGCCGCCCACCAAGCAAGAGTTGATGTCAACGTACTTAAATTATTTTTCCTTGTTCATTGAAAGCATAGATTTTGATCAATTAGGTTAATTATGTATACCTCACATTTACTTACTTTTAATATTTTATCTATTTTAAGTTTAATTTATAATTTTCATAAAAGTGTTAATTTTCTTTTTATATAATTTAAGATTTTATATATATCCTTACGGTGTCTGATATGCTGTAATATCTTGTAATATCTAACATTATGGTAAGATATCACAATTTTATACACCTGTAAACTAGACTGGCTTTGTTAACACAAAGATATGGAGTAATATCAGCATTATTTCTGAGATCAGAATGCAATTCTAAATGGGTCTGGGTATAATATATTTTGTTGCAGCCAATATCATAATTTTGTTAATCTGTTTTTAATCAATAAAGTTCTTAATCCATTACCTATTATCCTGTTCATGAAATGCATGTAGTTTATAAAGGAGCATGCAGAATAACGGCTACCTTGCTTATAAGGTAGCACCCAAAAAAAAAAAAAAAAAAATACACACATACATTCATATATATATACCATACATACACACACACACATAAAATACACACCCCTAGGTAGAGGCCATTATCAGGGCAAAACCTAACAAAAAAAGTAACAATAGAATTGTTACTTGTTTCTTAGGTTTTGCACTGATGATGACCTCTAGCTAGGTTGAAAGCGCTTTGCCAATAAAGTTTTTATTTTGTGTAGAGACTTTTCATTTAATTTCGTATGATGAACTCCAATTACGCTCATTCTCAAAATGTCCTTAATGAGGGTTCCTAAGGATGGTAATACTGACTTTAAATTCGGGTCCCTTTGCGGACCCTGTTAGTTAAGCTAATGAGGCCAGCTTAGTTCCATACTTATCAGTTTATTCTCAATTACCATTAATTTTTTATCAAAATATAAAAAAAGGTCAAAAGAACCCAATATCAGAGTGAACTGTTGCATAAACTATAAAAGATTAATATAATTCGAGGGAAATTTGATGTGTATACATGAAAATTTTATATTTTAATAGTCTTACTGGCTGACTATAATATAAAGACTTCATTTTATTATTATCCTAATGGGGTTATATTTTCTCATTAAGGAGGCAACTCGAAAAAGTAAAGGTACACAAGTATTACAACGGCAAAAATTTGTAATTTCAAATATTACATTCTAAAAGGACTTTTATTTACTTGAACATAGATTCACTAAAATACTCGGTTAACCTACCAACATATTCTTAGTTGTATTGTAACAACGAATACAAGTAAAATCCTAAATCGCGTTAATATCTCTAATTATTTCGATAAGAAACTTCTATATGTTCTAGTGGGTATTTTAGTTAATTTCTCTGAGATAGGAGGTTTATGTCTTTTCATTGACTGTTACTTATCTTAGTTGACCACTACACGTTTAACTTCTCTAGTAAGTAAGTAAACAAAGCACTACAGCTATTTTTTATTATGACTCATTTTCCTATTTAAGATTCATGTATTAGATTGCAATGAGAAACACTTAAGAAAGGTTTACCACGAAGCGATAAAGTATTTGGAGGTAACCCAAACATATTAATGATATTAGGTAAATATTTGTAACATGAAAACTATGTTGCTTTACAATATATGAGGATGTTATTAGATTGCTCTCTAGTATGAAAACCACACCTATTGCACAGACTTCCAGAGCGGGAGTAGAAATATTGCTCAACCCCGGAAGATAATTGTCAGTTATACGTCACCTTTCCAGAGAAAGTAGTTGATGAGTATTTGCTAAGTGATAAAACTTTAATAGTTAAGGCCTACAATAATTCTATAATTATTTACGTTTACAGATCAAGCATGTTGCGAAGTATTTTGCTGGCTATATGTTTAGTACCAGCAATAGTTTTATGCGATGAGTGCCAGCAAGTTCCAGTTAAACCTGAACTTGATCTAAAGCAGGTGAGACACATATGCCACTAATAAATCGCCTACTGAATAGGCGATCAAGGCCCTATAGGCTCTATAGGCTGTATCAATTCAAACATACAGTGTAAATGCTGTTTTGAGGTAAAAAGTGCACATGATCAATCAAAAAAATTGCCTAATGCACACATAGTTATTCAAACATAGATTATAAGTTGTTTTGTTAAGCTATTACACATCCGATTTTTACTTTTGCTCATTTATACCGTAGGTATCTAGGAAAAGTATTGTGTTTGCAAAAAAATCTAAACCTGGATGTTACCTGAATTATTTGTTTTAGCTGTTTTTTGGGCCTCATAAGTGGTCTTTTTAAAGACAGACTAAGTTGTCTGTCTTCATGTGTGTGTGTCTGTTATTACCTGCTAAGAGGATTGAAACTTGGTACACAAATCAGTCTACCGCAGCGGTTGTGCTATTTAGAAAAAAACTTTTATAAGCCGTCATTAACCCACAGTAACATGAGAGCAAAATTTTCGAAAAATTATAAAACGCAAAAAAACTTTCCGATCATTTTGAAATTTGACACTCATATTTGGTACATATGTACCAAGTTTCATCTTTTTAAAAGCATTAGTTCAATTTTCATCAAATGAATTGTGTAAGTTTTTTATAAAATTGCAATACAAACGGTAAACAATCCAATTGAGTTTAAAATTGGTACAAGAGTATACCAAAGAATATATAGATAAAGAAAGGTGGTCGACCAAAAAATAGTTAGTTCTGAAGCCAGTTAATAGGAGTTCTAACATGTAATTTGGAGTTTTTACCATGCCAGCAACTAGAATGCACCCTAGTCGTCTTATTTTGAGCAAACTAGTTCTGGCACAAAACTGATTAATCCAAATATTTGCTTTAAATAATGATTACCAATTTTAATTAGGTACTCGTGTCCTTAGCATGGTAATAAAAATACTGACATAAAGAGTAAAAAGAATATTATGGTAAGAAATGTTAGTTTAAGAGCTGCCGCTAGATGTCACCAATGCTAGATGCTAGATGCACCGAGTTCATCCCACCTTTTGTCTGACTCACTCGTATACCTTCCGACATTCTATAACTACTATATTCTTTGGGGTATATCTTTACGTAATAAATAAGGGCACCAAATTTTTGTTTAAATACGACAAGTATACCTATGATTTTTGTTGCATCATGAAAGTTACGCAGTATCAAGCATGGTCAGTTTCTGAATGGGTGACCACTGAGAATGAAACTAATGTTTTTACTGTCTGAGGACGAGCAAAGTGAGTCCAAAACGTATTGCAGCAAAACTTTTACGACTTGTATGGACCAGCGAAGTGAGTCCGAAGTAGGGACGAAAAGCGAAGCGAATTCACTGCCATAAGGAAAAGTTCCTAGGTACCACGTACCCGATTATATAGTTTTATTCAAATATTATTTTATTCAACTTTTGACTTGTACAATTATTTTTATATTGCTAAATAATAGTTATTTATGCACCAAGGGAGTAAATAATGCTATTATTACCCTGAGCAGTTAGCTGGTTTCTAAGCCGAAAGCCGAGGGAACCTATGCATTTAACTCCCGAGGCGAAGCCAAGGAAGTTATGACAATTAATTTTCCAGGCAAAGCCGAAGATTTTAATTAAGATTTTATCTCCAAACGTTGTTTAATTATTGTAATATTCTTATTTTCATATGTTTTGTTGTTTTTTATTATAATTTTTTTTTGGTCGGACCACCCTTATAAATTTAGAGTGTGCTGCCCCTCTCTCTCAAAAATATTATATTTTTTGCTCTAAACAGCTTCTTTTGGCCTGAAACAGATTTTGAGGGAATAAAAGATTTGTTTAGTTCCTAATAAAGTCTGGGGTTGCTGCCCATAACAAAATCAACGAAAAATTGTATTGCCCCATACTACTGACCTGAATGGATTTTGAGCCAATCATTTTTTTTGTGCCCCCTCATCAATTTTGAGGTGCCGGCCTCGGGAAAGTGTAAAAAAATTATAGGTAAATTTAGAGGATACCACATCCAAAAAATGGATGTAATTAGCTTTAACATAAATAATAGGAAATACTGCTTATTCCCAAGGGATATAAAGTCACTTTTTACTCCCAAGGAAGTGAAAAGTAACTTTTTCTCCCTTAGAAGTGAAAATTGCTTTTTTACTACCTAAAAGTAGTGAATATACATTGTCTGGAGATAAAGTTTATTTATTTATTTTCCCTTTAGATGACGGGATGGTGGTTTATTAAATACACGAGTAAAGTGCATAAAGGTTATAAGGATGAATTTAAATGTATGGCTACTTATTTCGCTGATCCAATCAGTGAAGGTCGAACAAAATTGGTCTCAACAGTTCTACCCGGAAGGTAAATTTTAGACGAAGATAAAACTTATAAATGTTAAGAACACTATTGTTTATGAAATATAGCGTCATTAACCCTCAAAATAACACTAAATTTCAAAAATCAGTAAGTCTCCAAAATATATTAGATTAAGCTGAAGTACACACATACTAGTAAGAATGTTCCGATGTTATCCTAACATGTATAACTGTATGTAAACAAATCACGTTTTTTGACTAATACATTTGGAAATTCGCTTATAACGTGGCAGCATGCTACTCACAAAACTACTAATACCACAAACTTGTGGCCCTGCAGCAGTTTTATGTGGTAAATGTGAAGTTATGGAGTACGCTTTGCAACCATGTGGTTGCGAAGCGTACTTCAGTGCCAAAGCCTGATGTTTGAGTAAATTACCTGGTAATTAAATGCTTAGTTCGAAAGTTATCAAGAGGGAATGAGTAAGCTTTTTTGTACTAATTCGCTAAAATAAAATTTAGATGATAAGTGTCCTCTTATGGATTTTTAATCTTGTCTCAATCATAAATATTCACACCCAAAAATTAACCTTGTTTCCACAAAAAAAGCCTTAAATTACCAAAAAAATAAATGATTTTACGAGTTTCTTATAATAAAAAAAATCGCTAATGAGGTTGCTCTAATACCCAAGAGTGAGGCTAAAATGCATTTCAAAGGTCGTTGGGTTTTCAAGACTTTCAGAAGACACTTACTTATCTTGCAGAATTATTCTATCTTTCAATTTTAAAGATTGTGTGTGATAATAAATTAAACCTCTACAGTGGGTCAGAAAAGTGCACAGGTCGAAAACATTGACGTCATAATAGTTTCCCGGTAAAACTATGCCTGGGCCTCGGACTAATATTTTGTATGATGTTTTCAGTGGTCCAAGGTCATCAGAGGGAGCTTCGTTCTTGGTCAATGTGATACATAACACCACTGACGGTAATATGTTTTATGAAATGTGGACCAAGGGTAAGTGAACTGAGCAACTAAAATTAAATTAAGTTACATGCATGCATTTCATTATAATGCAAATATTGTGAATATAGTAATAAGATTATTTATAACTATAATACGACCCACGGCTAAAATCAATTGACAGCGCGCCAAAAATCTGTGAGGGAAAGAATTTCTATTGGTTCAGACCAACACGCTCTTTCCCTCCACCTTATGCCACCTCGGTATACAAAAATACCTTTTTCGTAATAAAATTATAAAAGGCAACACTGGTTGTTAGGGTTTGTAACCTCGCGTCGCTTTTATTTCCCTCATTGTACATATTTATCGGTTTGAGTTCGTTTCGTTTCATTCCAATCTGTTCAATTCATCCAATTATTGCAGAGTTGTAATATGATCTGAGAGTCTATATTTGACGCATAGACATTGACGTATTCTTCAAGCATTTCTTGCTATTTGAGTACAGCGCAGGGTCTATGGTCTGTCAACCAAAAGGCAGCATTCTTTTTTTCTAAAATGCCATGTCTTTCAATACATGACAGTCTTGACTTTTTTAAGTCATAAATGCATATTGTGTCATATTATTTATAATATGAAACAATTTCGCATTCAATTATACAAACTTTGAAAAAAGTAATTATAACTGACGATTTATTTAAATCGTCAAACTTTTATCATAGAACTATTATGTTCCATTGCACATCGTAATTAACAACTTTAACTCCACTTAATTCATACTTCCGAAAATTTAAAGCAACACTAGTTGGTATTATCTATTGATGAATTTAAAGCTATGATGGGCGTGATAATACAAGAGAATAACTTAGTGAGAAAAACGGATCTAACTGAAATTAAACAAGATATATCTGAACTGAAGCAAAATCAGAACAAACTTGAAGTAGAAATCATAAAATTAAAAGAAACTGTTGAAAAACAAGAAATAAAGATAACGAAACTCGAAAATGATGCTACTGATCGAGATAGAAAAGTTGAAAGGCTAGAGAACAATGATTATAACGCTAATAAAATAATAATTTATGGTCTTGACTGTACAAAAGAAGAAAATTTAGAAAAAGAAGCCAAGAAAGTACTAAAGAAAAAATTAGGCATAAGTGATGATGCCTATAATATAATAACTATAAGACTGGTGCGTTCATTTACAAATAATGAAAATGAATCTGCAGGAAATGCTGAAAATGAAAACAAACATGAAAAAAGATTAAAGTCGGCTATTTTTGCACTTAAAAATAAAGATGATAAAATGATAGTCCTTAAAAACGCATGGAAGCTAAAAAATAGCAAAATTGTAATTCAAGAAGATATGATTTATCCGATGCGCAAAAGAAGAGCAAAGATGGTATTAATAAAAAAGGAGATAGCTAAAATGAACGTGGATATCAAAACAAAAGTAGTAAATGATGGACTTATTGTAAACGGAAAACGGTTCTGGTGGAAAGATGGCGTAGGCATATTTCATAAAATAAATAATGGCGCTATTATGTTAAATAGTTTAGTCAAAAGTGACCTGACAAATATAATCACGCGACTTGTACAAGAAGATATTAAAAAACCGGCATAGCAATCAATATGTTCTGGAATTAACAAACAGCTGCTTGAACACACGCCACTCACCCTGATTACCTACAACTGTAGGACACTGAAAGAAGACGAAAAACTATATGAACTATTAGAAGAGTTGAAGTATATACAGTGGGACGTAGTAGGCTTATCTGAAATTAGAAGACAAGGTGAAGGTTGCCTTCTACTTGAGAACAACATAAAGTTCTACTATAACGGTGAGGGTGGTCAAGGCGGAACTGGTTTCTTATTAAATAACACTATTTCAAGTAGCATCATGTCTTTTAAAACTTATTCGTCCAGAGTTGCTAAAATATTATTAAAACCGAAGATAGCAAATGAAGGAAGAGTAAAAATAGTACAAATATACGCTCCGACAAGTGATGCTGATGAAGACATATGCGATGAATTCTATAACATGCTACAATCTGCTGTTGACGAGGACAAATGTAAAAATACCTTTCTTATGGGAGACTGGAATGCGAAAATCGGAATGAATCAAGGAGAATCATCAGTAGGAATGTACGGGCTCGGACATAGAAATGAAAGGGGCGACAAAATGTTAACCTTTGTTGAATCAAATCGTATGTTCGTAATGAACACGTTTTTTAATAAAAATCCGGAAAGGAAGTGGACTTGGCAAAGTCCAGATGGAAAAACTCTAAATGAGATAGACTACATAGTTACAAATAGAAAATCGATAGTAGACGATGTAGATGTAGAAGATAAAATAAACATTGGTAGTGACCACCGCGCGGTTAAGGCATATATTAAAAACATAAAAATTAAAAGAAAAATAAAGAAAAAAATAAATCTATTAAAGTAAATCTTGAAATGCTAAAAGCTAGTAAATACAAAGAAATATTAGAAGGAAGGCTTGAAAGTAATAGTACGAATAATGATAGTATGAATAATAATATAGAATCATTAGAAAGAAAGATAGTTAACGATATAAAAATAAGTACTGAAGAATCATTGCATAAAGTAGAAGAGAAAGATAAAAGAAGGATTCCTAAAGATATAAAAAGATTACTGGCCAAAAGAAGACGATTAAAAAATAAGAAGGATAGACTCGGTGAACTAAAAGAGATATCGAGTAATATCAGAGCTCTGTTAAAAAAATGGATACAGGAGAAAAAATTGGAAGAAATAAGTATTGCGATAGAGAACGGAACTAGTTTAAAAAAGTGCATAGGCAATCAAAAGGTAGGAAAAAAGATTATAACTGGACTAAAAAACATGGAAGGAGAAACAAAAAAAGATGAAAATGAAATACTAAATATTATAGCAAACTTTTATGAAAATTTATATAGTTATAATGAAGAATCTGATAGCTATATTAAGGATAGTATAACAACAGAATATGAGAATTATAAGAATATAGAACCAGCCAAGAAAATAGAACTGGACGAAGTAATGTATTTGATAAAAAAAGCAAAATCTGGCAAGGCAGCAGGAATAGACGGAATCGTAAATGAGCAGATAAAAGCGGGTGGAAGAATATTAGCAGAACAACTTTGTATTTTGTTCAATAAGATATTAGAACAAAAACTGGTACCAAAATCGTGGTTAAGCTCTAAGCTAGTCTTAATATATAAAAAAGGAGACAGAGAAGACATAAGAAATTATAGGCCTTTAAACATGTTATCAGTTTTATATAAGATCTTTATGGGGTCAATCTACAATAGAATAAGTAAGCAATTAGACTCTAACTCTCCTCCAGATCAAGTTGGGTATAAAACAAACTTCTCTACTAGTGACGCTATTTTCGTGATCCAAAATATAATTTCAACATCCGAAGAGTATAACCTTACTTCCTTCCTTCTATTCATAGATTTCGAAAAAGCTTTTGATAGCGTCTTTAAAGAAGCAGTAAGGGCTACACTTAATGAAAATATGATTGAGGAGGAATACATAAATATTTTTGATTACATTTATAACGAAGCGGAAGTCAAGATAGAGCATAATGGTAAAGTAAAGTATGTAAAACTTGGAAGAGGGCTAAGACAGGGTGACATCCCTTCTGGGAAAATATTTACTTCTGTACTAGAGAAAGTCTTCAGAAAGTTAAATTGGGAGAACTTTGGAATCCAGATCAACGGTGAAAGGCTAAATAAAATAAAATTTGTAGACGATGTTTGCTTAATCGGGAAAACATTGCCAGAAATTAAAGTAATGCTGGACGATCTCATAATTGAAGCAAAAAAAGTCGGATTAAAAATAAACCTTAACAAAACTAAAATATTAAGCATAAACTATGAGGGCGACGCTTCTATAAAAATAGAGAATACGTATGTTCAAGAAGTGCAAGAATTTGTCTACTTAGGCCAGTTGGTTGCGAAAAGGATGGTATGGATAAGGAAATAAATAGACGCATAGGCCTAGCATGGGTGCATATAACAATTATAGAAATTTATTTAGGTCAGATGTTGATTTCAATAAAAAAAGAAAACTCTGGGAGAGTGTAGTAAGGCCCGTTCTCACTTATGGATGCGAGACGTGGGACAATTACAGAGAAAAGAGTCCATAATTGCGGACTACTGTAAGGAAAATGGAAAGAAGCATGCTTAAGATAAGATGGACTGATAAGAAGACGAACAAATGGATAAGGGAAAAAACAGGTTTTGACGATATAGGCAAAGTAATTGTGGAAAAGAAATGGAAGTGGATCATATAGTAAGGGTTAATGATGATAGGTGGACTAGAAAAATAATGGATTGGTGTCCTAGAAATGATAAAAGAAAGAAAGGAAGGCCAAAACAGAAATGGGATGCTGAAATGAAGAAAGTTTGTGATGGAGTTTTATGGAAAAGAGTGGCGATGGACAGGATTGAATGGAAGAGAATGAGGCAGGTTTACGTGCAAGTGTGGTTATCTCAAGAGAAATAAAATATACATAAAACGTTAAATTAAATAACATAATATAATAATATAATATAAATCAAGTTGCGTCAAAAATACTATAAATCAATTTAAAACATTTTGAATAACTATAGAATATTCATTTATGTTATATATTTAATAGGTGAATTGTTATTTACTTAATATTTAATAGATATTAAATAGATTTATGATATATTTGATAGATTTAATAGAGTAGTAAATATTTAATGAATGTATAATACATAATGAATTATTATTCAATTTTAATTTAAATGTTATTTTAATATTAATTAAGTGATAAATATTTTATTTTTTTTTTTTTAATACTATTTTTTTGATACTCTTATCACCAAAATTGAGAGCATATGAATATATCAAAACTATGAAGAGGCAAAATTAATTATATGATATATATTAAGGAAGATATGAAATTGAAGTAAAAGCTTAGAATAAGATATTTAAAATAGCTTCTTTTTGATTTTAACTAATGTAAAAAACAAAATCCTCAGCTTTGCTGATTGAATAAAATGCATGATCGGTAATATAAAAATTTAATGTCAAAATTGTAATATGTACCTTGCTATTTAATTCAATAAACGGATATTATTATTATTATTATTACTAAGTTGGTCAATTTATAAGATACAACAATATTCCTACTAAAAAGTAAATAAATAATTATTAAAAATAAAAAAATACGATATCAAATAAAAAAAAATAATAAAATTCAAAACATAACCTGACTTCAGTGTTGCCTCAGTAGAGATTTTTTTGTTACTTAAAATAAGGGATTTTTTTAATTAAAAAATGAGGTTTGAAAGCATTGAGATTTTGGCGGGCTGTCAATTGATTTTAGCCGTGTGTCGTATTATATAAACACAAGAAGCATTAGTATATTAAAGTATCTATAATTTTAGTATACATCATTTATAATTATAAATTTATCATTACGTAAACAAGATCCTTTTTTACTTTACCTCATTTATACCGTAATGAAGGAGGTACACCTTAATTATCCGTTTCAGGTGTTTAACACCTCTTAAGAGATTTTTACAAAGTTGTCTGTCTGTCGGATTTACAGTACAGATTAGCGAATTTATATGCTGAGGAAGAACGAAGCCAGTTCGAAGTATGAGCACAGCAAATCCGAGGTTGTGAGAAAAAGTTCCGGCATGAAAAAGTTTTTTCTATGTTTATTTTGAAATGCAATATAAAGTATGTTTTTTTTTTCAGGCAATAAAGTTGAAATCCCAACAAGAGTTATAGACACAGACTACAAGACCTACTTGATTATGAACTTCTGCTTTGCAGGTAAATCAATAATAAATAAAGGGTTCCGTAAAACAAAGGATACAAAACATTATTTTGATCCTATCGAATTTTGCAAAATATAATTGTGCAAGAGACAGCATATAACAAGCTATATGCTTCTTTTTGGAAGTGTATTCTTACTCGACATTAGTTGATATTGATGATATATCGACTTAATGTCATGTCTCATTTTGTTACGTTACGTCTAATTCGCGCATAGATATATCATAGATCATTCATAGATATATCATACACATCATCAGTTGAATAAAGGGGATAACGCGTTAAGTCTATTTGCCGTTTAATAAATGACGCCGCTGCGCTGAGAATATAAATACAAGAGAAGAATGCATCACGAAACATATGTCAAAATCAAACTGCACAAGTCTAGTAAGAACTTCGCATGTTTACAATCATTACATTAACTGCGCAGGTTCTAAATTTAGAGGCAAACTTACCTCCTGGTGGTTTCCTATTGTCAAGTTTATTAAGAAGGATATAGGAAAAATGTATTTCCTTTTTTCAACTCTTTTATTTTAATTGACAACAAGCATAAGAGGTGACTTAAAACACGACAAACACCGAACGTCAAGCAGAGAATAAAGTTGCAAAAGAAACTAGTAAAAAAACCTGCGTTTCCCGCATTTTCTGGAATTTTTTTCTATCATTAATGTCGAATGATGGAATCATAGTTATTTATGCACCAAAGGAGGAAAGCATGCTATTATTTCCCTGAGCAGTTTGTTGGTTTTAAAAGCGAAAGCGGTGAGAAGCAAAGAATTTAACTTTCGATGCGAAGTTGAAGAAGGTAATTATTGTAAGGAAACAATAACATTTTACTTCTAATGCTGCAGGTGCATTAGTAGTGCATTATTATTATTATTCTATTTATTAAACCTCTAAGTCAGAGAAATTATAGTTTAGGTAGGTAGCGTCAAATATAACCCGTCCCTATTTCTTCGTAGTTAATTATTTCTAGGACTGAAATTTCCTAAATTTTACGATATTTTGATTTCAGGATGGGATGGTAACTGGCTCTACACAAGAGTTCCAAGAGATCCAACTGAAGACGAACTTAAACTAATAGAAGGTGGTTTACAAACTGCCAAATGGACTATTGATGATTTTAAACCAACTACTATGAATGTTGAAGAGTGTCCTTAAAACAATAAATCCCTAAACTAATAGTCAATCCGTTCTACAGATCTATAGCACAGCACCTTATTATCATAGACCTTGCGCAGAGTTAATGATTGGAACCAGGGCGATCTGATATTTATTGAAAACAATCAGATTTATTAGCATGATTGCAAGTTCGAAATATTAAAATTTGTATTAAACGGATCAATAAGCTAATTCTAAATCTTCTTAACTAATTCCTCATCTTAAGACTTAATTTTCTTTTAAATATTTATTACTCTGTACAAAAGCCAACGGTAGTTACCAGGTCCGTGAAATTTTGAAACCAAAAGTAAACGAGTAAATTTCATCAATGCCACCCGTTTTTTGATAATTTAATCTTTACAACCAAATTTATTAAATTTGTATTTTTTATCATGATTATTGTTATTTATTTATTTTTTTAAATCCTTTTCTAGTCTATTTTAAACATTTTGGCACGGGAATTTATATGCCGGGCGAATTTCCTTTAAAAAACGTTTAGATCTTAACAATCTATTTTTACTTCCGATTTGAGCAGCAGCATAACTACTTGTTACTTAATCTATGTTTAGATTTTTCAAAGGCAATCGCAGATATTAGTTTTACAAAACAATGCACACCGTTATTTGCACTAAATTGAAATTAAGTAAATAGTGTTGCTAAAAGGGTAATCATTATCTTTGAAAAATAAAAAAAAGAGTAACAAGTAGTAATGTTACTGTTTAAGTCATAAAGCATAAACCGGAAGCAAACATGGATTGTTAGAATCATAAGTACGTACTTCAAAAGAAATTCGCCCGGTATGAGAACTCCTGCGCCAATATTATTTGGTTACTTTAGAGTACTCATAAAATTTATTTACCTAACAAAAATAAAAATTAATTGAAATATAAATTTATTAAAAATGATGGCGCAGTGGTCCACAAGCTAGGCGAATTGCCTTTAGATTGTGTGTTTCCGTTTCCGTACTTAACATCCATTCCATTTTCTTGCTTAAGGTTCCGGTTTATGCTTCATGACTTGAGCAGGTACTCAATTATCAAGCACTACTCGCAACTCATTTTTTTAAAGGAAATCAGCTAAAAACATTTTAAGATATAAAATGTTGACTTTATATCTAACTTTGCTTTAAACTAGTGCAAATAATGGTGTGCACTGCTAATTTTATAGGCATAGTTTTGTCCATTTCCTTTAAAAAATACAGAAAAAGGGGTTACGAGTAGTTCTTGATAATTGAGTCACTGCTCAATTTGTAAATCAGGAACGAAATGAATTGGTAAGAACGGAAACACTCATTCTAAAGAAAAATCGCACGGCATGCGAACACCGCGCCAGAATTTATAGCGAATTACCTTCGGGAAAAATTCGCAGGCGTCACGGGGGGAATAGGACAATTTCCTTGTAATACGCTACCTTTCGAACAAATGTATACAGGGTGGTATATTTCAAATACATCACCCTGATTAACTCAGCTTCATGTAGAGCTATCGCGATAAAATTGGTATCTAACGCGACTAAGTTGGCCACTGGAAGATCAAATATCTATTTATTTGTTTTATAATTGTCTGGAATATATGGTAAATCTTATAACCAAAACTTGTTGACAGTATAGAATAAACTCTTACGTGTGTTGCTCTAGTGAATATTGTACTACACGGCGGTATTCTTACGTCTGACTATAATATACTAACTATATACGTCTGACTAATATATGTTTAAATACATTTTTCGTTTTTTTTGCTGTATCATCATAAGTATAAGTTTTTCCTTTCTAATATTTTACAGGGTGTTCTCTTATAAGACGTACTTAAAGATAATGCAATAAAAAAATGTGCAAATACTCTATTGTCTAGGATATGAAACGTCTTCAGAAATTATTCATACAATGGTATGCTCTAATTTAACATTTAAAGTTACCGTAGAAAAACACATTTTAGTAATCAGATTATCATATAAACTCCCAGTGGTCGACTAAGTAGGGGTAGATACCAATTTCATCGCAAAACCTCCGTACGGAGCTGAGTATTCATGGTAATGTATTTGAAATATACCACCCTGTATTTGTTAATCAAACTAAAAACGAGACGGATAAAAATATTTGAGAATATTATGTATAGTAAAATGTCAGATGCAGTCAGTGGATTGAATGATTTATTCTTCTTATGTTTGGAATTTATAAAAAGCTTAACATATATATACTACTTGCAATGCACTCCTCGTAGCTATGGATTCACCCATCTTTTATTTATTTTCATTTGGATATTATTACATATAAATCTTCCTAGAAATGAATAATGCTTCATTACCAGGAAGAGCATAAATAAACTATTTCAAACATTGATAAAGAAGATGAGCTTATGAAAGGGATTTACAGATTAAAATGCTGCATGAATAAAATTGAAATACCTACAATAATAGAAAGCACGAGTCAATTATTCTCCTCGATGCGTATAAAACACTTGTATTTAATATTACCTGGAACAAAGACAGAAAAACATAAATTAGTAAATAAAATAACATTTCTTTACTCATGTGACCGCTTCACGGCCACAGGAAAGCCCGGGGGCCGTGATTCAGACCCCAGCGCAGACGCCGAGGAGCGACCAAGAGGCTGACGGTCTCTTGTTTATGAAGCTAGTTTTATTCGAGGAGTTCACAAGTATTGATTACTGGTTTCAGATGTTAAACCAATGCTTCATTCGTAGTAATGGACACTGATTATACTAACTACATGATATATAGCTTATGTTATCCTGTGAGTAACATCTATCATTTCCGTAGGGTCTATGTTTCATTTCGTTTAGATCTCATTGAGCACATAGTATGCACTCGAAAACATGAGAATACAAACTAAAATGTCTCTTATTAGGTTATTCATATTGTCCTTAAATACTGTCAAGAACAAAATAACGTTTATTCACAACAAACATTAACAAAATTAGAATGCATTTTTTATAATATTACTATTATCATTGCCATATAATAATTATTTTAGAGTTATAGTAATACATAATAAAACTTCGTGTTTTGTAATCAGTCATCAAATTTTCAGGTTATTGTTCTCAGGTAACAGTAAATATAAGTAAATCGCTACGCAAAGCTGTGGTCGTATAATACGAAGTCATACTACCCAAAAGCATTTTTTATCGAGCATCTACTCTAACATTCTAAAAACGAGCAAGGCTAGACGTATAATTAGCATTACTTATCGTTATACCTAGCATAGAGAGAGATCGAAAAAATCCTACCAAAGGCATTCGGTAATTATGGCCTAAACAGAATGAACATATCATTTACCTTCATCAAAGAAAAAGTTTTGTATTTTCAATAAAATATTATTAAAATAACTGATCTGATAATTTTAATGATAAAACAACTGAATTAATATAATTTAAAATATCTCTAAATTTACAGTGATAGACCGTTTCTTATCTTTTTTAGTTTGCCAAACAAATGTTGCAACTATTAACCGTTCAACGTTCTCTTCAGATTAATCAGTTTAAAATGTTGAACAAGTTTCTACTTTTCATAAGTTTATTACCGGTAGTTTTATGCGAAGAATGTAAAGAAGTTCACATTAAACCCGAATTCGACAGTAAACAGGTAAAAAATATTAATAAAAATTTGACTCATGGAAGATAATTCAAAGTTTTATTGAATTCAGTTAAAATTTTATTGTTGGGCGAGAAAATCGTGGATTAACTTGCAAGACGCTGCATCATGAAGCAGATCCAACATTCGACAGGCGTTGATTACTGCAATGTTACGTGCAAAAATGCTTAGTTTTGTTATTTCAAAGTTATCAGGATGTCAACAGAGTCTCAACTCAGTGGAAAAAGATACTGTACAATCCATTCTTAATAAATAATGAATGAGGTGTGCCTCGTATAATGATTTTGTATTGTCTACAGTTTAGCGAAAATCATTGGTATCAAATGATATTTTAGTAAATACCTCCTAAAATTCAAATTTCTAAAATCGCAATGAGTTTCAGAAACTTGTAGATTCAACCTATGGGGTTGTTGGGAAAATTTTCTGAGAAATTTAATAATGTTTTATTAAGACATATGACATCATTGCTCGAGATAATAATATGTGCTACTATATTACTGTGAACTACGTTAATATGCTATGTTTTACTACGTGCTACCTTATGTTTTACTTATCAGATCACCTGCAAAGCCAAACTACTATCATATTTTTTATAACTGTTATTGTGTACGAAAACTTGATATCAAATTATATTAAAACAATTGAATTAGTTATTTACTAAGAAATAGAGCAAAGGTAAGGTGTATTTCCCACAGGAACATTTTTGAATCCTGGATAAAATAAGAGTAAAGTTTTTTAACAGCATAGGTAACAGTTAATTCAGGTGAATTGTCAGTAATACCTGGTAAAAACCTTAATGAAGACCGTTTTTATTGCATTGGCCGTAATAAAGCAATAAAATCATATTTTTTCTATACAGTTACATGATATATTACTGTTAAGATATCAGGATGGTGGTTCGCACACTACAGGAGTAAAATATTTGAAAATCTCAACTCAGACTACAGATGCATGATGGAGCATTACACGATCAACGATGATGGTAAAATATTCGTTACATCAACACAGCATCCTAATAGGTAACTATACACATTATTGTGACTATATTTGTAGTGCTCTATCCAACTTCTTCAAAGAAATTCCATACTGAAATTCATTCCTAGACCCGAAATTGACAGATATTTTTTTAAGGGTCTGAACTACTTCAGATAAGGTAGGCATTGCTTTAAGGGGTTTTGTTTGGCTAACTCGAGAAACATGTAATTTCGGCCAACTAGTCTTGACGCAGTCGAGGGCTGCATCTCGCTATTTTTAAAATTATAACGTTTTACCTCTAAATTAAAACATTTAATGATGTTTTAACATTTTCTATATTAACGCGTTTTATTGATGTTTTATTTAAACATCAAAGTGAATTGCAGTTATTTTTATTTTTTTTATATAGCGGTGCAAGAACATCTGAAGGAATAGCGTATATGCTAAACGCCCATCAAAATACGACAAATGGAATACTTTGGCTCGACTATTATTACAAAGGTAATAATATTTTTTCTCTTTTTAACTAAAAAAATAAATAACATTTTTCGATTTCTTTATGTGAATACAATGAAAAGACATTAGTTCTGAACCAACTGGCGTAAGCATTATACATAAGTTTCAACAAAAACTTATTTTCTTTCCTTCAAGATGCAATAAAAGAATGTGGCTGATGTAAATCTGTTTAAAATCAAGCAGAGATAATAATCTCTTTACTACGGTAATATTATAAAATACAAATTACAAAGTGTCTGAACAAAACTTCAGATAGAGACGGCATTGGTTTAGGGTAAAGTGATGTAAGATGATGGGTCGGTGTAGAGACAGTGTTCCGACAGTCACCCTTCACATGGCCCTGAGCTAATTCTGTCACTATTAGTTCCTCCAAATATCCGCATTGCAGCGCCACATGTCCCTCAATCATATTGGTTTTAATCGAATTTTTATTTAAATTAATTTATATAGCGTTTAAAAACATACACAAGTAGTACACAAGTTTACTTTATATAGATATATTAGTAACGTTAGCGCCAGTGGATTCCATATTATAAGGATTCAAATAAAGGTCTATCCACAAATGTAGTTATAAGCATATAATGATAGTAAAACCGGCTTTCAACCAAATAAAGGTCATCCTCAGTACCTACAAACAAGAGGACGATCAAATAAATAAAATACAATAACCACACAATAAATACAATTAATACAATAATATAAGAAACAAGAAGTAAAACATAAAATATGGTCAATCAAAAAGTTAAAAAAAAAAAAAAAAAAAAGTTAAAAAGAAATGAAGTAAAAAATTACCGGTGAGAAGAAATTATTTTTTCTTTTTGAGTCTAGTAGTTATAACATTTGAGACTGAATAAAGTAGTTGAACTTTTGAGACTCTAATAAAGTCGCTACTATCCTCCAGAGGAATAATTATAAAGTTAGTTTCAGCGTCCCCACCACCCTACGAACGCATCTTTCTCGTGTGAAGGACCCTATAAAATTTGAGGTTAGTTGTGGTGTTATGTCATGCAGTGTGGAACTTGTGAGCTCAATATATTGGCCAAACTGGCAGGAATATCCGTACTAGGGCGGCCGAGCATGTACGGGAATCGACAGAAAAAACAGAAAATCCCAGCAAGTTTTACCAACACATTGAGCGTATGGGTCATAAGGATATAGATCATAAGGTTGGGATACTTCATAAAATAAGTAAAGGGCCTCGAATGGATTCGCTGGAAAAATTTGAAATAGCGCGTAGCCAGAAAGCCTTTGGTGATAATAATCTGAACGAGAGATGCGCTTGCTCAGTATTGTTAAGGGAACTAATCAGGAACTGCTCCCCACCCCAGTCGGATAAGGTTAGTCTGCATTCAGTCTCAAATGTTATAACTACTAGACTCAAAAAGAAAAAATAATTTCTTCTCACCGGTAATTTTTTACTTCATTTCTTTTTAACTTTTTTTTTTTTTTTTTTTTTTTTTTAACTTTTTGATTGACCATATTTTATGTTTTACTTCTTGTTTCTTATATTATTTATAATTGTATTTATTGTGTGTTATTGTATTTTTTTATTTGATCGTCCTCTTGTTGTAGGTACTGAGGATGACCTTTATTTGGTTGAAAGCCGGTTTTTACTATCATTATGCTTAAAACTACATTTGTGGATAGACCTTATTTGAATCCTTTATATAGATATTATTTTGCTACATAATGATGTTTTTCTTGAGGCACAAGAAAATAATAAAGTTGTACCGACTTTCAATGTTTATAAAATTAGGATAGGAGGTCGAAAATGAACATTAAATTACCTCTGATATAACGCACGTACCCTTTTTTGGCGATAAAGACCTATTTTTGAAAACGTACTGCTCCACTTTTAAAACCTGGGCTATTTTTTACCCCAGGTTTAAGTTAAAAAGTCTTTAAGATGATTTTAGAAATGTTTAAAAACGTTAAAAAGGCGCTTTTTGTTGACCGTTGCTAAACAACGGACATAAATCAACAAAGCATGATGGAGGAACAAGTAGCGCTGACTTCCGGTATATTAGTTGAACAAGATTAATTGAACTTGATTCCCCCCTGATTTTTCAATCAAGGAGGAATCTATTTTAACTACTATGCCGGAAGTCAGCGCCACTTATTCCTCCATCCTGCTTTGTTCATTTATAGTCCATCTCACCCATAGGGAAAAAGGTCGGAGTCGGAACACTGTTTCTAAACCAACCCCTCATTTTTATAACACTATCTAGCTTAGGAGATTTCGGATTAAATCAATATTATTTAAATATAGCAGAAATAATAAGCTCGTTACTTCGATATATGCACAGGCGTTATAAAACCAGGATCCAACTATTAATACTTATATACTGGGCAAATAGTAGTGAAAACTTTGAGGCAGGATCATGAACTATAAAGGGTGCGTAATATTTAGTTTTATACATGTTATAATTAATTCATTATAGTAAAGATTTCCATTTCAAAAGTATTTAAAAAATATCTAAATTTGCATTAGTTTCGTAATAGGATTCAGCAAAGGATATGAACAAAGCCTTACAAAACTATAATTAATAAATTAATCTTTAATTAATAAATTAAGCTAATAACCGATTTTTTCAGGAGTTCATTTCACTGCCCCGATGCAAATAATAGGCACAGATTACACTAACTACATGATTTATAACTTTTGTTACGCCGGTAAGTTACGTTACAATTTAAACTATGATAAAAGAGCACAGCGTATGCTAAAGCATGCCACAACCCTCAACTTTATACCAAATGTCGACTAAGAACATTTGGCACTCACTTCAAAGGCTGTTGAGGTGAAAAAACAAATTAGAAAAAGGAGAAACCCAGAAAAGTGACTTGAAATGGCAGGCAACTATGTGCATTTGAAAACAATAACAATAATAATTAGAGCCATTTTAATTAAAACCAATATTTTTAGTTATCTTCATATTGATATAATAATTAATGATAACTAAGGAAGTAATATCTAAATAGTATACCATAGTGGTAATAAATAGAAACCATATAGATTCATAGAGTTTTTACCTTTATCACAGACGAAGTTCAAAGAGGAGTCAAAATTTACAACCTAAAAATCTAGAGTTTTAACCCTCCACGCTGAACTCAAACAAATGGACCATATTTGTCAAAGTTATAGGGCTTAAACCAGTTAAAAGAAGATAAAACCGTTTTTATTAATGGCACTTTTAGTGTACTACTCTTGCTAGCATTTTTGTACTCGGTTTAAACAACCATCCAGTTCGGTTTTATTTAAAATAAAACAGAAAAATTTCGGATAAATTTGAGGGGTTTTATTCATAAAAGGTACTTATTTTCGTGTAAGCAAGTAGGGTAACTTCCTTCTGGTTGTTTAATCTTTTTGCTCAATTTAAACCAAACCAAGAAGAAATTTAGTTAAAAACAATTTATTACTAAGATTATTTAATTCAATATACAATTTATTATTTTATTAAGAGACCCCTCCAACATTAGAAGTATGTGACCTACCTTATAAGCGTCACATTTCATTTAAAATGACCTGACTAATCATTCTCTAAGAAAATATTAAAGGTTAAATATTTTCAGGTATGAACGGCAAATGGATTTTAACGAGAAGTCACAAACCTATCAGCGAAGAAGTATTAAAATCGATAGAGGAATCATTAGGAGAGTCAAAAATGACTTTAAATGACTTTGTACAAACACCGATGACTGCCTGTCCATAAACTATCCCAGTAATTATAGGATAATAAAAAAGATGGAAAAAATGTGTCATGAAAAAACATACAGTTCCACTATTTAAAAAAATATATTAACAAAAATGTTCCTTACGTTCTTGTTAATAAAATATACCAATAAAGCCGAAATTTATATTTTTATTTGCACACCTATATTTTTAATAGCAAACATATTGAAAATTTGTATTATAGACTAGTAGTAGACAGATATGCCTATATTAAGGTTTTCTTTGAAGGGGGTTCGAGGGTATACCCTCGGAGCAACAAGGATCCCCCAGCAGGGAAAATTAAATTTAACTATCTTCTGTTATACGGTGCAGAGACAAAAATAGCCATCTAAATGGCAAGTGTAAATGAACATGTCTAAGCCAAATCATTTAACTATAAAATTTATGAGATCTTATAGATTAGATTCGCCAGTTGCTTATCCACACGATTGCACAATTCAAAGTTTGTAAAATCAGTGGGACGTGTTCCGCTGTCAATCTATTTATAAATAACATTTCTGGAGCATTTACTTTCTCATGTTTTAAGTTTGATTTAAAAATGAGGTTTTTGTGATTTATACGTAATATTGACATTACTCAAATTGACAGTCCGTTTTCCTAAGTAGTTGCGTAATGTAATGTACGATAACCTAACTTCTCGGGAAAGTGACAAAGGACT
>JACMZG010000022.1:26556168-26761759 GCA_018340805.1 Microvelia longipes
TTATCAATATAACTTTCATTCATGCAATATTATGTAGTCAGTTTAAAACTTTTACTCAAAAAAGTGACAAAGTATAATATTTTATCACAAAAATGCGTTTCAACACTCCACAGGATCTCCACAGGATGTGAAATAATTTTCACTGGGCTTCTAAGAGTTTGGTGAAAATTTAGTCCTATAATATTAAAAAAAAATGAATTGTAAAAGTACATAGCTATAAATATGTTTTAAGTGTTAAAGGATTAATGCAGGTAACAATGTCTGGCGCGGAGGTGATGAAATTTCTTCGAAATGCGCGCTTTCTTGCTTATCAATCCAATTTTTGCTTCATTTTTCGATATATATTTAATAACCTGAGCAATAGCGTCACAACTTGTTATTTAATTTTTCCAATTTTTCAAAGAAAATGCGCGTATTTATTTCATAGATTATACACTAAACAGCTCAGAATTATTTGAACTCCTTTAGTATTGTACTATATTCCCATTAACGATTTTTCCAAAGGAAATTCTTTAGAGTTAGCGCTTACAAAGATGTCAGCAAAACTTAACCATGGAGATATGCGGTATAATCCACTAATATCGTTTCTGTCATCTAATTTTTACTAGAGTTTTGAGTATCCTTAAGTCTGTATGAAATTACAAATCACAAATAAAAAAATTCTAGAATAGATTCATATTCTTTTTAAAATTAAAAAAAAAATATAAGGAAGTCGATAACTGTCATTATTGATTTCAGCGGAATAAGGACATCTGACGGATCTGCGTTGTTCTATGATACTTTTCAAAATACAACAGATGGAGTACTCTGGTATGGCTTTTATCAAAATGGTAAGCATTGCAATGAATATCCTTGAGTTGAAATTTGCCTCGAGAGTATCCCTTTATATGATAAATAGGTTTCATAACCTTTATCTAGATACTGATAGTATATCTATGGTTTTCCTGGATCACAAGTGATGAGCAGAATCAAGTGAGATTAGCATCAGAATAATTTTATTTGTTAGTAAACAATACACGCATAATTAAATTGGACTGTTTAAATTTCAGGAGAAAAGGCTACAATACCTGTGCAGATAGTAGACGTGGATTACACCAGATTTATGATAGGCAGCTTTTGTTATTACGGTATGAATTATTTATAATACAATAAAATTAGTATAAAAATCTATGTGAGATATTTACGAGCATTTACTGTACAATCAATGTGAAGTATGATGTATGCTATGAAGCCTTAATAATACAACCAAAGAAAAGCGTACTACAGGGAAACAGGCATAACAGAACCACCTGAAATCTTTCGAGTGTATGATTTTTAAGTGTCTTAGAAATCGTTTCTATTCCTCTCAAGACTTTATCGATAAAAATATTTTCTTAAATATCGATATACATAATGTCCTCTACATTTCTGAGAAATAAAGTATAGAGGATTCCAATAGTGTAAGAAATACACTATAAGTGTGCTGATATTACTTTTTATAAAAGTCGTTTAAAAAACTCTACTAAAGCCACATTACATTTAGTTTTATTTGATAGATACATTATTGTTTGTGTTTTTATTAAGATTTGATAATTATTTATCATGCAACATGAAACTACTTATTACTACAAATCAATAAATATGAAAAACAGTTGTGTTTTGAAATAATCACAACAAAAAATAGTTTTTAAGTTAGTCTTGATTGGAACACTAGTGAACGTTATTTATAGTAGCCATCCTATCTTTCTAAAGTATGAAAAGTTGTTTAACACGGTTGACAGTTGGACCTTTCAGCAGAACGTTTCCGCTATGCACGTATATACATTCTTTTATAAACACCGATTTCTTACCTACCATCATTATTATGAGTTTTATTAATTATTGATTTATTTCACTGGAAAGAGTAACTATTATGTTCAACTAAAGAAGAAAAGAACATAAAATTATAATTTTAAACGACAGAACTAAAATCAATATGAAACATATCGAGATAACAGTCATAGGAAGAAAAAGAAGGTTCATTATGAATGTTATTGTACATGCAGTAAAAGTATGTATCTTATTTTCAAAGGAAGAAAAATAATTCGTTTATATATTCATTTTCTAGAAATGGAGGGGAAATGGATTTTTACAAGAGATCGTTTGACAGTTGAAGACAATGTTCAAAAATCTATAAGTCAGGCATTAGAATCAATTAAAATGACACTAGATGATTTCGAGAGGACACCGCATGATCAATGCCCTTAATCAATTAAAAATACTATAAGAAAGTATAATAGATCTTTAAAAATAAGCACAATCCATATTATAAATGTAGACAAATATTTGAGACCATAAAACTGAGTGAGTCAATGTTTAAAAAGAAAAATATGTTCATACTTGAGACTTTAGTATAATTGTCAATACTATACTTAATTAGGTAAGAATAAATGACAAAAAATGAAAAAGAATATAAAAAACTCAAATAATAATGTTATTTCTTACAAAATATTTCATTTATATATGTATTTATTGCATTAGTTAAAATCCGAAATGTAAGTATAGTAATTAATAAAATCATTAGGAAAGCTAATTCATATTAGTAATAAAATTACTTAAGTATCTTTATGTTACTACTAATAAATGAAATTAATAGTAAAGCTTAAAATTCTGTATTACCAAATCAATGGACTGTATTCCTACATTATAAGTTCTCTATCATCTTCTTCCTCTAACAACGTCAGACTTTCTTTGCTCGTCGTTAAACGGTAAAAACATTCGTTTTATACCCAGCAGTGTCCCAACCATATTCACCTTGCGCTCGATGGCTCGATGCATATAAGATATATATATATATATATCTGTGTGTGTGCGTTTATGTGTAAGATAAACTACCCTGTCGTATGGCGAAGGATAACTTTCGAAGGATTTCTCAAATTGAAACGAAACTTTGCATGTCGCAAGATGTTGGAAAAATTACGAGGCTTATTGTTTATAAAAACGTTATGACGTCAGGGAAAAAATTGAAACTTAAAATTATTTCTACCTCAAGATTATATCAATCATCAAATCAACAATATTTTATAACCGTAGAACAGTGGCTGCAGGCCGAAGGCCCAGGTTTTTATTAGACAGTTTCTTGTAAACACGCTGTCTTTTGAAGGGATACATATTTTTTAACTAAACTTGAAACAAAAATCAACCTTGGAAAGGTCACGAACCCTATTGGAAACCAGGTAGTGGTGATGCGATTCAACCGGTTTGCCGGGTCAGTAAAAGTTTCAAAAACGGCAAAATTCAAGGTTTTTCCCACGAAAAATGCGCTGATTACCTTTATAAGATACAGAAAAAATGTGTTACGAGTAGACCTTGATGATTAAGTAAATAGTACCTCAAGGAAGAAATGGATTCTAAGCACAGAAACACGTATTCCGAAGAAAATGTGCCCAGCATGCGGACAACCGTGCCAGAATTTTATTGATAGCTCATACTTAGTAAATTACCCGAAGTGCTCATTTAAAAAGGGTATTGGTTAACTCGTTAAACTATAGATGTAATGATATTTTTATGACTTCATGTTAATTTTGCAATTTATATCACAAGTTATATTAAATAACGTAGGTTTTTACTATTATAATTAAAATTGATAAGAAATAAAAATTATCTTTAATTATATTAGATAAACTTAAGATCATTAGCTATAAAAGATTGCTGTCATTTTGCAATTTAATTAGATCAGTGAGCAATACAATTCAAAAAAGAAAAAAATATACAGAAATTAAAAAAAATCTATATAGTAATGTATGGAAAAATTGTAATTTTGATTTGTTTGGTACCATTGGTTTTGGGAGAGTGTCAACAAGGACCTAATAAACCTGATTTTGACGTTAAAAAGGTAGGACATAATTACTTCAATTGATATATTGTTTAAATGTACTAAAAGTTCTATTATACTATGTAATCTCTTTATCGATCTCATTTTGGAAATATATTGCATTTCCATGTTTTAGAATAATTAAGTGCAAATCTCTGTCCTTGGTCTTATCTAGAGTCTGTCTTCTGGAATATGACTTAACTATCCAATTTAAGATTTTAACCATACAAATAAAAATTTGCCCTGTCTGGTTGCACACCAAAAACCATAATCCGAACTCAAATTTTATATGAGTTCTTCAAGAGAATCTTTAACTTGCTGTAAACATAACATCACTATGCAACACAATAAATTTTTGTTCGCTTGCTTTTGTTACTTAAGATCTCTTGTTGATTGCAACAAATAATGTTGTAGCTTGATTTTTTCAGCACTAAAAAAGCAGCGATTTAAAACAAAAATGCCAAAGCTTATAGTCCTCACATCATTACTAGTGATATAGCGCTAAGAATACGCTTACAACCGTATATACATAGAAATATACCTTCTTTTAAGCATAATAGCTGTAAAATCCAAAATATAAGGTAAACTGAATAAACAAATACAATTAAATAAATGTAATAATTAATGTACATATCGTACGGCATTAGTTAATTATGTATGTATGTTGCTACCATCAAATATGTGCTGTTATTATTATTAGTTTCAAGAAAGCATTGAATTAGTGTTTAAAATTACAAAGTGGTGTAATGAAGTCATGATGTATCAGATTGCAGGGAAATGGTATAGTCTATACAGAAGCAAAGTATTTGAAGGAATGGATCACGAGAAGAAACACAAATGTAAGGTGGAATATTACGATGTGCAAGATGACGGATCTATTGGAGTAACTGTAGCAGAGCTACCTATAAGGTACACTCCTTTGTAGGGTACTACAAACCAGCCCATAGACAAAATAGTCACGAAAAGTTCTAAGACTTAACATTGCTTTTGCTATAGTGTTTATTTTTACTATTTATAGGAAAAGCTCGACTAAAGTGTCTTTCATAATCATATTTAATATCGTTAAACTAGGCCTACGCTAATCATTTAAAGAATTCGAAAACATTTATTTTTTTAAAAATTAGAGATTTCACCATAATTATCCGTTTTTAGCATTTTCATGACTTTTGAGTGGTTTTGGTGTGTGTGTGTGTGGGTATCTCCATAACGCACAAGTCCCGCTGTGATGAGGCTAGAGAGTTGAAACTTGGTACAAAAATTATACAATAGGTTGTCTCGTTGTGCTGCGCGGAAGTGATATTTTCAAACTATAATAACCTAGTTTGCTGAGTCATCAAAATGTTAAAATCTTTGTTAATAATCGACATTTTTACCGATCGAGTTGAAATCTAACAAATGTACATCTATAAGCGGTCAATATATCCACAGAATTTCATTTTGATATTAGTCGTCATTTTGAAAATATTGGCTAGCACATAATACAATTTAACGACCAATGAATTTTTATTTTCTATCTGCATTTTGTCGTTTGTCATAGCGTCATATAGCGAAAGTTATTATATGAATCAATCGTGGAAATTCTATGGCTATTGAATCTTTAGTTAGTGTGTTATTGGCAAACATATATATATATATATATATATATATATATATATTATATATATATATATATATATATTATAATATATATTGATAACACACTTGAAATTATATAAAAAGTTTGTTTGCATCTGTCTAAATCATGGCAAAATTTTTTTTTTTAAAAATCCTTAATATACATTGATGTAAAATAGAGCTAATATTCTTATAAAAAGCTATATACTAAAAAAACTAGGCAGCCAAGTATAATCAAAAGTCTTCTATGCACGTTTAAATATGATGTAAAAGTACAACCTGTATTATTTGAATGCCTATCCATCGTAATATTTGTCTAAGCTTTAATTACCCTAAAGCTATTTAGAATTACCCTAGATATTTGATTACCTAATAATTTTGAGGCCGAGAGTAGCGAGGCCGAATTACTACTGCCTAATGGTTAGGATAATTATTACATTATAAGGACGAGTAAAGCTTGTCCTAAGTCATAACATCCATCAAAGGTTTCAGTCCTATAAGAACTATAGTGCAGTGATTACTCCCGATGAATCAACTTCTCAAGTGATGAGATCTAATGCAACATACAAAAGCTACGAGAAAACGTATGTTTTATATAGATCATTGCATGTTGAGTATGACCCGAGGAAAGGTAGTTGTAAGCCGGAAAAAGTAATTCTGTTTAATCGACAGCAGAATCAAATGAATTTTCAATAATTATTTTGAAATAATAATCAAATCATATTTGTTAAATAATAAAACAAATTTCATCTACTAACAGCTGCAAAATGTCATTTTGCCAACAGTGTCAACAAAATATTTAAAAAAGAAAGGGAAATTTTCTAGGTTATACCTCCTAGGGAGTTAAGCACAATGGTAAAAAAGTCAAAACATCCTAGAAGGAGAAATTAATGAGTTTATTATGTTGCAGGTTATTGAGTGAATTTCGGTGATTTTCGTCTGATAAACATGATTATTGTTTATATTAATATTTTATATATATTCTGACGTTTGCTAAAAGACCTTGCCTTTTTGTTAAAGTCTTAACAGCAATTACTCTATTATTATTATTATTATTATTATTGATTAATAATACAATATAAAATTAAGTATTTAACATTCTATAAAATAGAGAATAAATATTTTTTAAAATGCAATATTTGTAACACTGATATAACTTGTTTTAATTTTTACCGTCAGTTAATGAATCGTCAGATTTTTATAGTATGTTTTGTCACTTATTTCATTATTTGTTAATTAATTTTATTTAAATAAAATTACAAATCTAAAACGTTGTAAATGACTACTAAAACTGTACACAAGGTAAACTAATTTAGCTATAAAATACAATAAATCAGAAAAACAATGAATAAAAAACTTTTGTTAGGAAATCTATTTGAAATTTTGTAAGGATTAGCGAATTAACAAGACTAAATTCTACCTGACGAGAGTGTTGCAACAATTTCAAAGCAATATTTTCTACTTATAAAACTCGGTTAAAAACCAAGTATTTAACCATTTTCTACCTGTTTGTTAATTTATTTAAGCTATAAGTTTCTTGGCTTAATTTAATAATTATTTGTAATCTTAATAACATTTTAAAGAATAATTTTTAGTGGAAAGACGTTGTTGGTATTGATATTAATAATTTTTAGGTTTATTTTCTAGCCGTAAGAAGATTAAATATAGTATATGCTACCAAGCAGCAAAGTAAATATTGCTTGGTTATAATTACTAGCCTCGGCAGGCAATTTCCATAGCCGGCCCTCGCCTTAGGCTCGAGGGCTAATTTATAAAACTCGTTTGCAAAATTCAATTTTGTTGCCTAGAAGCATAGTTTATACTATAATATACATATAATAGAATAGAATAGAATACCTTTTATTAATCAATAATGTACATATAGATTGCAGATACAAAAAGAAATTTAAAATTACATAACATTAAAATTAAATCAGCTTTTCGCTGAGGTTTGGAATTTGCTTACTTGTCACATAAGTTATGTATATTTTTTTATTTACAATAACAATTATTATTATTATTTTTTAAATTTTAAAGAATATAATAAAATAATTTGATAATAAAATAGAATATTAATACTAACTTACTCAAAAAAATTATACAACAAAAAAATCAATGCAAATCATGCAAAGAAAAACTAATAAGATTAAAAAGAAACATGCAAAGAAGTAGTAAAATAAAAGAGAGCATTGATATTTAGTGCTCTACAATGATGCTGATGTTTATTTACTTTATAATACTAATATATTTTATTATATTAGAGTTATGTTCAAGTACAAATTTATTTATAATATATAAATCTATACATAATTATACAAAAATTTTCCAGCGGGCCGAAAACTTCAATAGGAGTAGCGTTCATGTTCAAGATTACACAAAATACTACAGACGGACTTCTTTGGTATGAATTTCACGAATCAGGTATTTACTGCAGCAATAAAATTAATTTTGATAACTCTTTATACGCATATCAAAGTATCTCACGTCATTTTATAGAGGCTGAATCTGAAAAGTTATTTTGGAATCATCTTGAAAGTCAGCTTGGCACAGAATATAAGTATATTGGTTTATATAATAATATACCTCAAGGCTGGTATTAACTCAGCCTGTTTATTACACATAGTACAATTTATAAGATACATCTAACCACTTATTGTCTTATTATGCATATTAGGTTCATTTATCCGACAATTTGCTGACAATCATACCAGAGAAAATAAGCAGAATTATTTAACAAATGATTTCAGCTATAGAAGACCAGAGAAAGCAAGTATACAATAATACCATAACCAAAATATAAATACCTACAAATAATTTGACTTAAAAATTAAACCACTAAGTTTAAAAATACTTTCAAACGTTTATGTCATAAACTAACACTGAATTATAGATAAGTGGATCTATTCCAATAAGTTAATTCCTACCTAGACAAAAGGAATGATTATCTCAATAATTCATAATAATGTTATTTCAGGTAAGATTGAAGTAGGTGCAAGTCATGTGGTGGATACTGATTATAACAACTTTTTGATTTACAGTATGTGCATACATGGTGAGTAATAAATTAAATACCATATTATGTAAAGGGAAAACTAAGTGTCGCCCCCACCTTCCATGTTATTCATGCCATTTTTCGAGATGGTGTATATTTTGGTTTTAACCAAAATAAATCACCTTTGCCAATACATAAAATCTTAATTGATAACCACAAGTAATGGTTTCCGTTCACCTAACAATTTATTATCAATTTTAAACACCTCATGGCATTTTTAGTTGATAATTGCGTACAACACAGTGGTCAAATGCTCACAGATTTTGTGGAGAAAGTCAGTGGAACTTTTACAAAAACTCATTTTTTCAATTCAATTTTACTCTTAATTTGTACATAAAGTAAGAATTAATTTTCACGTTTAAGGTATGAATGGAAAATGGATCTACACCAGAGATTCCCCAAGACCTCAAAGGGACGTTCTTATATCAGTCGAAGAATCATTAGAAAAAAATAAATTATCAATGGACGATTTTGAGATAACGCCGCATACTGAATGCCTTTAACTAAATTTTCAGATCACCAAGGTCATACAAATGTTGGATTGTTCATAGTTGTTGTTAACAAAACAGTATGGACAATTTACATAAATTTGATAAATGTCAGCAAACTAATAAAAAAGATTTAATATAAAATTTGGATTATTACAATTATATTTGAATAAAAGAGTTACTGGTAAAACCTTTTTGCCCCGTTAGATAATACCAAGAAATGATACTATCACTCTCAATTCAGAATTATTAATAGTGAGTGTTTGTTATTTTTTATAATAGTGATATTTTTGGATTCATAGGTCCCTAGCCCATAAACTCTTAAAGATACTAAAGCTCCTAAGAATGATTTTATGGTCGGTTGAAATATTGCATACATAAAATTTAGTCCTCCAGAAGTTATGGTATTATTTTTAATAGTTAAATTGCCTTTATCGTAAAATGGTAATAATGGTAAGAAATTTTCAAATTAAACTATCTAGAAGGTGAGATTGTAAATTAAGACAATACATAAGTTCATGGCCGAATTTAAAGAGAGAAATTGATAAGATTGCACTTTTCTTTTCACGACTTCAGATTACGGATATCCTGCTTAACACTTCATAAACACTATTAGTTTTTATTAAAAAAAAATTAAGGGCTAGTACCCTCCTAAGTTATTAAGAGATTAAACACGACCAGATATGGCCGTAATTGTTATATGTAACAATTTTGAGATTCTGTAAGTATACATTATAAATAAACGTGTTCTTCATGTTTAAATATTTGCTCCAACAGATAAGATCTCCAAAACAATTGGAATTATATTTTAGTTCTTTTACAAATACTGGTGCTTAAAGGGCTAAATCGATAAATTGATTATAAAATTGATTGTTCTTAAAATAAATCAACAAAAATGAAGAAAATATCCATGATTTATCCACAAAGAAATAGGGATCCCCCTGACCTGAAAGTTAGCCTTATTATTGTAAAGACAAAAGAAAGAAAATTAAAAATTAAATAAAATTAAAAAAATCGGGTACAGGTTTCCTTGGTACTTTTCTTCTCAACTTTGGACTCGCATGGCTCTCACTCAGATTGTCTTGATTATGCAATGCTTAACTGTTATTGCTTATTCTTATTACGATCTCGCATAGCTCGATCTCAGGCTAGAATAGTTATCCAAATTTAAGTGTGATATGACTTTGGATTAGCTTCGCTCTTCTTTAGAATGTCATGATTATCCAAAGCCTAAGGAGATATTACTTCGGTCTTGCTATGTTGAACCTCAGAATTAGGTATCCAAGTATTAAAGGGGTTATAGCCTAAGGTAAATTAAAGCTTCGTGAAATAATATGGTATATAGGCATTCCATTAAATATTATAGGTAATACTGCATTCACGAATGCTTTAAAGACCTGCATACTTGGCTGAGTAGTTTATTATAAGTACAGTTTTTTATGCAAACATTAGCTCTATATTTTATTAATGTACCATAAGATTTGTTAAGTTAAATTAGCACAACTACACATATAGAATGATTTTCGTACAAACTTTTAACTCTCTAGCATAAATACTCAGGGAGCTGCGATGATAACAGACAAACACACACACATACAGACAGACAACTTTGTGAAAACCACTCAGGAGGCCTTAAAACACCTGAATCGGATAATTCAGGTGACATCCCGGGTTCGGATTTTTTTGCTATCACAATAACTTTCCTATATACCTACGGTATAAATGAGTAACTGTAAAGTAAATAAATTTATAAAAACATCAGGCAAATAATTCCATTTACTTTGTACGAAATATAGTATTATTGGAGTAAATGGTCCAGTAAAGTGAAGTCATATTTATGTTTCTATATAGTTATAAATCTATCTCTAAAGTTATAAATAAATATCAGGCAAAAACGAACAAATCAAAGAGTGAAAGTTATAAGACTGAATTTTCATTGATCGTGAGACCATGGAGTATTTTAGTGATTATGATAAAAAATATCCTAAAATTTGCGCCAAAATGTTATATAATTTCATTATTTTTAAAAATAAAATAAATTGATAACCCGAAATCTCAAGATAATTCAGTTAAGATAGTTAGTTATATACGTTTATGATTAGATCCCTAATATTGTTATTTAGCAACCATTAAATTTATGTTACAGACATATTTGCACTCTAACAACAAGTAATCTATCGTTTTATTAGTTGTAAAATTGCATTGTTTGTTTATTTTATAAATCCTAGATAAGCTGTTAATTTAGACATCCCTATTATACATCCATATTTATATATTTTTTTAAAAAAGGTATGTAAAAGTTAAGATTAATAATTATACAAATTACTTTTAAGATTTATTTCCTATATTACTTCATTCTTATAAACAGATAGAAGATACAAATCGATATTTAGGGAGTTCAATATAAAAAGAGGGGGGAGGAGATATACAAATAGAGAGAGAGAAACATAATATACTTATAAAAAATACAATGTGAGGCTGCTTATTTACATGTTGCTACATACACAGCATACTGATCAATCATATACAAGACAATAATTAAACCAAATAATAAAATAAAAAATTACAAGAATAGCGTAAAAATCACCATTACACTCAAGTAAAAAAAAATAAGACTTATTGCACAATTTCGTCAAAAGAGTTAATAAATAAAACTAAAATAAAGTCTAAAGAAATATAAATATAATAAAAAATTAACCGTATATATGATGATTTAAAATTCCAAGCGAATCTAAAATTATAGATTCAGCTATTCCTTACTATCTATACCTTATATCTATAAATAATTTCATAATTTGAACGAAAAGTATGGTGAGCATTTTGAAAGTTTTCCACTGACAGTTTATTTTGAGTACAAAACATTTTAAAACACACAAAATAACACTAATGTTTCGTTTTATTAATTTAAAATAGCATAAATGGAGATATAAAATTATTTAATATTGCTAAAATACATTGATAACTCATACATTATTGTATCAATCTTATGTGATAAATAAACTTTATTTTACGCTACTTTAATCGGTCTTTTAGGAGGAGTAAAAAGTGCAGTTTAGAGTGAGATTTTTCTTAGATTCTTCTTGTCCGAGATTTGTTACGAAACATAGTGCAGTTCAGTTTAGGGTAGTTTGGAGTAGAATCGAGTACGTGCCCGAACATAAATCTTGCCCTAAGTTACTCTAATGCACACTGGAGTAACGTCCCCAACAAACCTTATAGACATTAAACCAAACCATATTCATACTATTACACAATTTATTTAAGCCTAAGAAAAAATCTTTCACACATATGGACGATATACGTAGATCTTATAAAATTCCTTTACATCGTTCACACACGGGGTTCAACCCCGTTTTCAACCTCAACTGTTCACACGGTATTTTCTACCTAGTTTAGACTCTACCCTAATAACTAAGTTTCAGGGTTTAACCCCGTATTCAATCCCGTTCACACAACAACTACCAGGGGGGTTAAACACGGGGATGAACCCTCTTCCAAAACCTAACAAGAGAAGTTTAATCACTCGGTGCGCAAAAAGAATTGAAACTTTTTTTTTAAATCCAATTGATACCTTAATAAGCCCAAAGATCTGTATCCTATCTAGAAGAACATTTTCCCTATCAACCATTTTGTCTAAAAACAATAATTCTTTGGCAATATGCTGGAATATTTTTGGTCACACTGCTTTGCAGCTTTTATTCCTTATGATATGTTTTTAATTTCTTTGAGTAGATGTTAAAGTGTGTGGGAGTTATGTTATGCCTGGTAGGAGCAGTACTATGTGACGACTGCAAGCCTGTCCCAGTAAAGCCGGAGTTTGACTCAAAGCAGGTATGATATCAAGTGCTAATTATTTTTAGTTTATTTTAGTTTAGAAGTATTTATTAAAAATATATGTTCAGATTTTTAGACATATTTCATAAAAGTGAGAAAATTATCTAATTTAACAGTTTAATCAGTGTTAAGAAATCTCATAAAAAAACAAGAGAGAGCAAACCTGTACACTTGAAAATAATATTTGGGGAGTTTCCAAAATTTTCAAAAACACGTAAACCTAAATTTAATCAATTTTAAGTGTGGAGCCATCAAGAAAAGCATCACATAATTTCAATCGTATCTTGGGAAAATATTGTGTAAACTTAGAACAAACACATATTCTTTATTTATTTGTTTGTTGAGTGTTTGAGTAGAGTTTATTTACTCGGTAGTGAAACACACCAATAACTTACTCTATAATTACTTTTTTTCAAGTATAGTATAGGCATAGCTGTTTGTTGTTCATTATATCCTTATCTTATCAAAAATACTAGTATAAAAAGCCCTAAATAAGGTGCATGGACTATCTAATTTAATTAGTCTCAATTCAAGGAAATAAATCTAATTTAGGGTTACAAAAAAGTCCAAAGCAACACTGCCTCAAAATGATGCGAATTTAATAATAAAATTATATTACTCTTTGCCAAGCGAAGATCAGATTTGCTCGAATTCTTGTCTTATTTTAAGAACATAAAAGTGTTGCTCAATATTCAGTACTACAAAATGATCAACATTTGAAATGGTATTTCATATTAACAGGTTAATAAAAAAAAGTAAGACAGTTTTATTATGTCTTCTTTACTATGCAGATTTGCTAGTAGTAGATTAGTCAGTCTTAGTAGATGTCTGTGTTTTGCTCTGATACAGCCAGATTACAATATGGTGTTGTAGGGTGGGGTGGAGCAGGTACCTTATAATATACCTTCCTCAACCCTCTTCACAACTCTCAAAAAAAGGGTTATAAAAATAATCCTCAGAAAAAAGTTAGATTACAGTTCAAATATCTATCGAAATTAATAAACTATAAAACAATTTTCAGCCATACAAGAATAAGAATATTCTTATTCAAAAAATTGACCATGACCCACTTCAAAAATTACAAAAATCCGTTAAAACTAGATTTACGGACCAACTAAAACATATAGCTACAAAAAATAAACTGCTTTTACGCAAAAATCATTATCTTTGGCGGTACAGATCTCATTAATTCTTTGCCTAAGGAATTAAGGGCTGTTAAAGACATAAAAAAATTAAAACAAAACTAACAAGATATTTTAATGAAGACTCTTTTTAAACTTAATTTTATTAGGTATTATTATTTTAATTTAGTTTAAAAAGCAGAGCAAAATCAAAGATTACTATGTACAATAGGTATACTACATAATCTTTGAACAAAATATTACTATTGATATTTATGTACAATTATTAAAAAGGCATAAATGTCCATAAATATCTACCATTTTTACTTTTCCTAATTTATACCGTAGGTATATAGAAAAATTATTGTGTTTGCAAACAAATCCGGAGATGTACCCGGAATTATCCGTTTCAGGTGTTTTTAAGACCTCCTAAGTAGTTTTCACAAAGTTGTCTGTCTGTATGTGTGTGTGTCAGTTATCATCGTAGCTCCCAGTGTATTCATGCTACAGAGTATTCAACAATCCGTCTATATGTGTATATGCCTTATGCGCAAAATAATGTTTTTATGACGTCATTAACCCACAATAATGACTCAGCATAAATTTTAAAAAAACATAAAACGCGGATAAATGTTGTGATCTATTAGAGATTTGGCTCGCATGTAGCCAAGTATATAAGACTAACATACGTGTTAAGTTTCATCTCAGTTCAACTTGCCTGCATGGGTAACGGCTGTGAATAAAACAGATGTATTTACTTTCAAAGAACGAGCGAAGCGAGTTTGAATACGTGTTGCAGTATAAATTTAACGACTTGTATAATCTGAGGACGAGCGAAGCGAGTCTGAAGTTGGGAGGATGAGTGTAGCGAATCCGAGGCACCTCTCACCTGGTTTTTTTAATTTCTCTTTCTTAATTCATAAAATAATTTTACAATTAATAAAATATATATACTATCTATTATCTGCAATTGTAATGACATTTTAGCGAATTTTCGAAGAAAATGAGCTTATAAGTAATGACAATAATTTTTACATATTTTATTTTTTTTTTATCAGGATAGTTTTTATTTATTTTTTATTTTTCCATCTATTTTGTAACCTTCAAATAACTCCTTCAAAAAGCTCAAGCTATGGCTTTTTTATGAAGAATACAGTTACAGTTTTACTTATTTCTTATTTGAATTATTTTGCTAAATCTTTATTATTTATAATTGTAATAATTTTGTAATTACATTTTTTAATAAAGTATTCAAAATAAAATTAGATGGCTGGTACATGGTACTTGCAATATAGAAGCAAGTTCCACAAATCGATCGATGAAGACTACAAGTGTCTAATTCAGCATCACATCATTCGTCCGGATGGAACCATACTAACTGTCGATGTCCATTTAAAGAACTCGTAAGTAAAATTTTCTCAATAAGATGAGGTCTATAAGATCTTGGGAATACCCGTTTGTGAATAACTTATTAATAAATAAAATAAAATAAAAGAGGAAGAAGTCTCTCCACAAAAATATATTTCTTTATAGCAAAGCGCCTAACAAGAGGCCATCATCAGTGCTAGTCTAACAAACAAAATAATATAATACATTAAAAAATAAGAGAAAGCTAATAAAAAAAATAAACAATCAAGTAAACAAATTAAAAACACGAGTCAAAAAAAATGATTGTTTATATTATTTTGTTTGTTAGGATAGCACTGATGATGGCCTCTTGCTAGGTTAAAAACGCTTTGCTATAAAGAAATATATTTTTGTTGAGAGACTTCTTCCTCTTTTACTATTTTTAAACGTTCACAATTTAACGCGGAGGAATGTATGGAACCATGCCCTAACTATCGCTAACTTTTCCTGAAAATGTCATTTAAATCCAACTAACGCCCTTTAAAGTGGTAGGTAACAAGATTTTTTACACAATCATACTTATGATCGGATATATCCATATAAGCCACAGCATCAAAAAAATAAGAGAAAGCTAATAAAAAAGAAAAATAAATAAACAATGAAGTAAACAAATTAAAAATACGAATCAAAAAAATAAAATAAATAAATTAAAAAGAAAGACAATAGTAAAAATTCAAAAATACCGTTGAATAACGAAGTGGGTGATAGATGAGTCTTATAGATCAGATATCAAAGATAGACTGACTGGCACCGGTGTGGGCACTAGTTAAAGGGCTCTCAGATGGGGCGTTCTTTATCCCCTCTCAATAATGTTATCATCGCCCAGTTGCTGTCCGATCGACGTGTATGCTCCCCAGCCCTGGTGCTTATAATTCTTCCAGTCTGACCTAAGTATTCGACCTGGTAGTTAGCACACTGAACCTTGTAAATACCACTTCTCCAGGCGGAACAGGGTCTTTAAGGCAGCCTAAAATAGTTTTAAGCGCCTTATTATTTGAAAAACTAACTCTCAAGTCATTAGATTGAAGGATCGAAGCTACCCGCTGAGAAATACAGCCAATATATGGAACAGAGCACCAAACTTTATCAACTTGACTACGCTCTGACACCCATTATTTGAACACCCATAATTTTTTATTATGCAATCTAGTTAATTGTATATCTATAGCGGGGTTTGAGGGTTTGCTTTTAGAATGAGTGGTATGTCTAATATAGGCTAATCGAGGACAACGTTCCTCACAACACCAAAACCCAAAACCAGCTTTTGGGTGGTTAAAATTCATCACGATTTCGTCGTTTCGTCAAACGTAAACGAAAGTTAAAATATTAATCCAGCTAGTCAATCATAGTAACTTGATTATCGCTGGATAAATCGTAAATTAAGTCAAATTTAGAATAAAATTTAGATTACAATTAAAGAAAAATATATTTTTAAGATGTATGAAGATTCCAATACATTGCAAAATTAATAAATAATAATAATAATATATATTTCCACTTTAAATTTTTTTAAAGTTACATTCTTGACATAATTCAATTAAAAGTGAGAGCCCTCAATAAGTAATAAAAACACCTAGAGCGAGAGCTCGTGTCTCTATAATATTATAGATATATTAATCAATGCAATAAAATAAAATAGCTCAGCAAAGGAAATGATTTTGCGGCGCTTGGATCCTGTTCACAATTCAGGAATCAGGATCGCTACGGGCGCATTTAAGACCAGCCCTGTAGCAAGCCTTCTTGTTGAGGCAAACGAGCCTCCTCTTTATCTACGCCGTCACTATTTAGTTTTAAAATACGTTTTTCGCAAGACCCAATTTCCAAAACATTACGTTACAAATAAGATCGTTAGTTCGCCATACAGAAGCCAATTTGAGAGAAGGCCTAGCCTTAACAAACCATTGGGAGAGCGGTTCAGGACCTTGAAACATTTATATCAATTGGACAATCTGCCATCACCGTCTACGGCTATTCATCACCAAGTTACGAGAATATGCCCTGGTTGCATATAAGACCCAGCAGTTACACTCGTATAAAATCTAAATGCCAAACATATGAAATAACACATATACATAACATAATACGAAATAAATATAAACATGCGGAACTTATCTACACTGATGGATCTAAAGACAATGAACTAACAGGATTTGCATTTACAACAAGCTCAGGAGGTGAAGGTCAATTCAAGGGATGCCCTCTTAGCTCTATAACGAATATTGAGCTAGAAGCAATAAAGAAAGCTATCATGTATGCAATAGATAATGCCAAAGAGAGGCTATTATTTTCACTGATTCTTCAAGTGCTTTAATGTTACTGGAAAGCTACATGTACAACACAATACAGCAATAGAGATTCGGGAACTGATAGCTGAACATAAGATGAAGTAAAGTTCTGCTGGATTCCAGGTCACGTTGGTATCAAAGGGAATGAAGCAGCCGACAAATTGGCAAAATCCTCCATCCAAAATGGAGTTGAATCTAACTCGCTGATAACAATTAACGACATAGACCGTATCTTACGAACCAGTATTAACAGAGAATGGCAAGATTTTGTGGGACAACACGGACAACAACAAACTCAAAATTATAAAACCGACAGTAGAAGAGTGGAAAACGTGCTACAGGGAAAAGAGACATGAAGAAACTGTACTATGTAGATTGAGACTCGGACACACTAGACTTACGCACAGCTATTTATTTACAAGAGACAGAGAGTACCCCAAGTGTAGACTCTGCAATGAGCCTTTGACAGTAAAACATTTTTTGATAGATTGTTTCATACTTCAAGATTCTCTCAAATTTCATCATATACCATCTACAATGGAAGAAATTTTAGGCAATGATGAACCACTATTCAAAATCTTTTTAATTTCCTCCTTGACAACGAGTTCTTAAACGAAATATAACCAACTCTTAATAACTAAAACCTTTTTAACTAATTTTATAGAACTTTAAAGCATTTTCAGTATACACTAATACTATTACGCACTTATAAATGCGTAATTTAATTAATATAAATAAATAAATAACAAAATAATAAACAATAAACAATATATTAAATGAAATAATAAACAAAAACACTTTACACAATATACTTGTGCCAACCCTGTGTTTATCTTATATTTAGTTTATCTTTATTCTATATTTGATTTACTTAATTTATCTTATTATGAATTTAAGCATTTTGACCTGCTCATCATTGTAGTCTTAGTCTATTTTATCTGTTTGTCTATATAGAAGAGGTGCTGATGACCTTAGTGTTAAGCACCTTAATAATAAATAAATAAATAAAATAAATAAAATAATCATTGGATTAAAATGATTGCATTACGTTTCTATTTTTCAGTGGCCCTAAAAATTCGGACGGACATTCTTACATAGCAACAGCCATTCAAAATACAACTGACGGTGTCTTATGGTACGAAATGTGGGGAAAAGGTAAATATTTTTGACAATCTAGTGCAGCAAATAATATTACAATTATCGAATATAAAAAATACTTTGAAATGGAACTCTCATAGTTAAAAATTGTTTATTGAGTTCTATCATTTTTTTATATTTTTTTTCAAAACAATTTTATAATAGCAACTATCAGACTCTTTAAGAGAAAAAAAATAAACATTAAGCCGCACAAGCATGAGCTTGTGCGCGACTTTAGTCTTCTTATTAAAAGTTTCTTTTTCCTTATTAATAGTTTCTTATAAATAGTTTAGTTTCTGTTAGTAGTTTTCTTAAATTATGTTTACTTAATTAGTATTTTTATATGACTTGGTTAGTTTTTGATAAAATAATTTAAAATAAGAGTTTTCTATGAGTTTTGATCTGAGATTAATAGAATCTCTAAGTTTTAAACCTATTAGAAAACTTAGATTTGAAAGTTTTATTTGATTTTTCAGGTCATAAAGAAATTGGACCACTACGTATTATAGATATCGATTATAAGGATCATTTATTAACATATTTCTGTCACAAAGGTATATTTGTTTTTTTTTTATTAAAAATAATGGTGAAAGATAAAGCTTTGACAAGATGATTAAATAATGTATCCATCAACTTTTTTTTTCTTCGAAATTTTGCTAAAACACTTAGAAATCATAAAATTGTCTAAAATGGATCTTTTTTTATGAAATCTATTTCAGATTTTAATGATACACTTTTCCATTTTCATTAATACTTCCTTTATATCAACAATATTATACACTTATGGTAAGGCAGCGAGGTGTCTCGGTGGTGTATAATGGTTAGCATATGAGCGCCTGCCACCCAGACAGTCCAGGTGTTGGTAGTAAGAGGACTGTAATAATTAAAATAAAATAAACTGGATAAATAAATACAACAAACAAGGAGGCTAGTTTTAAAAAATAAAGCAAAATAAGATAAAAAAAACATATTCATTTTTTTTTTTTGTTAAAAATTAGACAAATTAGATTTTAGTCTTACACAAATTATAAAATAATGATAACTAGAAAGTTTCTTATTTGTGGACTTGTAAAACAATATATAAATAAAAACAGATTAGTTACACATAAAGTCCTTTTATTTTTTAATATATAATAATAACTAAGCTTTCGACTAAAAATTAGTCATCATCAGAGTTTAACAAATATAAAATATAAAATGATATATCTCTGATATATATATATATGATATATATGATATATCTCCCTCAAGTAATATATCTCTGTGATTAAAGCAAATAGTTATTTTACTCTTCTTAATTATTTGCTGTAGTTAACTTACTAAGACATTATGAGGTAATAATTATGTATCTACTAACATAATTACAGGATCTGAGATCTAAAAGCTAAAATAGCGATGGTAATAGGACAGTAACATAACATTACTTATTTTATATTTTATATTTGTTAAACTCTGATGATGACTAATTTTTAGTCGAAAGCTTAGTTATTATTATATATTAAAAAATAAAAGGACTTTTTGTGTAACTAATCTGTTTTTATTTATATAATGATAACTAGGTTAAGAGTCCTTTAATAAAAACAAAATTAATTAAAAACAGATAAAATGGCATAGAAGTTCTACTATTGGCAATGGTGGCAATGGCAAAGACATTGGTTAGGATCCAATAATTATTAAAATATAAGAGGAAAATTTGGCCTGGTTGTAGAATAATGGTAGAATAGTGGTTGTATGATCAGATGTATCCTGCGTGCAAAAACAAGCACTAAAGATTGGTAATGCTATAGTAGTTGTAACAGCACAATAAAGGGATAATTTAATTATCTAAGAGAAGTAGGACGTCTTCTTGTAACCTTTATGTAGGATCAGGAAGTCAACTTGTTAAACTAAAATTAAACTTGTTACATAACTTAACACCAGGTTCGATCCCGGTCTGGGCCTCTAGGATTTTCATGCAAGGGGTGGAAGTCCCTCCATGAAATATGGTTTGGAGAGCAGGAAAGTCTGGTCTGGCAGTGGGGCACGCGATATTTCTAGTTGAAGCTATAGAAACTTGAAGTAAAGTCACGGCTCTTCTGTGGATAAGAGGCAAAATGCCTGCTCTAGGCATTAGCATTAACAAAGTGGCCTACTTGCTGGGAGGTCTATCAACTCTCTAAGGCGTGATAGGTAATTACTATTACTATGGCAAGGCAGCTTGAAGAACGCTACTGGCCGAATATTCGATCTAAAAATGTAATATCAAAGTGGCCCCAAATCCAAGTTGAGATCTCATGCTGAGTCTCGTGGTTACAGACCCCTTAGTAACGAAAGGTATATTGTTGTGCCTTGCGTCTGTATCAACTTTAAAAGTATGGTTTCTACAAATCACAGATTAGAGGCAAATGTCGAAACACAATAACCAATTCATATTAAAATGAAAACGAGGGCCTTCGATCCTCAGGAATATTTATATATTTATATAGGCAATATTTAATTATTAGAGTAAAAGAGACAATCTCACACAGACAGTTTTTTTAATTTCTTACAGGTATCGAAGGAGCCTGGATATTCACAAGAAGTAAAGAGATAGGCGAAGAAACGATGAAAGCCATAAAAGATGGATTAGAGGGAGCGAAACTATCTCTGGATGATTATCAAGCCGTTCCTCTTGATAGTTGTCCTTAAGAAACTTTATAAAATAGAACTAAATATATTTAAGTCTAATTTGTTTTCCTCCAATGTCCTAATAAGCTTGAAATGTTAAGTTGACAATAAAATGTATAAAAAAAACACTACTATATTTAAAATCTATTAAAAAATGATGAAATGATTAAAAACTCATTAAACGGACCAAAGAAGATAATTAAAACAGAAATTAAAAATTATATCAAGAGAAATTTTACCAACATATTGAATCATCTAGTAAATATGTAGAATATTATAAAAATTGTAAAGGAATACGGGAAAAATCTTGGAATCTTGGACATCATTTCTAAATATGTATTTAATTTCACCGCCATTTCTTTAAACTATATTCTTATCTATGCCGGTAAATCCACTGCTGTTTTTTTAATGGATTAAAATGGATTAAATACGAAAAATTTAAATAATCCAATGTGGCCTTAGCCCAGTACGGAGCTTTTCTATACCTTTGCCCTTAAAAAAAATAAAATGAAATGTACCTTCTATAAATTAATAATGAAATTATCCAATACCTGAAACAAATAAAATAAAAATCGGTTAGTATTAAAATATACTCATATAAGAGAGGAAAGGAATTTGTAGAGTCAAGATGCAGGTTTTATAAGAATAAGCGTGTCTTGTACTTATACATTATATATATTGCCACATTAGTACAGCGTTTTTTCTCAGAACTTTTGAAAGCCACCAAGCAGTTTAAGATGACATCGAACCCCACCTCAGTCCCAGCCTGCTATAACCCGTCACCGTCAGTTCTTTGCTCTTATGTAAGCTGCTGTGCTAGTTTTAAATGAAAATCATCGAATAGTTAGTGCCTCCTTAGGAAGGAATCATTCTTAGCCCCGTAGGTCCCACTTGTCTGAGGAGCTAATAGTCCAAGAGCCAGACACAAACAACGTGGTCGTCTATCCCCAAAGGTTTAAGCCGCTAGATTGATTTATTTTGGCTCCCAGATAAACAGGTGGTCTGCCATTTCAGATCGGGGAATTTTGGCCCCTGGGCCCCTTCAAAGTCCGAAAAATAGCCCTAAAATCAGTTTTTGCCCAATAGCCCAGTTCCAATTATTTGTAAAAAAAAGTTAAAGCTCTTATTTTAAATTTATTAAATTCGTAATAGATCAATGTTTTAACCATCAAATTAGTTTAATAGAACCAGAGATATAACTGTTTAAATGTTACCGAAACACAGCAAAAATCTCTAACTTACACATTAAAACGCACATAGACTTTAAAATTTCATGTTTTTCACTGTAACCATGTTTAAGATAAAAGCAACACTAAAAAATAAACATATTCTTGTTAAGCACAGGTAACATAAAGTTTTTATAGAGAAAGACAGTAGTACAGCTTTTAGATATCATGATTTATTGATTGACATATAATGCTGAAAAATTAGTAATAACTTAAAATTAATAAAATTGCGTATTTTTAAGCTTTATATGTCTAACATTAAATTATGACATATGATACAACTTTTTATTACATAAGTTAGCCAATATCTTAAGCAATAGCATAGAAAACCATGCAATTTTAAGGTTTTTATGAGATTTGGAGGTAGATTAATGATTTTTTTAGGGAGCCAAAATAAAACAATCTAGCGTGTTAAACCTTTGGGACTCAACGGTCAGTTTTTTTTGCGTCTGGCTCCTGGACATAACGGCAGGATATAATTCCAAGTACAATAAGTACAAGTAAAATTATATGTATTGATGATACCGGCAGTTCTACAGTTGCCAGAAAATCCGAATTTCTCAATATTTGACAGAATATACTTCGTGCACGAAACCCATAGAAAATGTAACACGCAAAATGCAATGCTACATCTAGGAACTGTTACATCCTTCTTCATTCGTTATTATTGGTGACCCGATATTACGTTATGTCCAACTATGTTTCGTTACGTTAAAGAATTTTTAGGCGAAGTTTTTACCAGAGAGAGGAAAGGTGCTCTCTTATCACTTGTATGCTTTAGAGTCATGATAAGAGTGACTTCAGGATTTGTCGTCACCCTGATGAGAAGTAATCAAACAGAGTGGGACACGACATTATGTTGAGTCATCAATACTGACGAATTACATAGGATGAAACAATTCACAGATATAGCATAGCATTTGCTATGCTATAAAATCGAGTTTTATAACTCGATAACTTTAAGGATCTGGACCAAACTTGAAACTTAAACTAATCAGAAGGAGTCAGAAACTATGTCAGATCTTGATCTATGCTAAAATAAAAATAGGGGATTAGTGTAAGAATTATTTTACTGAGTTCTTATATATCGGAATACACTTGAGAAATTTTGAATAAACTTTTACTTTAAAATACTCTTAGGTCTCATTGGTCACTTTTTAAGTCTTATCGGGATCCATTTGAAAATAATATGGGTTTAGTGCAAGACAAAATTTTGATTTTTTACTGACTAGAACCTAATCGATGGATCTTGACTAAACTCTTCACTTAGACAACTCATAGGAAATAATAAACATATTTTATGTCTCATCAAAATTCGTTTGAAAATAACAATAAGGGGTTTGGTGTAAAAAATAATTGTTAAATGCTTACAGCTCAGAATCTAATTAAGGGATTTTGACTAAACTTTACACTGACGATGTAAAGTTACTGTTACTTTGACTGATCTGACGATTCATGGATCAGAATGACCATATTTTATGACTCTTCGAGATACATTTTCAAATAACAATAGGGAGTTAGTATAAGGAAATAAAAATTAAATACTGATATCTCCGAGATATAAATAAATAAATAAAATGTTTATTTATAGATTGCACATGTTAATATTTTACATACAAAATAACAATACATATCTATAAATATAAGCATTTAAATTTCATTTCCTTATACTTAATCGATAAATCTTGACCAAACTAATCTATTTTTGACTATTTATAATTATTTCATTTGGTTTTATTTCTTTTTATAGGCACTGATGATGGCTCATGTTAGGTTGAAAGTGCCTTGAATAAATTGTTGTTTTGTGGAAACAATTTTCTTCGTTCCTTCAATTATGAACAACTCCACTGGTGCTCATTCTAAATCAGACTATAGACTGATTTTCGTACCAAGATTCAACACACATACAGACGAACAACTTTGAACTGTGGTGAAAACCACTTAGGAGGCCTTAAAACACATGAAACGGATAATTCAGGTGACATTCCGGGTTTGATTTTTTTTGCAAACACAATACTTTTTTTATATGTACCTATTGTATGAAAGAAGAAAAGTAAAAATAATAATGTTATCATATTCATTTAATCATAGTTCAACTGATAAACAATACTACATTGATTCATAAAAGAAAAATATAAAAATCTAATTTTTAATACCATTGCAGTATTTTGAAAACCAATTTAGTTTATCTTAACCAGTGAAATCTCTAGGAGCAGTAGCGTTTGTAGAGGTACAAGTTTTTATATGATAGTATTAAACTCTAAGAAAATATAAGAATTGTTTGTCACTACAATGATATTTACCAACAAGCATTGCGACACAAATGCGAGATTTAGATTTTTAATGTTATTTTTCTATGTTTTAAGCATAGAGATATATCAATAGAGGTTTGATTGAATTTTGAAACATCAATAAAGTGACCTGCCCACCTTATTACTCGATTACTTATATAATTATATAGCAGTATGGAATTGCAGTTAAATTATATAAATATTTTTATTACATAATACTTGTATAATAAAATAAACCACAAACAATGTGCGAAAGGCAGAGTACGATTGATTTATTATTACCTTAAGAAACTTTTAGACACGATTACAATTAGGTTACCCCTTAGAGCCAAAAAACAATTAGTTTAAGCCTGTTAAGGTATTTAGATATAGTATGCCCCCAGTAGTTTTAAGCGAAAGCGCTAACAATAAGTAAGTCATTAAAAATGTCTTAAACTAACTTTCAACCTATATTATCTGTCGTTATTATTAACTATTAGCGAATATAAAGTTTTTATAAAAAACGTACTCTGCCTGTGCAGATTAGAGCTCTTAAAATATTAAAAGATCGCACAAACTCCAGTTTTTTGCAATAAGTGGTTCCCTGTAAGTCAAGTGCAAAACACGAAAAGAATTTTTTTTAAAATCAGATAAAATGTCCTATGAAACGAGTGTTTTTCGTCAAAATCGTTATGACATTAAAGTTATGACATTTGTTAAATGGCCAAAAAAATGTTCGAAAAGCCAATATTTTTTCAAAGAAATTCACTGACTGCATAAACCAATAAAATAAACCAATTTTACTGTTTTAAAAAGAGCCATAACTTTGGCCGTAGTCATCCGATTTTAATGATTGAACACTCATTCTATAGAACATTTTATCACCGTTAAAAATGTACTCTTCATGTTTTGCACCCAACCCACAGAGAAATATATATATATATATATATATATATATAATATATATATATATATATAATATATATATATATATATATATATAAACATTAAAAAATTAGAATAATAAACTACAGAGGGTGAAAATATAGGTGCAACAGAAATTTTTCGACATTTGTCTTCGGCGTTCTGGGTAGAAAGAAAGTTTCCGAGCTACTCCTGCAAAAGTAGTTTGGAAACTCCCATAATGAATATCGATTTTTTTTACCTCCGTAACACTTATATTTTCACCCTTTGTAAGTAAGTTATTAATATTTATTCTTAATGTTTTATTAAATACGAATAATATTTTCTGCTTTCAATATTTGTGAATATATATATATATATATATATATATATATATATATATATATATATATATATATATATATATATATATATATATATATATATATATATATATATATATATATAGCGCTGATTAAGTGCGAGTAAAATTCTATTTTTAATAAATAAAACATTCTTTTTCAGATGAAGTTAATATTATTGTTAGCATTTGCTCTACCAGCAGTAATATGCGAAGAGTGTGAGCAATTGTCTACTAAAGCTGATTTTGACACAAAACAGGTAAATAGTCCTGAAGGAGTAGATAGGCAGTAACTAGCTAACTGGTTACTAAAATAGGAAAGTGGGAAAAGTTAAATTGTGTTCTAAGTAGCTCATTATCATTGGATTGTAACCCAAGAAAATTATAAGTCCATTGCATCCTTTAAATATTTTATGATGTATTGAATTGCATCCCATTTTATACCTAAGATACCATTACAGTATTAATCTTAATATAAGAAAGGGAAATATCTTACTTTTGAATAATTTTATTTCCCAAAGAAACTTATACTACTAGAGTCCAAGGGCTCTTATCTTTGCCTATGTGGCTTGGTACTATAACGGAACATCACGCAAATATTTCATAATTTTTTGACTACTTTGTCTTAAATTAAGTAAAATGAGAGTATAAGTAAAATATATTCTTTGATTCTAAGTGGTATAAAGTGATTTCAGTGACGTCACTGAAAAATGTCCGCCGGTTATTGAATACATTGTAAATTTATGCGCCGATAGGAGATGGGCTGTTGAGTCTCTAGTTTTCGTAGAGTTGGAGTAAGTACCGTTATGGTACCTACTAGATATTGCCTTACAACCAGACTCCATAACACTCAACTATTGAACCCTCTCTCTAGAAGAATAAGAAAGTCTGTTTGATAGGTACTAACTAATAGGACAAAACATTGCGTACGGGGTACCTCTGAACTTATCCTTACCATAATGGATTCGCTACGATCATCGTCATTTCTTCGGACTCTCTATGCTCGTCCCTGAATATATACATCAACTAATTTATATTGCTTATGCCTTCGGACTTACATCGCTCGTCCTCAGACAATAATAACATCCATTTCATTTCCAGCTGTTATCCATAGGTACAGACCTCGCTCTGTTATCCTTCCCACTTGTGATCAGACAAATATCGTAGATATACTAACCGAATTAAAATAAAACTTCGTATACTTTTTTATTTCACAAAGGGATAGACTTGTACTAAATTTCAACTCAATTGGATTATTTTCCAGTTTTCTAAAATTGTTTAAAAACTGTATGACACAATAAAAATTTACATATTGCTGATAAATGCAGCTACTTTCCTGGTCTTATAATAGGACCAGATGCATGCTAAATTTTAGAACACTCAAAGAAATTTGTCGCGTTTTTCGAATTGTCGAATTTTCTAAAACGTTTGCTGTCATTATTGCCTGGTAATGATGACATAAAAATATTTTCCGGATCGCACATTTGAACCTAAAAGTTGATTTTGGTACCATGTGTCAACTCGCTAGAATTATTACGCTGAGAGTTACGTTGATAACAGACACATACACCCACACACTACATACGGACAGACAACTTGGTGAAAATTCCTCAAAAAGGCTTCAAAACATCTGAAACAGATGATACGCCCTGCCCTCATCACTTTGAACTCCATCGTCTTCAAAAATTATTTAATAGCAGATTCGCTACGAATCTAATAAGGTGAGAAAGAGATCCGAGGCACCCCATACCGATATTTAAAAAGTTTATTTTGTGAAATCTATATGATAAGAGGAAATAAAGAGGGCCTTTAGTTATTTCTCCGATTACAACCATTTAGGACATAGATAATTTTCAGAAAGCAATACGTTTAGGGTAAATGACTTTGTCCCTATTAGCTATATACTTAGTTTACCAAATAGTAAGTTCATTATGTAATATAACACTTATTGCTTCGTTTGCAGATGGTAGGATGGTGGTATCTAAGCGCCAACGCTAAGACAAAAGTAGCAAGCGATGTTGCAAATAAGTTCAAATGTATGATGCAGCATTGGTTCGCTAAACCTAATGGTGATGTTTATCTTGTTCAAGCTGCTCTTCCAAGAGAGTAAGTAAGAAAGAAATAATGAATGGGGTAACTTTGGAACTTTTCCTCACAACTTTCGACTCGCTTAGCTCATCATCTGAATGTTATTTTTACTCGAAGATTAAGGCATTATTACTCCGAGTTAGAAAAAATAAAGTGACGATAGTTATATAACTATGGTTTCGCAACGGGCTTAATGAGAATATAAACTTTACACACCGTCTAGGATAGAGATATATTACTAGACGGGCCATATTGGTTGAATTTTGAAACCTCGAAAAAGTAACCTGAACACATTCGATTATCATTATCATCAAATAAACAGAACAAAAAAAACAGTAAATTATATAGCAGAATGTTTAAAATACAAATCACAACACAAACAATCTGCGAGAAGCCCAAAACAATTGATTAATTTTAACTTCTAATCTCTCTTGGAGGAGGTTTCAATGAGGTTACACAGAGCCCCTGAAAGCCCCACTAAAAATGTTTCAGGTCTCTCAATGTATTAAGATAGGCTATGCTCTCTCTAGTATATATCTCTATTCCGTCTAGGGTGTAATAACTTCATGCTTGCTTTGCTTGTCCTCGAATTTTAAAATTACCTAACGCTACGTATGATCCCAGATTATTAAAGTTAATTAAATATAAAAAAGGTAATACATGAGACAGTCATTTAAACAGGAAATATTCTCATTTATGCTCACAGGTGCTGAATCACAGTTGTGATCATAATTGACAGCCTAGTTTTAATTAATATTATTTTTTTGAATGAATTTTGGAAATATATTTTATTAAAACATTTTATTCAACATTAAAATTATTAATCCAAAAATTTAATGTTTTTACTCTGCAGATGACTGAAATCGTTGAGCATTCGATTTTGTCACCAAAGGTCCAGGGTAATTGTATTAAAGCGATTTCGCTAACTTTAATTAATACTTAAAGAATAGATGATACGACCCACCTGAAGTGATTCCCGGAGGTTGAAACCCCTGATGGGCTCATATGCTCTAAACTGTAATTTTATTTGGAGTTTTAGACATGCATTATTGACATTGCAAAGTATCTCTGCAATTACAATTTTTGGTGCAATGTTTAGGAAACCTAGTTTACAGAGGACCAAAAAATTAACCATATGAGTTGTCATCGAATAATAAGTGAACTAAATTTATTAAAGACACTTTGTTGATAATTAATTTGTTTCTTTTGACCAACAGAGAAACTCGCACTTCTGAAGGAAAGTCGTTTTTAAGTCATGGGATCTGGAATGCAACTGATGGGAATCTATGGATTCAATTTTGGAAAGAAGGTAATTTTTTTATTCGAATTTTTATGATTAAATGATAAGCTAACTGAAAACGATTCGGCAAAGCTATTGAAAGTTATGTGCCAAATTGACTTTTTTTTAAAATCGATTATCGACTTGATAATCGATTACAATTGATTGAATGGAAATCGATTTCAGTACGATTCAAATCGTCTTGATTTCATTTTCAACTCGACTTGAGTCGATTCAAGTTAATACAAGCAGACTTGAATCGACTCAAAAAAATCAACTCGTCACACGAAGACATGTAGACTCGGTACATCACTATATTGAAAAGAAAATAACGATTAGCAGACGAAATTCTAAACAAAAAATTGAAGAAGACTGTTAAAATCCTAAATAAAAGTTAAAAAATTAATCCAGTCTATCAGAAGGACCGGTGAAATGTAACTCAAGACAGCATCGTTGTGGATTTGTTCTTAACTTTTCAACTCAATGTATGCTTATCTAAGTTGTCAAGTGATTTGACGCATGTATTTTTTACTCTCATAATTGTGTTTTTCACTTGTTGCTTCGTATAAAAATGTTACTAAAGTTTAAAACTAGATCGGTTCAGCGTGTGTCCAAGACATCAAGAGAGTATTTCCTTGTTATTTAATAAGCCATGGAATGTCGCTCTTATTAATACATCTCCCGATTTAATAAGCGAAAAAATTGTTCAAATTTAAACCTAATTTTGTAAAAAAAATATTTAGATGTACCGAGCACGCCAGTTTACCGAACTGGCGTGACCAATCCTTGTTCATTCAAATAAAAAAAAATCTAATAACATTTATCTTTAAACCATCCAAATAGTAAGTTTTTAACCTGGAGTAATCTAACCTCTTCCTGTGACCTGTATAGGGTGTGCAGAAAAACGGAAATAAAGAAGAAGGTTGATCTTCAGGATATTTTAAAATATTGACTATAGTTCAATCTCGACCACTTGCCGAGGCGATTTTTGTATTTTTTCAGTACCAATAAGGTTCCCTTATGAAATTCACCTCTAGCTTGAAAACATATGTTTTATGGAAAATCAGAGGCATTTTAATATATGTCTGTCAGGTTGGTATTATTCAATTAGTTAAATGGACCAATATAAAGTTCTAAGAAATTTCAGGTCAATATTAACCCTAATATTGACCTGAAAGACAAACAATTCAGACAAACAACCCTGTTTGTCTGAATGGACCAGTAAAACATTTTTACCATTTGTTTGTACACCTTCCATATATTTCTTACAGCTTTTAGCTTTTTATTTTTACTTTTGCTCATTTATACCGTATGAATATAAGAAAAGTATCGTGTTTGCATCGGGATGTGACCGTAATTATCCGTTTAAGGTGTTTTTAAGGGCCCCTAAGTGGTTTTCACAAAGTTGTCTGTCCGTATGTGTGTGTATGTGAGCGTATGTCTGTTATCATCGTTGCTCCCAGTATTTTTATGCTAGAGAGTTATCAACCCTCAATAATGACTCAGCAAAAATTTCAACAAATTATAAAACCCGATTCGATTGAGATTTGATACGCATGTAGCTATATATAAAAATAACATATGCGCCAAGTTTCATCTCATTATCAGCGTTAGTTCATGTTTATTCATGTTTATTCATTAGTGTATGTTTTTTTTTTAAAAATTAAATATCAGGAAATGATCAAAGTTAATATAAATATAATTAATTTATATTAATTATATTAGTTAATTTAATATAAATTAAATAAGTTGAAGTTTAGTATACGGATAAACTACTCCGTAATAAATAAGTACACCAAGATTTATTTTAATACGACAAGTATATCTATGGTTTTTGTTAGATCATAAAAGTTAAGCAGCATTGAGCGTTTCAGTGCTGTATGGGTGACCGCTGAGGATGAAACGAATGTATTTCATATCTGGGGACAAGCAAAGCGAGCCCGAAGAGGTGTTAATTCAATAACTAATATATTCTCCGAAGTGAATCCGAAGTAGGAAGGATAAGCGAAGCGAATCCGAAGTAGGAAGGATAAGCGAAGCGAATCCGAAGTAGAAAGGATAAGCGAAGCGAATCCGAAGTAGGAAGGATAAGCGAAGCGAATCCGAAGTAGGAAGGATAAGCGAAGCGAATCCGAAGTAGGAAGGATAAGCGAAGCGAATCCGATGTGATGAAAAAAAATCCGATTAACCCCGTACCCGATTTTTTAATAACTTAAAAAACAACACAACTCGGTTAGACCACATCTGTATGCTGTAAAGTCATACAGGCCTATTTTTGACTAAACATATTATTGTCGTATTTTTCAGGTCAATCAATATCTGCGCCTCTGCATATTATAGACACCGACTATAACAATTTTATGATAGCTTCATTCTGTCTAAAACGTAAGCAGTTTGGGTTTATAAAAATTACTTTTTATGACCTTATAAATTAATTTAATTATAATAATTTAATAATTTAATTTAATGAATAATTCTTTTCTTTTTAGAATGGAATGTCAAATGGATCTATACGCGTGGACGGGAGGAAATGAGTGCTGAATTGTCTAAAACAGTAGAAAATTCTCTTCAAAGTGCTAAATTAAGTATGAGCGACTTCCAAGCATATCCACAGACAGAGTGCCCTTGAAAATCAAAGCCACAAACATAAAGGGTCGCCAACCAAAATAAAACTCCTCCAATGGCATCCCTATATAAATAATAAATAAATACATCAACAATAAATGAGTTTTATTTTACTCTTTATCCTATGGTAAAAAAATCAGTGCATTCATATTTTATTTTTCAAAATGTTCACCTTATAGCCACATCTGTGGTTATCAAAGTTTTATGACGTTTAAATTATAAAGATGATTAAATTATTAAATTGTAAAATAAGATTTGGCCATCGGATGACCTGTGATTTAAATATTATTGAAATATAAGCTACGAACTCTATTTCTATACGTAGCAGATAGTTTTTATTTTTACCCATATGACTGTGCTAATTACTGTTTTTTTAATACTTAAATTTTAATCATCACAAAACATCATAAGAACCTGAACACCTTTGATCATTATCAAAATTATTAAATAAATAGTACAAAATTACAGTATCGTAAACAAAAAAACATGATACAAATCCAATAAAAAATCGGGTATAGAGTACTTCGGAACTTTTTCTCATTAGATCGGATTCGCTACGCTCATCCTTCCTTTAGACTCGCTACGGTCGTGACGCTCGTTCTCAAAATATAAAATTCGTCAAATGTACACTGCAACATCTCTTCGGACTCGTATTGAAACGAAACTAAGTGTACTAATTTAATACATAATGGGTTACACTTATAGTATCGAATTTCAACTCAATTAGATTATTTTTCGATTATTTACCTTTTTTAAAAAACGTGCCCAAGCAATTTGATAAAAATTGAACTAATTCTGATAATAAGATGACTCTGCACATATGTTAGTCATCAACATTGCTACATGCGTTCAAATTTTAATCCTATCGTTTTTTCGCGTTTTATGATTTTTCGAAGTTTTCGCCGAGTCATTATTGCGGGTTAATGACGTCATAAAAAATTTGCCTGATAGCACAATTAAAGCGGTAGGTTAATTGTTGTACAAAGTTTCATCTCTCTGGCATAAATACACTGGGAGCTACGATGATAACAGACACACACACACACACACATAATGACAGACAGACAACTTTGTCAAACCCACTTAAGAGGCCTTAATACACCTATATAACAGGTAATTCTAGTGGCATCCCGGTTTCGGATTTTTCTTGTCCGCACAATACTTTTTTATATTCCTGCGATATATATGAGGAAAATTAAAAATCAGGTACGGGGTGCCTCGGGACTTTTACTCATCACATCGGATTCGCTACGCTCATCCTCCCAACTTTAGACTCATTCGCTTGTTCTAAGGATATACAATTTGCGAAACATATACTACAAAATGCCTTCGAACTCGCTTTGCTCGTTTCTCAAATAGTAAGTGCATTCATTTTATTCCCAGTGGTCACCCATCCAGGCACTGATTACACTCGATGCTACTTAATTTTTATTATATATACAACAAAAATCATAGATATACTTTTCATGTTGTAATAAAACTTGGTGTACTTATAAATTAAGTAACACACACTAGTACACAGTTGACATTACACTAGTTGTAATTTCAACTCAATTAAATTATTTTCCGAGGTTTAATTTTTTTTTTAAAAATGTACACCAGTCATTTGATAAAGATATAACTAAGTCTGATAATGAGATAAAACGTGGCACATATGTTGGTCTTATACATGACTACATGCGTGTTGAATCTCAACCCGATCGCAAAATTGTTCCGCCTTTTAGGATTTTTCAAAATTTTGCTGATTTATCATTGCGGGTTAAATTATTTTCCGGATAGCACAACTAAGGTAACTATAGACGGAAAGTACAATTATAGACTGATTTTTGAACAAAGTTTCAACTCTCTACCATAAATACACCGGGAGCAACGTTGATACAGACAAACACACATATAGACAGACAACTTTGTGAAAACTACTCAGGAGATCTTAAAAACACCTGAAACGGATAATTCCGGTGACACTCCGGTTTCGGATTTTCTTTGTAAACTCAATACTTTTCCAATATACCTTCGGTATAAATAAGGAAAAGTAAAAAAGATGTAAAAAAACCAAACAACGATTGATTAAATAATCTTACACTCTGGAATTGCCTAATGGCCTAGCAAGAAATTGTCAAGAATCTCAATACATGAATACAGGTTATACCCCAACCTGTAATATATCTATATGGTGCAAATCTAAAAATTGAAAGTTAATTGAGCGTTTTAATAGTGTTAAACGAAAAATTAATTGCCTCTCACAGAATACCAAAAAAATCTATAACTGAAAATTTTAAAATAATCTAAACCATAGCTTGAAATGTTTATAATATACATAACTTAAGTTCTACAAAACAAGACTAGCTAACAAAAGAAGCTACCCAAATAAATCTGACGTATTCATAACAAAAGTAAGCGAGTTGATTTGGCAACAAACATTCAGTGTTTTCATTTGTTGTATTATGAATGGATTTTATACCTATTTACATACATGTATACTGATGCATAATATAAGTTACGTGTTTTCATTTGGAACAATAGAAAATGGAAACCAAGACAGTGAGGGAATTGAATACTCCCTTTAATCATGTTCTATGTCAAGTTTTAAGATGAAAATAGTCGTTAGGGTTTGACAACTATAAACGAAAAATTTATAAATTGATATTGATACTTACTAATTATGTTTTATTTTTATAAACCAATCAATGGGGAAAATACCTTACATGGTATTCAGTGGATGTCATTGATTAATTAATGCTAAACCTTTTGGATTACCTTTATCTTGTTTCCCATAACGATTTTCAGAGGAACAACTTCACTCAAAACTCATTTGCCATTTTATAAGAGTAATGCAATCTGTACCGTAGTATATTACCGACCAACAAACCCTTCCTTGGCTAAATCACAAGTCTGACAAAAGGATATCAATAGATATCCTATTAATATAAAAAAAAAAACCTATATTTTATTTGAAATAAAACAGATTCACTCCACTAGTGATATACATTTGACACAGCCAGCTTTCAATCTTAACAGATCATCATCAGTGCCAACTTCACTCAAAACTCATTTGCCATTTTATAAGAGTAATGCAATCTGTACCGTAGTATATTACCGACAAACAAACCCTTCCTTGGCTAAATCACAAGTCTGACAAAAGCGAAGCACGGCATCAGCAAAGCACAAATCACGGCGAGCAGCGAAGAAAAGAGTCAGGAGACAGCGGTCAGCTACAAACCTCTAAACAAAACTGTAACCGCTGTCTCCTGACTCTTTTCTTCGTTGTTCGCCGCCATTGATAATGATTTTTTAAGATTGATAGCTGGCTATGTCAAATATATATCATTAGTGGAGAGACTCTATTCTATTTCATTGCTTGAAACTCCACAACTCATTTTTCCTTATAATTTATTTGACAAAGGAATATACATATGCATGGCCATGTGTTTGTCGGTGATATACAATGTACAGATTTCATTACTTTTATATAACTACTAATGAGTTATATATTTAATATTTTTTGTGATCATTTGTACAAAATAATAAAGTTTTTATTTATTTATTTAAGTGTGATAAAACTGAGGTGTTCAATAATTTAGAAGAAAAGTATTATTTTAACCGCGGAGAATACGATTTTATATCCCTTTAAAACGCTTTTAAGGGAAATACAAAGCGAATTTTTTCTATGACACAAACTCTGAAGCAGGGGTTTGACAATTTATCAACGAATTCTCATGTAATTTTTCATTTACTATTTGAATCATAAGTTAAATTACTCTTAAAATTACTTAGAGGTAACCAAGGTAGGAGGGAATATTCTTCATACAGAATCTTACACGCTTACATTTGAAGAATAACCTTAGAAGTCAAGTGTAGGTAATAGAAAATAGGAAGAAATAATATTAGGATGTTAAAAACTCAAGTAATATAGCAGTAGCAGTAGTAGTAGCACTGCACTGCACTGCACTGTACTGTATAGCAGTAGTAGTTTAAAAACTTCAACTTAAATTACTCTAGGTAGCTTTAATGACCTTTAAAGTGAAAAATACAAGTTAATAATTTTTAAAACCCATACTGTCCCAATCGTTTTTTTTAATTATCTAAATTGTTCCGTCATTGATGCTCAAAGAGACTTAAAATTTAGTAAACATAATGCTCAGCATATTGCGTTAATAAGTCTGGCTACTTCCGATTTTCGATATCATGCTTTGAAATTCACTTCTTATACTCTTCATTTTGCATGACGCGAAAATTAGCTTTTATCCCCCTGATAAAATATAATGAAAATAACCTTGATTAAAAACAAAAAAATAAAAATTTTGTGTCAAGTTTTTTACTTTTAGTAACATAAATTGTCACTAAAAGTGGCAAACAAATGTTAAGGAACTCCTTTTATAGGGAATTCAACGTATTAATTATCTTTTAAAGTGGACAACTGCACTTCATTGATCTCTTAAACGATATTTTTGTTTAAGATCGTTCATCAGATATAAACATTTTTATATAATTTGATACTACCGAGTTTTGCAAAACATGAACAGTTGACACAATATAATTGTGCGAGAGACGCCTAGGAAATGTAACAAGCAAAATGCAATTCCACATCTGGGAACTATTACATCATTCGACATTCGTCATCATTGATGGCTCGACATAATGTCATGTCCCACTATGTTTCGTAACGTCTAACTCATCAGGGCGCCGACAGAGCCTGAACTCACTCTGACCTTTAATAAATTCCGAAGAATACAATGTGAAGTATTTACCAGAGACGAGCTGTGCCATCATGCATGGCAAGCAAAACATATATCATTTAATACTACCGAGTTTTGCTCAAACTCACATATACAGACATAATAAAACTTAAACCAATATAATTGTGTGTGAGACACCTAGAATATATAACAAGCAAGATCAATGCTACATCTGGGAACAGTTCCATAATTCGACATTCTTCATCATTGACTAAACCTGAACTCCCCCGGCGCCCTGATGAGTTAGGCGTAACGAAACAGAGTGTGTCCCACTCTGTTTCGTTAAACAGAGTGGGACACAGAGTGGACTCACAAGAGAGTGTCAGCACTCTCACATAATGTCAGAGTGCTGACATTATGCCGAGCCATCAATGATGAAGAATGTCGAATGATGGAACAGTTCCCAGATGTAGCATTGCATTTAGCTTGTTACATTTTCTACGTGTCTCTCGCAAAATAATAATGTATAAAAAAGTATGTAAGCGCGTCTGAGACCTAGTTAACGATGAAATTCCTCCAGTCAAATAAATTTGAAATTTCGATTATCTATTCAAAATTTGTTTCTCTATTGCACAAGTAATTTTTATTCCTGTTTTGAGTTACTATTAATATAATTATATAACCGATAACCCCGCTTCAAAATAAAAATGATTACAAATTATCATTTATTATCAAATATAATTTTTACGATAGCATTTTATATCAGAAATTATTACAATAAATTGTAATAATAAAATATAGTTCGTCAGGAAGGAATTTTATTTAAACAGAGAGAATTAGAAACTAGAAATACAAAAAATGTAAGTATTTTTTAATTTATAGTAATAGAGGATAAAGATAAATTTAGATAAAAATAGTTCGTACTATATGTATTGAAATTCGTGCAGTGTTATGAATAATTTTAAATTAATTATACGTACATAAAAATAAATAAAAAAAAAAATAAAAAAGCAAAACAGAGCAATAATAGATTTGAAAAGTATAGATTAGGAAGACAATTGTATAAATTGCATCCGTTTATGATACCTGCAGATTGTGAAAATTACCCCCTATGAATGGAGCACAATTTCAGTTAATAAGTATTACAAAGGAAAAGCATAGTCTGCCTAGTCAAATTGGAGCCCTTCATATGATTGCCCATGTTCAAAATTTTATCAAATCGTACAAATTTCTTGCAATAAGTCGTTCCCAGTTGGTCATGTGCAAAACATAAAGAACACATTTTTAAAGCTGATGAAATTTCCTATAAAACGAGTATTTTTCGTCAAATCGGACAACTCCAACTAAAGTTATGACATGTGTTAAATGGCAAAAAAATGCAAAAAAGCTAATATTGTTTCAAAAAAATTTGCTGTTTTGTGTTTTTGAAAGAGCCATCACTTCGGTTGTGGTCAAACGATTTTGATGATTATAGAATACTTTATCACCTTTAAAATACGTTCTCTTCATATTTTGCACATGACCTGCAGAGAACCACTTGTTTCAAGAAAACCTGAAATTTGAGTGATTTTATAAAATTTTGAGCATGCGAAATCATATGAAGGGCTCCATTTTAGATAGGCAGACTATGTTTCCTCTTCACAATTAAAGCTATATTTTCAGAAAAATTTGGTTTAAAGTAGTACAAAATAGTTACATTTCTGGTCCGGCTCCTGGTCTATGATAGTTTGCTATGATAGACTAAAGGTATTGCTGCTTTAAACTAAGCAGCTCCAAAAAATTACCTCTCAATTTAACTTATAAGTAATCTAACAAGAGTAATCAAAGTGTTTCTATATTTATTGCAGATTTAAAATGTGGAGAGCATTAGGAGCATTAGTATTACTAGCAGGAGCAGTATTGTGTGACGAAGAATTAGTATGTGACAAAGAGCATCCTAAACCAAATGTTGATATTAAAAAGGTTTGTAAGTAAACAAGGAGATACATAGATAGTTAAGCGGAAAGCACACCATATATTACCAAGGATAGAGATATACTACTAGAGGGGGCATAGCGTATTTCAATGCATTGAGAGGCCTGAAATGTCATTTTGAGGCTCTCAGTGGATCTATGTAACCTCATTCAAACCTTCTCTAAGAGTGAGTTTAGGTTATAATAAATCGTCTTTCCGCTCAATGTATGTATTCTGACTAGTATTTAAATGTTCTACTACAGTTACTGTAACTTTGAATGTGTTTATTTTATTATTGATAGGAAGTTAAAGGTGACCAAATTATTTTTTCGATGTTTCAAAATGCAATCAATAGGGCTCCTCTAGTTGTAATATCTCCATGTAACTAAGCAAGTAGGTCACGAGTTTGGGCCCTGTTTGTCAACTCTCTCGATTATTTGTGGAGTAGCTTTTTATTCTCTTATTTATCTCTGATAAAGGTTTGATGGGTAAACTATAGGGGTGGAAATGAGTTCTTGAACTGCTGAGATGCAAAAGTTAAGTGAACTCAATTGAAAAATGGTAGCTTGAGTGGCACCCTTAGGATGGAATTTAGAAGAAAATGTTCATTGAAGTTTAGCGATAAATATTATGATTATATTTATTGAATATAGAATGGCAAAAAAGTTTAAACAGGTGCACTTAAGGTCATTTCAGTTTCTTCAACACCACCTCGAAACTTTTTCTTTGTACTTCCGGTGAAATCCGAAATACGAAATCCGAAAAAGTAGAATAAAAAAAAAAAAGTTTCTTAGTACCCAATTAAGATTAATACTATCATTTTGTAAGTATTTTTCAGTGACTCCAGCATCTTAAAACAGAATGTACAGCTTCGTTCTAAACTTAAATACCTAAAACGGGAACTGACAAATTTACATTAACAAGTTAAACATTTCTAATTCTTACTAAGAAACTCTGACAACCCTCTATTCAATAAAATTAAACCAATTTAATATAATGTTTTGTAAAAATCTTTTACGCAGATGGGCGGATGGTGGTATTTGCATTATAGGAGCAAGATACAACACGGAACAGACACCAACTATAAATGCTTGATGCAGCATTGGGAAATTACACCAGAGGGAAATGTTTTCGCTATAGAAGCAACTCTTCCATTAGAGTAAGAATTTATTACATCTATGCAAAGGGCTTGAAGATAAGAACATAATAAAGAATTTGACTTTCGACTACTTTTGAAATTTTAAGCATTCACCCTAAAAGGCTGTGCTGACCGTAATGTATTTTAATTTCCCAAACAGCTATAACGTCTTCAATTTTTGTTGAGTCCAAAACATTTGTACACATGCTCATGTTTCTTCCAACATTCGATATTATACTAAGAAACGTACTTTTTAATATTCATTCAAAAACTAACGAAGCTAGACGCATTTTACAGACTAGAATAATACGTAAACTAAGTTAGGTGCAATTTAAAAAAAAATTTAAAAGTATTAGAAAATAAAATAAAATGTTCATATTCTATTCATGTATAATGTTACCTGACTAAATGATAACAATTATCACATTAGAAAAAGATAAAATAACAAGCTTGGTGACGAACAAGGTATTTAAATTTAAACATTAGATGCTCGAAAATAAAGGTTAATTTAGGAAACGAAACCAAGTATATTCGTAAAAAATCATCGTATTTTGTCCTATACAAGATACGGCATAAATCCGTTTCAGAGGTCCCTGATTACAAAAAAATCGTTTCGCAAAACTTTATACACACACACACACACACACACACATGCTTTTGAAAACAATACATTATTTGTAAAATCGACTTTAATTTTTAAATCTTAAAAAGGTTTTAAACTATTTAAGATTTAAGCAAGAATGATGATATTAGTATCGATGGAAAGCTGAGAAAATTTTATAAAGGATGTTGTATTATAATATAACACACGGCTAAAGTCAGTTGGCAGCGCGTCAAAAATGTTGAAGAGAAAGAATTCTATTGGATTAGACCGACCGCGCCTCTTTCCTTCTCCACCTCATGTCAACCTCGGTACAAAAAATACCATTTTCATAAATAAAATCATAAATATGCAACACTGGTTGTAAACATTTGTAACCTCGCACAGCCTTACGGTCAGCACAGCCTTTTAGGGTGAATGCTTAAAATTTCAAAAGTAGTCGAAAGTCAAATTCTTTAAGACAGACAAAGATCTATTTCACAGACCCTTAAGAGTCTGAGGCATAGGTAATATGAAGAATGTTTATTGTTGTAAGAAAAACCATACTTATGAAAACAATATTTTAAAATTTTATTATTATTTAATCATTTATTTTTATTTAAACACAAATCTCGAAATGTTCTGGTTATCCTCTGACATAGTTACAAAGACTGATGGTGCCAGATGCTAGATGCAGCCGAAAGCTACCTCGTAAAGAAATCTAAGTGTAGAGAGACGTCTTTTAATACAACCCTCTTGAATATTTAAAATAGAGACCTTCACAAGTGTTGAGGCCCTGTTGGTTGAATCCAATTACAGATACCATTGTTGCAGCAAAATAGATTAAGTCAATTCTAACAAGTGACATAACAACTCAAACATTCCCAGAGGGCAAAATAGTCCCATGGGCATGAGTTAGACTAGACACCTACAGTATTATAAATTTTAATTAAAAGTAGTATTACGTACAATATTCGTAGAATAAGAATATAATAGTTGTTATATATAAACAATTTATTTCCAACGCAATAAGAACACATAACTGTCTTGTTGGATATGACACTATGGCACTAATTACGAGTATTATAATATAATATATATATATATATATATATATATATATATATATATATATATATATATATATATATATATATATTCTACTGAGACCGATTACCAAAGTTGAGTGAGGTGTATGAAATATATACATATATATATATATATATATATATATATATATATATATATTATATAATATATATATATATATATATATATGATAAAAAATACTTATCTGCCTAGACAACTAAAAACTACTAAATGTGCCTGTCATATATTGAAGGTAAATAATCACCGGAAAAAAGTACAACGGAAAAACATAACAGGAAAAATATACACAAACAATTGAAAAAAAAAAATACAAGGCTAACAATTTTCTGGAACTGGATGAATTTTTAGGATATTAAATTCAAACAGAGGGAAAAGTAATAATAGAGAATTTCATTTATTTTAACTTAACTAATGCTTTATTTTATATTTGTTTACTTTCAGAGGGCCAAAAACATCTGAAGGAGGTTCATTTTTTGGAACAGGTCATGTAAATTCTACTGACGGAGTTATCAATTTTGAAATTTGGGGAAATGGTAAGTAAACCCAGTCAATTAACTAAAAATAAATTTTGGACTACATCATAGTCCAAGAGCCAGGCCAAAAAGATGTGACTCATTTTGTACTACTTCAAACCAATTTTTTCTGAAAAGCTACCTTAAAGTATGAAAGAAAAGCATTGCCTGCCTATCCAGAGGGGAGCCCTTTTTATGATTGCGCACGCTCAAAATTTTATAAAATAGCACAAATTTAAGAATTCTTGCAATAAGTGGATCCTAGTTGGTCATGTGCAAAACATAAAGAGAACATTTTGTTAAAGCTGATAAAATTTCCTATAAAACGAGTGTTTCAGATTGTTGATACTTGCCTACTAGGTCAGATTAAAATTCAGCCACCCTACACATAACACGGAGAAAGCAGTCGGTGTGACTCGAACCTAATTAATAAATTAATTACAATTAACTAAGTTTCGGGAGCAGGTACTCCTCCCATCATCAGGTTCGTCTTGACAAAGACGATGTGTTATGTGTAGGGTGTCAGGATTTTACCCGAGTTAGTATAGAAAAGTATCAACGACTCTAGAAAACACTTGCAAATTTATTTATAACTTTCTTATCTATAAGTCTAGATAAGAAGTGCTCTTTCAGGTTGTTGATACTAGCCTACTAGGTCAGATTAAAATCCTGTCATCCTACACATAACACGGAGAAAGACAGTGTGACTTTCTAAAAATGAACCTAATGATAGGAGAAATACCTCCTCCCGAAACGTAGTTAATTGGCAAAGGATTACGCCAACTATTTTTACTCATAATTCACTACCTTCACAAAATTTCTACGTCTAAATTAGTCCATTTTCATACTTCGAGGTCGCGTGAGTGAGTATGTGCGGCGATTACGATAAGATAAGGTAAGTTCCGAGGAACTTTACCTCGATTATTTTAGCCATGCTTTTAAGTGTTTATTGTAAAATGCATTACTGTAACTTCTATTTTTTTACTTTACCAGGTGAAAAAATGGATGTACCATTTTTAATTTTGGACACGGATTACGACAACTACATGATTACATCTTTCTGCTATGGAGGTAAGCTTCTTTCAGTTCCTGAATTCTAACGTAGTTGTGCGATAGTTTAGTGATTGCACTTATTGTAAAACTACGTCATAAAATAAAGAGCCTAGTTAACTTAAATTAGCGGTTATTGAAAAAAAATTTCGTTTGACATACAGCTTTTTCTGAATGCACCTACTAAAAAACCCATACTAGTGTAGTGAATGTACCTATGTTTTTTGTCTAATTAAATTTTATTAAATTTGGTTTATGACTTCTCCAGATATGTATTGTTGATATCATATCAACAATGCAAGTTTAAAGAAGTCATCAAATTACCCACTTATTGTATTTTAGCAAAATTCCTTTGGAAAATTCGCTAATGGGATAGGGGTAATAGCGGGAGTCGAACCTCAGACCATGACCTAATTTTGTATCAAAGGTCTCTGATCAAGAAACTTTATATGAATAAATCAACCTTGGAGGGACACAAACTCTATTGAAAACCAGGTTCTTGAGACATCAATAACTCCAGTTGCTAATTCAGTAAAATTTTCAAAAATAATCGGTAAAATTTAAGGTTAATATTTATGTTTTGGGGCGCTGAATCGAGTGAAAGCAGTATGAAATCAATACGACTACAATAATAGACCAAAAGGTTGAAAAAAAAAACAATGCAAATTGCCGGAAACCAATATTACGGTTAATGAAAATTCGATTTCGATGTTTTTAGGGGCCAAAATCGAATAAAACCGGTACGTAGACTATAAGACCACTTATTGTGAACAAAAAATCTGTGGTCAATTATCGGAAAACCTAAAGTACGGCCGATAAACAACATATTGCAAGTGAGGAGTCGATTTCAATGATCTTTTCGAAGTCGTTGAATGAATATGGGCTGGAGTCGTTACGAGCACCTTTCCTGGTAGGAAAGATAATTTTCCATCGTTTTATTTACAGTATATAAGCTTATATACACCAGCTAAAAACAGATGTACATTGATTTAGTATTATAAATATTAGACTATCAAATGTAATATTATTATCTTGTAATAAATTGTGATATGATATTATATAAGTTTATAACTACATTAATTCTAGCTCGGAGGTCTACAAGTCGGGCGAATTACGTTGGGAATGCGTGTTTCCGTGCTTAACTATCTTTTTCTATCTTTAGGTTTCGGTATCTGCTTTTAAGCATTTGCTCAATTATAACACATCACTATTCGTAATTCAATTTTTATGTATTTTTCAAATATTATTTGAAAGGTTATTAATTAAAAACAACGTAATATTTTAAGTAAAACATTAGCACGTCGAGAAGGTTATATTTTAAAAACGATCGCCTCTCAAGGTACATACACCGTATTGAGAGAGTGATTTGGATTCCATCTCTTTAATTCTAGTTTAGTCGACTAGGTTTTCTCCGCATGGTTCTTACAGTATATTTAACAAGTGTACTTGTGTGTAACTGGTGTACTAAGTATGTTGTGTGAACTTAGAATTTCTTTACCTAATTTCCAAGCCCTTTTAGAAAATATTTAACTAAATGCTGAGGCCCACCGAACACTAATTTTAAAGAAGAACTAAGGTGAGCGTTAAATGAGTTCATCTCAATAAAAGAGGAAGAAGTCTCTCCACAAAAATATATTTCTTTATAGCAAAGCGCTTTCAACCTATATGAGACCATCATCAGTGCTAGCCTAATCAACAAAATTATTGTGTTTTATAATAGATAACGCACTAATATATTTTATAAAGACACATTACAAATTTAATAAAATACAATGTCATAACACAGAATGACATGACACACATCAACACCCTCCCTCATTCTGTAGTATTGATATTCCTCTTACTCCAATGCCATCACAGAGCTTCCGCAGTCTTGGAGACAGCAGTGGTTTCGTCAATAGGTCAGCAAGCTGATTTTCTGTATCAATTTTGGCAACTTGCAAGTCCTTTTGTTCAACAAGTTCACGAATGAAGAAATGTCTGATTCTAATGTGTTTTGTCCTTTTGTGGTATTGAGGGTTCTGTGCAAGTTTTAGCGCAGCCTCATTATCAACCATAAGTTCAGGAGTTGATATAGTTTCTCCTAAGCTCTCGAAGAGTCTTTTAAGCCACTGCACTTCTCTTGCAGCCTCGCTAGCAGCAACAACTTCAGCTTCAGTTGTTGAAATGGCCACTGATGGTTGTAGTTGGCTCAGCCATGAGATGCAACCACCTGAGTACAAGCAAATTACTCCAGTTGTGGACTTCCCAGATTTCATATCTCCACCATGGTCAGCATCACTGTATGACTCGATTATACCTTTCTTATAACCAGCCTTATAGAAAAGGTGATAATCTTGAGTTCCCTTGATGTATCTTAATATCCTTTTTACTTTTGTTACATCAGAGTCTCTGGGTTTCTCAAGATGTCTTGACACACATCCTACAGCGTATGCAATATCTGGACGTGAGCCACACATGAGGTACATTAGTGCTCCAACTGCTTCTCTGTATGGGAAGTCTTTAGTTAGAGTTTGATGATCCTCACTGTTATCCTCGTCTTTTAGCATAGGTGTTTTTACAGGTCTACAACCAGACATACCGTACTTACTTAAAAGTTTTTCTATATAAGCTTTCTGATTTATACCTATACCAGAACTTGTCCTTACGATTTCAAGGCCAAGATAATATGAAGCATCTTTGTAGGTAATTTTGAATTCCTTTTTGATTTCATCCAAAAATGCTTCTAAATACATTTTGTTGTGATAAGCCACCAAACCGTCGTCGACATAAAGGGCAAAAATGATCTTCTTATCCCCTCTGCCTTTTACAAAGAGACATGGATCTGCATCACTCTTTGTAGAACCAAGCTTTAGGAGGTGAGTTGTAAACCTTTTGTGCCAACACCTCGGCGCCTGTTTAAGACCATAGAGACTACGGGTAAGCTTACACACTCTATCAGTTCCATCCTGAAATCCTTGCGGTTGTTGCATGTATATCGTCTCTTCCAAATTTCCATACAGAAAAGCAGTTGCAACATCTAATTGTAGCAATGACATGTTTTCATTAGCAGCAATACTAAGAACTGCTCTGCAAGTACTCATGCGTGCAACAGGACTAAAAGTTTCATTAAAGTCCCTCCCTTGTTTTTGAGTAAATCCTTTGGCAACAAGTCGAGCTTTGTACTTATCTACGGTGCCATCAGGATTCATTTTAACTTTATACACCCACTTGCAAGGGATTGCCTTTTTTCCTGGTGGTAACTTGGCTAAAACCCATGTTTTGGTTTCTTTAAGTGAGTTCAATTCTTTAGTCATTGCTTCAACCCATTTTTCTGAATTTTCACCTTTTATAGCCTGATTATATGTTACAGGTTCAGGAAGTTTTATAACTTCAGCAGCAGCAGACATGATAAAATCTTCAAATTTCGAAGGTATCTTTAGACTTGCTCTGTCTCTAAGAACCCTGGAATCTCCATTCTCATGGTTTTCAGTTTCTGCCGAAATAATCGGTTCTTTGTCAGAAACATTTGGATCTTTAGAAACATTTTCTGAGTCATTACTACTGTCATGTTCAGCAACCGCTCCTTCAAACTCATCTTCAGAATTCGAATGATACGATCTAGAATCACTTTTGCTGTCTGAACTTTCACTATAATCAGTTGATTTATTACCAGTCTTGTCAGAATTAGCACTGACATTTTCAACTTCATCACTGTTATGTTTATTATTTACGTTAGGTATGTCAGGAGAATAAATATTTTGATTTAAAATAACTTCCTTGAAGACAACATCCCTAGACCGAATGACACGTTTTTCTTCATCAGACCAAATTCTGTATCCTTCACACCCATCATAGCCTATCAGTCTTCCTCTGATAATGATAAATAATGATAAATAAAAGAGTCTCTCCACTTAATTACTTTATTAAAAAACAAAGCCGGCTTTCAACCCCAAAAGGTCATCATCAGTGCCTAACAAACAAATAAATACAACATAATAATAAAACAACAAGTAAATAAAAAGTAAAAATACAAAACATACCAGTATACATAAAGAAGTCAAACAAAAATAAAACTTAAACATACGTCAAAAAAGGTTTAAAAAAGTTAAAAAAGCAGTCTTAAAAAAAAAAAAAAAAAAAAAAAAAAAAAAAAAAAAAAAAAAAAAACATACCGATGAGATGAAGGAAAGGAAATAGAAGATTATTTATTAGATCTTTTCATAGTTGAGACTGAATACAGACTAACATCTTGAAGCGGGGAGTTATTCTCACTAATTCCTTAAATCAACTCCGAACACGCCCCTTTGCTATTAAGATTCAGGTCTCCCATGACCTGCCTGCTTCTGCAGATCTCAAATTTTTCTAGGGCATCCATCTTTTTTCCTTTATTAACAAAATGAATGAAACCTGCTTGGTGATCAGCATCATCATGTCCTTCTGTAATAAGATGTTGATAAAACCTGCTCATATCATTACGCAGGTGCTCCAGAGCCCTGGTACGCAGGTTCCTACCTGTCTATCCTATATACTGCGCTTTACAGCTACCACACTGGATCAGGTAGACACCACTCTTAAGTTCTGGGTCGACGGGATCTTTGAAACGACAGATATGAGACCTTAAGGTGTTTGAGCACTATAACTGACTCAAAGTTATTCCTACGTAGGACGGTAGCAAGTTTTTTGACAGGATACCTAAGTAAGGTATTGAGCACCAAGTTCCTCCCTGCTTGCGATTAGTATCGACACCCATATCTTTTAGTAGTTTTTTACGATTTTTAGTCGCCACTAACTTACCAATCATACCCTTATCATAACCGTTATCAAGGGCTATACTATTAATGACGGAGAGTTCCTTGTCATAAGCTTCTTGTTTGAGCGGATAATGAATCAAACGGTGTACCATACTGTTAAAGGCAGCCATTTTATGTGACCAGGGGTGGAAAGAATTCGCATGAATAACAGTAGCAGTATCGGTAGGCTTTCTAAAGATCTCAAAACCCAAAGTATTATCTTTCCCGCGTGTTATAGTGAGGTCTAAATAATTAATTTTTCTATCTTTTTCAATTTCACAAGTGAATTTAATAGACTTGTAGCAGGTATTCAAATACTCTAAAAAATTATTTAGATCACTTATAGAGCCTTTCCATATGCAGAATACGTCATCAACGTACCGACGCCATTTGTAAATGTACTTACGGAAAGGGTTGCCTCGGTCAATAACAAATTCCTTGTAAAACTGTGACATGAAAGCATCAGCAGCCAAGCCTGAAAGGGGCGCCCCCATAGCTAAACCGTTACCACCTGAGTAAAACTGGCCATCAAAAACAAAGTAATTTTGGTCCAGACAAATTTTTATCAAGTCAATTAATTCCTGATTAAGTATAATATCAGATGAACTCTTAGATAAAATACGGTTAAGCAAAGGTAAGCTAGCATCCCTAGGTACACTGGTGAAGAGGTCTACGACATCAAAGGACACAAGTATAGAATTTTTAGGTAAACTAATAGACTGAAAAATATTTAAAAATTCCAAAGAATTTTTAACGGCATCAACTGCTTTAAAATTAGTAATATTTAAAAACTGACTGTTCAAGTATTTAGACAATTTTTCTGTAGGTGATGAACAGAATGACACAACCGGGCGGATCGGAAAATTATTCTTATGAACTTTAGGTGCCCCATATAAACGAGGTGGCAAAGGGTTCATAACTTTAAGAGAGGGTCTGTAAAATCTATCAGGAAAGAAAGTACTTTTATTAATGCCTTGCCTAACTCTCTCTTGAAACTCCTCAGTAGGGTCTTTATCAAGAATAGTGAAATTGTGAGAAGTTAAAAAGTTCTTAACGTTATCTATATATTGGGACCTGTCCATCACCACTGTACAATTACCTTTATCAGCTTTAATAGTTATCAAATCATGCTGATTTAATTTACTCTTTATATTAGCAAGGGTTTTTTGTTCCTTAAAAATAACAGATTTCTTGGAAGCACTAATATTAGGGGGAGCCTGGTGATAATTGTTAATAATACTTGCACAGTCAGTTTTGAACAAGTCATTATTATTACTATTGTTTAAAGATTCAACTGCTGTAACTAGTTGAATCATATCAAAATTAGAGACGAAACGTTGAGGAGAATATTTCAGTCCTCGATCCAGCATTGCCATTTCATCGTCATTAAAAGGATTCACTCCATTTATAAGATACATAGTGCGTGAGTGAAATTTATGAATGTTCCTATGATAGCTTTTTTGTCCATCTTTTTCCTCTTTTGAGATGGAATGTGAGCATAACATATGGATCCAATCACTCTGAGATGATGGATTCGAGGTTTTTTTCCCAACCATACTTCAAAAGGAGATTTGGCTTTAACTCCCGATTTAGCAGATAAATTTAAAATATAACATGATGTGTTTATTAATTCAGCCCACAATTTTTTAAGGAACTTACCATGTGAGTGCATTAAAGTTCTGGCTGTCTCAACTAAAGTCCGATTTTCTCTCTCGCTGATTCCATTTTGTTCAGGAGTATACGGCATGGTAAGGCGTTGTCTGATTCCATAACTTTCAAGTACTTCCTTCACTTCGCGGTTGTCAAATTCTTTTCCGTTGTCACTGAGTAGCTCAAAAACAGAATGGCCTAAATTTTTCACTTCTGCTAAAAATGCTTTCAATTTATTAACAACTTCAGATTTTTGACGCAAAAAATAAACATACCTAAATTTACTGAAATCATCTTTAAACAACAGGAAATATTGAAACCCGGATACCGACTTATGAAACGGACCGCACACATCTGCACACACGAGCATGCCTGGCTTGGTAGCTCGTTCTCGATTTCCGAATGATTGTCTATGAGCTTTACCAAACACACAACCTTCGCACATCTCATTGTCCACTATCACTTTTACACCTAGTTCTCTTAGGATAACATCTCTTACATGGCGTTTATTTTGGTGTCCAAGTCTTTCATGATAAAGTTGTAATTTATTATCAACACTAGAAACTATACTAACTTGGTTTGAATTTGATTTATCAGGATTTACAATTCTAATATTAAGTTTATACAGTCCACCACCACGTTTTCTTACCCCAGTAATGGTAAGATTTTTATTAATGCTAAGAGTACATACTTCACTTTTAGATGTAAAAATACTATTTGGATGTTTGTCTTGAGATGCAAGAACAGAAAATAGATTTTTCCTAATATTAGGAACGTACCACACATCACACAAGTCAACATCAACCCATTGACCCTGATAGAAACTTTAATTTGAATAGTTCCTTTACCAACAGCATCAATAGAATCTCCACTAGCAGTAACTACCGAGTGAGAATTTTTATCAAATTTTTGAAAACACGTAAACAGATTCTTTTGATGAGTACAATGTGATGTGGCACCATTGTCAACATACCATGAATAATCAGCTTTACCTGTCAAGACAGCTGATGTTTCTGCCAAAAGACTTATCTTTTTATTTTTATCATGGTTGTTATTATTGTTATAATTATTATTTGAATGAGAGGTTTTACCTTGACTTTTCATATCATTATGTTTTTCTTTATTATACTGTTTTCTACCTTTCCTTTTATAATTCCTAGACCTATCAGTAGCCAGTGCCTCTTCAGACTCCTCTTCAGTTTTGCCCTTCAGAGCTCTTTCATGAGAACATAACTGATTAGTTAGATTTTCAACAGTCCTGTCAGTTTTAGAGACCAACAACCAACTTGATTTAAAGGAAAAATATTCCTCGGGTAAGGTATCTAAAATCTTACATATTAACAAAAGATCAGGTAAATCACAAGCAATATTTGGATCACGGTTCATTTCAGCTTTTAATGAATTCCAGTGATTTTTTATTTTGGAAAGATGTGTTATAATATCGTCATCTGGTTTCTTTTTAAAACCAAAAAATTGTAAACAAAGATCGTATACTCTATCGTCAGATGAACCATCAAACAACCTCTTTAGTTCCTTCCAAACTTCGTGAGATGTATGGAACCTCATGACTTTCTCCAAAGTTTCCTCTGTCATGTTTGTTGTTAAAAGAAGTAGAGCATAACTGTCAATTTTATTAAAATAATTTAAGTCAGTTTCATACCTTGTTTTTTCATCTGGTGTAGCGGATTGACCTGGGTCACTCGGTGCTTTTTTCTTACCTTCAACCACATCGAGTGCTCCCACTACGCCTCTCAAGGCAACATTTGCTTTATATTTCCAGGTATTCCAATTGGATTTACCTTCTAATAATCCAATAGGAATAGTTTTTACATTGGATGTTTCCATTTTGAAATCCACTTACTGGGCCCGTAACCTATTGTGTTTTATAATAGATAACGCACTAATATATTTTATAAAGACACATTACAAATTTAATAAAATACAATGTCATAACACAGAATGACATGACACACATCAACAAAAATAATGCAATAAATCAGAAAAATAAGAGTACATCAAGCAAACAAATTAAAAACGCGAGTTAAAAAAAATTGTTGTTTCCATTATTTTGTTTGTTAGGCTAGCACTGATGATGGCCCCTTGTTAGGTTGAAAACGCTTTGCTATAAAGAAATATATATTTGTGGAGAGACTTCTTCCTCTTTTACTATTTTTAAACGTACACAATTCAACGTGAAGGAATGTATGGGACCATGTCTTAACTATCGCTAACATTCCCTAAAAATGTCATTTAAATCCAACTAACGCCCTTTGAAAGTGGTAGGTAACAAGATTTTTTACACAAACATATACTTATGATCGGATATATCTATATAAGCCACAGCATTAGCTGATCCAATTTCATTGAAACTTGAGGAACAAGAGGAAGAACTGATCCGATTAAGGGGTTAACCTAACATGGCCTATAATAATAGAGTCTCTTAAAACTACAAATAAGTTTATCACATTTTTAATTATTTTCAGGTTTGTACGGAAAATGGATTCTATCTAGACACGACACTCAGATGAGTGAAGAAATAATGAAATCGGTCGAGGAAGGATTACAGGAATCCAAAATAACTTTAGACCAATTCATGCCAGTCAAACAAACAAGATGTCCTTAATTCTAACTGAAAATATACTAGTTCGAAAATAAATTTTTTTGTTTAATTTTGTAATACCTAAAATACTCTTGAAAAAAACTCTTGAAAAAAACTGTTTTTGAAAGTTATAAATGGTTAAACTGTCTCTTAAGAATAACCTTAGGGAATAAAAATAGCGTATTAGCGTTAAAATTTATTTCTTATAATAAATAGTCATACAAGTGTTTCAGTAGTTACGCCTCGATCGACAGACGGCATTACTTGAATTGTCAGTATAACACCACTTCCAAAATAAGAGTTAAATGGACTACAATTATCCATATTCATATTTATCAGACGTTTTGAGCTAAATAACAAAAATGTGTTTCGGCACATCTTAACTTTTGCAAGACGAGTACTTAATAGTTTTCAAGCCCCACAAAAGTACATTGTTTAGAAACACAATACATTGTTCAAATTAATGAAATGAGTCTCTTCTGTGTCTCTGGTGTGTATAAAATAAAATTTTATTTAAAATAAAGCATAACCGGCTTTCAATCAACTAAAGAAGTGAATACTGAACAGTCAAATATTTTTCTCATATTTGACAAAATATCAAAAAACAATGTAATATTACAGAAAAATTTCCTTTCAAAAAACATTATTATAAACTACTATGACCTAAACTGTTAATGGGAAGTTGTATTAGGTTAAAAAAGCAATTAATTATCAAAAACAAAAAGTTCTCATATCTGACACACAAATATTTGAGGGTTGAAAGTAAGGAAATACCCTAATTTTCTAAGCTACATTTACATCATTTTCATGTGAAATTATACTATGTCAAATTACATTGTTACCTTCATCGTTTATTTATTTAAACTCAAGATGTTGAAAGACATACCTGAAACAAAAACAAAAATTACATTTATATTTAGTTAAAGCAGTGGTCATTTAAGATAAATATAAAAAAATATTTAACAGCGGGCGAAGTGGAGCGGTAATATTAAAAATAATAGCATAGTGTAATTTTTAAAACAAAAGCCAATATCAGAAAGAAATAATATGGGAAAAACGTCGCTTCTTATTTTTAGTGAACGAAAACAAAAAAAAAACAAAGCAAAATAAAAAATACAAAAAGAAAACTTTTATTGAAGAGTAAAAAGATAAGTTTTTAATATCAGATTTTTTTGAGGTTATCAAAATATTTATCATCAACTTCAAGAAAAAATAAATAAATAAAAGAATTTTTATCTTCCAATTTTCCGTCAAAAATGACTTTTTATAATACATTTCTTTTTTATTCACAATCACTAAGTTTTTTCTTAATGAAAAAAGACAATGAGAGTTTTTTGTTTGAGTAGGTATATCGTTTATTTTTGATTATCTTTTGTAAAAGAGCTAAAAAATGATTTAAAAGTGAAGGGTTTGGGGTAAAATATGAGACGAGGCAATGCGGGTAGATGAAATGTCACTGGGGCATAACAGCTTGTATTGTGGTCCCCCAACTCCTCACCCTATATCTTCAAACCCTACTTTTCTTAACCAATTTTTAGACATCAACCTACTATTCATCTCATTGCCCCAATTTTCCTCATCCTTTCCCAACAAAGACCTATCCTTGCCTTCCCTATACCAATTTTCATTCATTACCCTTTTCATAATTTTGCTTCAAACTCAGCTTTTGAGATGTAATGTAATGATCAGTAATATTTCATGTCCCCAGGAACCACTAAGCATATATATATTATATAATATATATATATATATTATATATATATATATATATATATATATAATATATATATATATATTATACTACATTTTCTAAATGTATGAGTCATAGTGCTTAGCAAAGCTTTTTCTAGATAATTTAATTTAATTTATCAAATCTGTATAAAAATAAAAAAAATTATTGGCAGGCAACAATGCATTATACGACATCACAGTTAACTATATTATCGAAAAAACAAACAATAGAGCTCAAAGATAAAATTCTAAGATAAAACGTTTTATAAATTTTCTAATCAATGACCTGTCCTATCTTTTACTTAAATTTAAGATAATGTGGATATTTTAGTTTAGTAGTAAAAGTGTAATAACAAGTTGTGTCAAAGTGTAAACAATAAGTGTTTAGTTTAGAAATACGTTAAAAAAAGGTTTTTTTAGGAACTGCGATATAAACACGTGACTTATTTTTTATGCCAAAAGGAAAAATAAAGGTAAATTAATAAATTGCCAGCCATAAGTTAATAAAAAGTGCATTATATAAGGAGGGATATTCAGCACTGTATCCTAATTTTACTGATATCTGTTAATTAATTAATTAAAAATATGATTATTAGGATTAATGAAGACCGCAGTCATTTTTATTAATTTATTTAATAATTACACATGCTTACAACATTTCGCTGAGCAAAGCTCAGCATCATTACCTAGCATTTTGTTTTGGTAAAAAAATGCACCAAATCACTAAATAAAATTAAAATCAAAAACATTAACATACCAACGGCAATAGCTGTTAAACACTATTTCAATGTTTTATTTCAGTGTTTTGGTATATTTTGTTTCACCTAATGATGCTGAGCTCCCGCTTAGGGAAACGTCGGAAACAGGTGTAATTATTAAAAGTAATAAAAAGAACTGCAGTCTTCATTAATATATTTATCATATTTTGAATATCAGTCTAAGATATTTACTTATGTATAATATATGAAATGTTTAATCTAGGCGATTTGTGCCTTTACTATATGTAATTTAGGATTCAAACTCCAATCCTAAAAATGGTTTTATCATCTTTCCAAATATAAATAAAACTATCTGGAGACAGCCACAGTTGTATTGGCAACATTTAACAATGTCAAAAATGTAACAGCAGCGCAGATGGCCACTGAAAACCTAATTTTATGTGGTAATCATAATTCTCGAACAAGGCAAACAACGAACACGAGCAAATAATTAATACGCTTCTATCATTTTTTTCTGTATTACATACATCTAAAAGAAATAATACACATTTATCACTAATTTAATTTATTTGTATAGCCTTAATATTAATGGTGAATAAATCAAACGTAAGATATCCTATGTAACATCAGTTTAAAATCCTATCTATTCCAGAAAAAAATTTAGTTCTAAGTCTTTGAAGCAGCTTATTTAGACACAAAGTTTTATTCCGAATGTAGGCTATTTAACAATAAAATATTCCTTTAATCAGTGATAAAATACTTACTTAGACAAATTTCCTTATCCTATTTGTACCTGACTAAAATTTTCTTCCTTTAAAATTGCAATGTATACGTACATCATTATTACAATGCATTATACATTGCGAATACTAAATACTTTATTAATAGTTTTTATTAGTTTCATTCGAGCATTTCATTCGAGCATTTCATTCTTTAACCACACTGTTTACAACAATAGTTAATGTTATACCCTTATACATAGTATGTATACAGGTTAATGGTAAAACTTAAAAAAAAATATTTTACTATTTTTATTAGGTAGTGCTAATTTTTCTCTTTAAATCTAAAACAATAATACTTTATTTGCGAAGTGAAATATAGAGAAAGAACAAAATGAGAGCTCTGACAGTCATAACACTAATAGTTACATCATGGATATCAACTGTAAACTGTGATTGTACGGACAGACATGTTCAACAAGATTTACATCTGAAACAGGTAAATTTATTTTCAGCGATGATTTTAAATAATAGTTATTATATTTGGTGAGAATCTCAGCAAGCTGGGCTTCAATTTTCTATTGCTACCACAGCACTAGCATGACTTTTTGTTATAATTGCGTAATAAATTTAAAGATTAGAATAAACAGCTTGAAATGTCTGGGAATAATGTTTTGATAAATGGTTAAACATAGTTTTGATTAACCTATCTGTTGAAAAAAATCCGAAATAAAGTCTCTAATAAACGTAGCTTTAGTGCTTTGGTTAAATGGAGTATAAAACAAAAACTTATGCAAGGAATAGATTTTTAAAAATGGAAGCACGCAGTATACGGAAATTTGCCCAGGTTCGGACCGTTTCGCCAGAATTATGTTATAAATAAGAGACATCTAACTTGGGATGTAACAGGCTATGGCATCAAACTTTATTATTTTAGCAAAAATATACCTTGTATTTCTCAAAGAAATGCCACAATTTTTATTACAATCGCAATTAATAATGGCAAACTCTAATGATTTTTACTTTTCCTCACCTACTACTGTAGGTTTATAGGAAAAGTATTGTGTCAGTTTAATTCAGTATTATTTAAATGTAATAGTCAATATTTTCAAGATAGCGATTAATAACATAATGCAATTGTTTAGATCGATTGACCGACCATCTATAAATGGATATTTGTATTAAATTTCTACTCGATTGGTCAAATTTTCGATTCTTATTAATATTTTTAAATTTTTTGATGACAGCAAAATAGTAGTCTGAAAAATATGTTCCGGGCAGCACGACTAGACCTAAAGTCTGATTTTTGCAAAGTTTCATCTTTCTAGCATAAACACAGCAGGAGTTATGCGGGACACAGACACATGCACACAAAGACAGACAGCATGATGAAAACCACTTAAAGAGGTTTTCATCATGAAAGATGAAAGTGCTCGAAAAAGATAACTATAATAAAAACACGGTTTCAGATTTTTAGGGTGAACACAATGAGTTTCCTTATACCAGTATTAGATGTGGTAAAAAGTAATTGCGATTTTCTTAAGAAAAATCGGAACTAATGTTTAGAATAAATTTATCTTCGTCCATAAGATAACCTTAAACATGCGAGAATGGTACCCGATACGAATTTTAACCCGATCAAATAACTTCTAGAGGTAAAGCTAATTGTTAGATTTTTGCCGCGTCATAACTATGAGTGTATGACGTCCTAAATATTTTACAAACAATAGGGTTCTAGACACGAACCCCATGGAAATACCTTTCAATTCAACGATGAAGGAACAAAAAATTATATACCTTTCAAATGCAACGATGAAGGAACAAAAAATTATAATACATTTAAGGTTTTGTGCTATAAAATCTCTTTTTTATAAATGCCTAAATTTTAAAAAACTAGATTAAACCTGCATTTCATAAATATATTGCAACTATAACAACTATTATAGCTAACCACTTTCCAGTACGCAGAGTAAACAATAATTGAAAAAATAAAAATATGTCAAACCTTTGCATTCAATAATAACTACAACAAACTTTTGTCATTTTGTCATTGGTTACTAATATAATGGGAATGTTATCTAGTTGAGCGTTTGAGAAAATACATTAATAAAATATAAGTAGACAAAAGCAAAACTCCATCATAATTGTTATGCTTCGGCCCAACGTTATAACGTATCAAGCAAAACGCCTTATGTAATTAGTTATTTAATTAATTAATATTTAATTGTAAGACACGAGACCGTAGTAACCTTAGAATAATTGAAGGAACATAACTGATAACAACAAAGACGGTACACTGGTGGTCTTAAGTAATGCTGCCACCCTAACAATATACAATTTTCTTATAAAAATGTTGGCAATACTTCCGGTCACTTGATTATTATGTTCTATTATTAATTAATGCTCGTTTATTAATAAAATACTAGTATAAATATCTTTGCATTATATTTTTTTAATTGTATTTTAAAGTTATTAATTAAAAATATTGTAAAAATAGTTCTCGTCAACTAAATGTAAATTCTCGTATTCTCCTACAATTTTGCTATCTAAGACCGATTTTATAAAATACTTAGCTGTTTTTTTTGTTATCATATTTGATCCTTATGATCTTTTACCATTAATGAATATTAATGACTCATGTATAACAATTTTGTATTGTTGTTAGGGTTGTACCCCTACTTAATACCTCCAGTAAACCGGCTTTCGTGTTATCAGTGGAATTCCTTTGTTTACGGTCCTATGCTCCTTCAATATAAGTATTATTCAAAGGCAGTACCACACGTTAATAACTCTCCTATCCCTTCTTGCACCCATGAACAAAATCTAATAAATTTCCGGTTTGGTACTTATTGTATATCATAGATATATGTGATCTGTTTTAGACTGAAGGACTATGGTACGGTCAGTACATTTTATTAGAAGAGAATAAAATAGCAATAGAAAGGTGTTTACGAATAGTTCATCATGTTGAATCTAATAATCTGGTTTTAACTAAATCTACCTTATCAGATAAGTAAGTAGGGTTTTCATTATATTTGGGATCAAAACGTATTAGAATTTTTGAGTGAGGCAAAGAACAATCTACTTTAAACAGAGGCGTTGGGGCTAAAATTCTTGGGATGACACTCCGCTCTATTCATTGCGAAAAGCAAGTCTGCTTCTTTTTTGTTCTAAACCCACTTTTAATTCCGTAGTATTGTGTTTGTGAAAAAATCCGAAACCGGAATATACCCTAAATTATCCGCTTCAGATGTTCTTAAAAGACCTACTGACTGGTTTTCAAAAATCGTATGTCCGTATATGTGTGTGTGTGTCTGTCTGGCTGTTATCATCGTAGCTCCCAGAGCATTTATGCAAGAGAGTTGAAACTTAATACGAAAATCCATAAAACGCAAAAAAATAAAATTGAAATTTAGCACACATGTAGTAATTTTACCAGATCAACTGTGCCAAGTTCTATCTCATTGTCAACATTAGTTCAATTTTAATTGATCACCAATTAATTTAGTTTTTTACTTTTCCTCAATTATACCGTAGGTATATAGGAAAAGAATTATATTTGCAAAAAAACCCGAAACCAGGATGAAACCGAAATTATCCGTGTCAGGCGTTTTTAAGGCCTCCTGAGTGGTTTTCGCAAAGTTGTCTGTCAGTATGTACGTGTGAGTGTGTGTGTGTGTCTGTTTTCATCGTAGCGCCCAGTGTTATAATGCTATAGAGTCGAAAAAATGTACAAATAACAGTCTATTGCTGTAGTTGTGCTATTCGGAAAATACTGTTTTTATGACGTCATAAGCCCGCAATAATGACTCAGCGACTATTTAAAAAAATCATAAAACTCGGAAAAATGATGCGATCAGATTAAGATTTGGTACGCATGTGACTATGTATAAGACTAACATATGTGACAAGTTTCATCTCATTATCAGCATTAGTTTAATTTTACTTGAATGACTTGTGCACGTTTTTTACAAAATTGTAAAAAATTGAGAAATGGTCCAATTGAGTGTAAAGTTTGTAGAAGTTTATATTATTACTTAATAAATAAGTACACTAAGTTTCGTTTCAATACGACAAGTATATCTATGATTTTTGTTGGATCATTGAGCGTGGTCAGTGCTGTATGGGTGACCGCTGACAGTGATAATTACTATCTGAAGATGAGCGAAGCGAGTCCAAAGGCATGTTGCAGTATAAATCTGGCGAAGCGAGTCCGAAGCAGGGAGGATAAGCGTAGCGAATCCGATATAATGAGGAATAGTTCCGAGATACCCCGTACTCGATTCTTTTAAATTGAGTTCAAATTTGGTATTAGTATATCCCTTTATACAATAAATAGGTATACCTAATCAACGACTTTGTCGGGTCATAATAGCAGCATCGAACAAGTTCATTGCCAGGATGACAGACTGCAATATTCACTAGAGCAACACTCATAAGAGTTTATTCTATACTGTCATCACGATGATACTGACAGATATAGTCATCACGTTCCATAGGCATTGTATTAACACGGCATTGTTTTGTTTCAGTCTTGTTTACATTTTATTAAACTGTAAGCAAGTGCTGACCTTACGATATTTAACTTAACAATGTAACTTAACTTCTGTAACTTAAACTACCCAACCTTTAGAACGTTCCGTTTTCACCCTACTCTTTCACCCATTCCCTCTCTCCTCTTCTTTAAGTGCTTATTTCAACTATTTAAAATTAAATTAAATATTTTTCATAGCTTAATATATTTTTTAACACATTTAATCATTTTATGAGGAAAAACATTTTTTTTTTGGAAAAATGCAAATATTCTATTGTAATAAACGTATGTTAATTGAATGATTTTAAGCTTCTTAATAAAGTAATGCAAACCTACAATGTCCAATATTGTTACAGATCTTCATCTAAATGGATAACATTCCACGCTACAGGCGATCAAAAAGGAACAGATGGTAAAATAGTCATGATAGGAAAAGGAAGAGGTAAAAAAACTAAAAATTAAACCCTTTGACCGTTTTAATTTTTTCAATGCGTTCTTCGATTATACAGAGTAGTAGCCATGTCATTCTAATTTAAAAAAAAATTCAGAAAAAATAAAATGATAAAAATACTAACATTTATACCTTCAACGGTAGAAGAAGATTTGGCTTTGTTCAAACTAACCGACACTTTTGGATTACCTTAAATTTACTCTTTTATTTTTAATGAACCAGATTTAGAAAATTAGATAAAATATCAAGTATCAAATTTGATAATTTTGTTTCGAGTGGTATTGATTTAACTAATTACATACACATGAGATTTCAAACAAGCTATTTCCAGGACTGTAATCTTTCTACTAGTCAAAATAAAGGATAAATGGGTGTAGTATGTAGAAGTTTTGAATACAATTGATTTCAGAATATTCACAATATTTTAGTGATTTATGTGCTTCACTACATATCTAGTTATTAAATTAGCTATAAAATTTATATTCAATCTGACAGGGTTTGAAATATGCAGTGGTTTAAACTTTGTGGTTTAGTCATAAACAAAGTGACAAACTGATGAAAGGTTGTAGCTTCAATTAATATGCCTTTGTAATTCACAATTGTATATGATATTGCAGGACTTGAATTATTTTATTTATACCATAATTTATTCTTTATTACAATTATTTTATTTATACGATAATTAACTCTTAATTAGAATTATTTTATTTATACGATAATTTATTTTAAATTGGAATTATTTATACCATAATTAATTCTTAATTAGAATTATTGTATTTATACGATAGCATAATCTTAATTAGAATTATTTTTGAAGTTAAGAAGATTATTTAAGAAATCAGTAAACAATTTATGTTTATTAGTAAGTAATGTTCTTGTCGCTTCCATTTAATGAAAACTTACAGTTCTATTTTGAAAAAAAAACCTGAGAAAGGTGGCTAACTAGAGTAAGCTAACAATGAAAATGACTGATTCTACAAGGACTCATGTAGGGTCAAGTAAAATATAAATTTAAGAAAGAACTTAAATTATGTTAAAAATAAAGAAACTAAATCACATTTGAGATCCAAGAAATTTATGGAAAAAAATATTTAGAATTATTAATTTCTCTGTACAGAATTATAACAAAATAAGCAGAATTTTTATGAAAAATTAAAACGCACCAACCGAATGCCAAGAGTCCATTAAATATCCAAGAGTCTTGTTCCAAACTTATTATTATTCTGAAATAACTATAACTATAAGTAGCATAAGAAGCAGTTGTCATGTTATTCTAATTTGCAATAAATGTTTAATACAAAGGGTTAAACAAGTTCTATAGTTAAATAAGTACTAGGGAGAAAAATTCTCATGCGTTTTTAGTTTTTGCCAATTTAAAACATAATTCACTAATTTAATTAATCTTAATTTTTAGACGGAGGAAAAGTTCATTTTGAATACTGGATTATAGGAACGGATTACAATAATTTTATGATTATATACGTCTGCGCACCAGGTATGTACATAAAGTTTTCTAATTGTGCACAAAAGGGAATATTTTAATGATAAAAATTCTCAATTCTTCATCAATTTATTAAACCATATTGTAAATCAGAATAAGTATTACTTTTCCGTAATTTTACTGTAGGTATATAGAAAAAAAGTATTTTGTTTGCACTAAAAATTTGAAAACGGAATTTAATATGAATTATCTGTTTCAGGTATTTTAAGATGTCTGTGTGATTGTATGTTTTTTCTGTGGCGTTAGTGAGCAATACTGACTAAACAAAAATTTATAAAAAGCGGAATAATAATTCAGTCGATTTGAAATTTGGCACGTGTGTGACTACATACATAAGACATAAATGTGCTATGTTTCATCCCATTACAGGCATTAGTTCAATTGTTATCGAATGACTTTTATACGTTTTTTAAATAAAAAAAAAATCAATTAATTTAATGTTTAGTAAAAGAGAATTTTATGAAATTTATAAGTGCAAGTTTCGTTATAAACTGCAAGTATATTTATGGTTTTGTTGAAAATAAAAGTTAAGGAGCATTGAGCAAGGACAGTACCAGGATGGGTGACCGCTGGGAATAAAACGAATGCTGTTACAGTCTCCTGACAAGCGAAGCGTTTCCGAAGTGCTGCAGTGTAAATTTTGTGAGTTGTATATTCCAAAGACAAGCGAAGCGATTCCGAAGTAGAGAGGTTGAGCGTAGCGAATCCGATTTGGGGAGTAAAAGTTCCGTCCAAACCCTGTTTTTTTTTCGAATGATCTTTTATATACTCGTAATCCGTAAATAGGCAGTGCTACAAGTGCCTTTCTTTAAATTCCCCAAATTCCTCGGTCAATATTTGTCGTAGTAACTTCAAACTTTTTACAAATACTCAGCATATTAAGCTGATGAGTCTGTTATCTGTTGATTTTCGATATCAGGTAGAAAATTATTTTTTAGTCTGGATTAAAAGAAGTAACTATGCTAGACGCATTCTACAGGTATCAATAAGGTGTATATCTAAGGTGCGATTATGATTAAAATTGCGGCCGTAGTTTAGGGAATGAAATAGGATTTTTTTTAAAAAACTGTGTAGCGTCACAAGGTAACGAAGTTAATATTATAACGAAAACCACATAAAATAACGAACTTGATGTGCAGAGGTCAATTTAAAATAAAAACTAATTATAATAGATGTTTGAATTTTAAATTGATATTTTTTTCTCATAGTAGCTACACAACTTTTAGGTCATGATAAAAAGAGTAAATAGTAAAAAAAATAGAGCCAAAAAATATGCACCTTGATTTAAATATATAAATTAGTCATCCATCATTCACATATAATTGAATTATCATTCCTAAAGCGACGATATAACCTAAAATTTAATAACAAGTTAGAAAATAAAATAATATTTTTACGAATCCAAAAAATACAAAGGTCAAAAACCACATCAGGTAGATAATTTCTTAAAAAGAAAACCTTTTCACAATTTTTCTGATACTAACTAGCCTAACGCCCTACCTAGATTAGATATATCTTTTTGTTATCGAATACAAGTAATTGTATGTAAAAATTTTCTAATAAGAGTAAATCTGTTAAACAATATTCTCCTACTGCTAAAATATAAATAAAACATATGATCAAAAACTATATAAGCAAGAAAATTTGTTTTTAAGGATGCGTCTACGTCGTAAGATTTTTTAAGGACGTATGAGTGTCTTATTATTAAATAAAAAATAATATGATAAATTGTTGACTCAGCATAAATTGTTAAGCAATGCTCAACATGCATTTGTGAAAAATGTAAAATCTCTAATATGCAAAGGGTAGAGAAAACAAAAGCAGCCTAAAACAAATGTCACTATTACATTTGTGAGGCGCTAAAAAGAGGCCATTTCCTAATATCAAATGTGAATTTCAAAAGAATTTAAAACTATCCAATGGAATTGTTTGACTTTTAGGTGTTCAGAACGTTTGGACAATACTAACAAGAAAACCTTCTATTGATTCAACTGTGAAGAAAGCAATCGAAGAATCCCTATCACTCAATCAACTATCTTTCAGTAAATTCACTTATACTCTTCACGATGGATGCCCACCAGCATAAACGTAGGATAACTTAACTACCCATTAACATAGACAAGAAAACGATAAATAAAAGCCAAGGATAATTTTAAATATAAATTTAGACTGCTTTTTCTTTAGTAAAGGAACATCATTTTATTATTATTATTATTATTATTCTATATTTGATAATATTGATAATTTATACAAGTTATATTTATATTTATACAAGATTAAAGGTATGAGGTAGTAGTAGAAATAGTTTTCTTGCAGTACAAAATGAATAACCAGATATCGTTGAGCTATATAACAATAATATATGTGTATGCCATCTGAGAATGACACTTACTTCTTAACAAAGATTTAGCTAAAAATAGGGATAACGTAACAATACTCAAAGCGTTAAATTTAAATCGAAAACTAACAAAAATAAACTAAATTTGGAAAAAAATATGACAAAATTAAACAATTACCATTGTCCCTGATGACATAATATACTGTTAGCTATTGTAAGGTAATTGTAACCAATGTTATATATTTCTTTGTTATCTGATTCAGTTTAAAACTATTTCTAAAGAAAGCTTAATTTTATAGGCCGAAGGCTCAAATTTGCTCAAATTTTTGTGACCACTGCCTTATAACATTAATTTGTTTAAATAGTTTGGTCATAAAATAATATTTTATAAGTTATATTTACTACGAAAAATTTTTCGTATTTTCTTACAATGAAGTTTTAGCTAATGAATTTACCTTTAATTCAAATAAATTCAGATTATCTAAATAATATTGTTGCATATAATCGTGTTTTCTTATTTTCCTACTTTTGAGAATACGATTACTTCTATAGAAAGAACAATTTTATTATACTTTAAGGTTAAGCATTAAATGCTTTAAACTACATAATAACTTTAATTGTCTGCTCTAATAAACAATGATCAAATGATTAATAAGGGAGAAGAGGAAACCGCAATCAGTGTTTCTTTCAAGTCAATCATTCTTACCTAGGGGGTATATTAAAAATTGCCCCTCAGTAGGAAAAATGAGTCTCTTGCTAAAAGAATTGTAATTGACTATTATTATTTTGTTAACGTTACCTAAGAATTTTTTCGAAAAGACAAGGACTATGTTTTCTACTAATTGTTTAAGGATTTAATATAAGTTAAAGATATTATTGTGTTACTTATGTGCAATTTTAAATATTAAAAAAAATACTTTGTATTTTGTTAATTTAATATTTCTTTTATTTAAATAAATTTATAAATAAAATATTTTTCCTTGGACAAAGTTTTACTAAACAATTAAAATTGTTGCATCCCTCCGTCAACAATTTCTGCAACTGTGTATACCCCCCCCCCCCCCCCATAATATTGAGATACCTTCCTCCACCCTTTCCCCGGAAAGAACCTCTAAAGAAAGCTTGACCATTATGGAGAGCTACACCAATCAAAATGAGATGTGTATCTTACACTGAATCAAGTCCTTGATAAAATATACGTTATTAATTAAATTCATACAACGATTTGCCAAACGAGTAAACACTCTGCAACATATTATTTTATGATATTTTTAATAAATTCTTGTATATTAGAATAAAATTATTATATTACCTATACACTCTTTGAAATCATGATATAATAAAAATAACAAGAAAATTAGTTGTTATTTGTTAAACTAAAATAGAAACACATTTAATTAAAATAATAATACATTATAAAACGAAACAAAAAAGTTATAATCAATAACAGTAAACCAAATATAATATTTGAATATGTAAATATAAAAATGAAAGGCTTGGAAATTTAATATAATAAATATACGATTTAAAATTTAAAATTGTTAATAGTAGATAAAGAAGTGCGTAGATATTATGTTATGTGACATTTCTTTTAAAAAGTTTAGAAATATATAATTGAATAAAAAAATATTAAAGAAAAAATATTATTTAAACTAATGTAATTTAAAATAAAATATACTAGACTCTTAAAGTTTATTTTTAGCATTTTATACTTAACTTAATGAACCTTTTATGCAGTTTTATCTTAACTGATATAACTTATTATTTATATATAATTAAATTAGCTTAAACACAATTTTAAGATCAAATAAACAACAAATAAGTTATTAATTTAACAATTACAACTGGATCAGAAGCTAAGAAAGAAATCGTTGAAATAAAAAGTGTAGAAATAAGTAAACCAGTAGAGTACAACTAAAAAAGTATATACCAAAAGAAAAAATAATCAAACAGAAGTGAAATTAGTAAAGAAAAACAATCAAGTAAAGGACTAAAAAATTAAAAATCAAAAGTATTAATAAGCAAATAAGTTGTAAAGCATTGATTTTGTGAAAATGAAAAATATTATTATTCTAATTGCAGTGAGCAGCTTAATTATTTCATCGCGAAGTAAAGATATTCCAAAATTTATTAAATGCATCAGTCACTACGATCCAACAAGTGTAAAGAATTTTTGTTCTCAATTTGGCTCGAAACGATTTATAGGAGAGTGGTGGGATCAAATTCAGGACTACGGTGACCAAATGCAGGACTCAGGTGACCAAATGCAGGACTATGATGATCAAACACAGGATTATGATGAGACTAAAGATGATAACGATAAAAGCCTTAATATGGTTCCCAAAATTTCTGTATTAGTGGAGTTTAACGGATCATTTTATTGGAGTGAATTAAAAGGTCAGAAAATTAATTTAAATAATTAGAAAATGACAAGCTTGTTTAATGAAAAAAAAATGCAAATTGAAAACACCTTTTTCTTTTGCATCTTATATTTAATCTTTATTTTAATGTTGTAATTTATGAAACTTATCTGTTCTATTGTATATAAATTTAATGAAGCAATAAAGAAATTTATTGAAATTGAAATCTATTTACCTCTTTTGAAAAGTAGTAGCTCAAGGGATCTTCATCCAATTCAACCGAATGAAAATTATATTGCCCAGCCGATAAGATGTTAAAAGATGTAATTTAGTAAAGTTTAGATAGCGGATTAATCAACTAAAATAGTTTTGTAAAGCAAAAAAATATTTAAACTGGAAAAATTTAATTTCCTTTATCTACTATACAGAAGATATTAAAGAAAGTATTATGATCACCCTGAAAATTCGACCCTAAAAATATACTTCACCATAATAATCGATTCAAGTTATTTTATGACGTTTTAAGCGTTCTTCGTGCTGTCAGTGAGTTTGTCTGTGTTATACATAACTCCCACTGTGTTTATGCTAAAGGTTGAAACTTAGCACAAAAATCAAAGTCAAGATAAGAAACTAGTTATGCTGCACGGAAGATAAAAATGTATAGACCGCGTTAACCTATTTTGATGAGCCATCAAAAAATAAAAAAATCTACTTGTCCAATTCCGTAACTATGTATCTTTTATTTTGTAAATTATTTTCAAAAATATATATTTATTAAATCGAAACTTAAAATTATATGAAAAAGTTTGTTAACATTAAGGATGCTTTACCACAAAAAAAGGTTAATCACCAAATCATAATGTAAAATAATTAAAACTAATATAAGCTGGTACATCAATGCATTCATATAAAAAATATTATTTGTATTAACAGCAGAAGTAACACCACCTTAAGTTTTAGGTAATCATGTCATTTTTAGGACGAGACAAGCGAGTCCAAAGTCATTGCATCCTACATTGGATCAAAATTTTATTCTGAAGTCGAGCATTGCCATACTGAACTAACTCCAAATTAACCTTTGTAAAGTAATTGTGCAACAAAGTCATGCAGAAGTTTCAATCGAGTCTTTATAAAAGTAAAGTAAAAAGTGAGAGGCTACGTGCCAAAATACGAGCAATCTATAGAATCATAGAGGCTGTAAACCTTACACTTGGGGTTTAAGGTGATCTGAATGATCAGCCATTCAGAGTCCATGATTCCATCTTGGATTATCTGACCTAACTGTTAGTGTCCTCTCATCTATAGGGAGTTAATAAAAAGTGTTCTAAAGATATAGTTGCTAGGTGTGGTTCTCATATCTCCCTTGCATAATATTCTTTACATGCACAATATCCCATCCATACTATGGAAGTATGGATAGTATTCCTTAATACTATTATTTTTGATAAACCAGTTTTGTTTGATAGTAAATTATTATCACAAGGCGACTCTTTTATATCATAGATAGATAACTAATATTTACTGTCCTACTAATAGAAAAATCCTGGTAAATGGCAATCAAAATCAGGTTTAGAGAGCCTCTGAACTTTTCCTCACTCAGGCTCAGCAGATTATGTATCGCCTTAACTAATCAATAAACTCTTCTTTCATCCTATTACTCTATATCTCTATTAATTCTAATGTTATTTTTGAACCCCTAGCATTTCTTCCAATAAAATTTAACTGTTATCCGTGTCTATTTTTACATCCTCATAGGGTAGCGCAAGGTCAGGCGGTAGACTAGAAGCGCAACCTGGTGGGACACATTTAACAAGTGCGTTTCATATCCTCAGATACCTCCTTCACCTTGTCCTACTTATAAGATTGTAAACTTTAATATTATCCTTTTATCACTTCCCTATTGCAAAGTCAGTTAAACTATTTATTCTTTCTTTCTATTAGTTAGTTACTAATTATTATTATCTTTAATACATTTTTGCACATTACGTTTTTAGTTTTTAATTACAAAACATAAAATTCACAAATTCTTACTACTAACATCCTTATTCATTTTAGCCTTGTTAAAACTTATTAATTTTATTTTAAATTGAATAGTTGTAATGATTTAGCAAAACAAGATTAAAGAAAAATAATCCAGAGCGTTGTTCACAGCAGAATTATTTGGAAACAAGGTAAGATTATTTGTGATTATTATTCATTCAGAACCACCATTGCTTTTCTATTTCTAAAATAACAAGAGCCCGAAGACTTATTCTTAATATACAGTTTGATTGTTTGATATTTGCACTGTGGCTAATAGTAGCACTGTGCAATAGTGGCTAATTTTCAAATGTATTAACCATCAAAAACCGTGATGTGTTTATATAAAATTTTAAAATAATACAGGCGCGGTGGTATGTATTATGTATTATTTTAAAATAATACATGTAGGGCGAATTTCCTTTGGAATGCGTGTTTCCGTGCTTAACAATCCATTTCTTGCTTAAGGATCCGGTTTATGCTTTATAACTTGAGCAGTAACTTCATTATCAAGCACTATTCGTAAGTGATTTTTTCTTAATGTTTCAAAGAAACACATTAAAACGCATTATTATCCTGTTAGTTATACAAAACTATGCCTCTAAAATTGGCAGTGCACACCATTATTTGCACAGTTTAATGCCTCTGTTGGTTTCATAGTTATATTCTTTATAGGCTTAGGCGCATTTCCTTTGAAAAATACAGAAAAAATAAGTTACGAGTTATACTTGTTAATTGAGTAACAGCTCAAGTTTTAAAGCATAAACCGGATTGCGAAGCAAGAAATGGATTGTTAAGCACGGAAACACGCATTCTACATGAAATTCGCCCGACAGCGGACGAATTAATTTGTTGTTGTAAACTTATATAATGTAAAAAAAATGATAAAGTATTATTGTCCTTACCAGGATTCGAACCCAGGTACCCAGGTATTGAGTGCTCGTATCGAATCAGGACCACTGTTATTTAACTCACAGACCAAAAAAGCATTGAATACGACTCCCCACTTGAAATATGCTGTTTAGCGGCCATATTTTTAGGTTTTCTAGCAATTAACCACCGTTTTTTCGACTTTTTGGTCACATTGAGACGTCGTATCGACTTCAGACTAATTTTGTTCGATTCAGCACCCAAAAATACAAACGAATCCCCAGAAAACGACACTATACTTTAAATTAAATTTTCATCGACCGTAATTTATGTTTCCGGTAATTTATAATAGTTTTTTTTTTGGTCACTTAGAGTGGTCGTATCGGCTTTAGACTAGTTTCATACGATTCAGCGTCCTAAAAAATAGAAACAATAACCTTAATATTCATAGTTAAAACATTAACTCTGAATTTTACAGATTTATTTAAAATCAGTATACCGGGTTAATGACGTCACATAAACCTGGGAATCAATAGGGTTCCTGTCTTCCCTAAGGTCGATTTTTAAAGTGCCCAGAAACACACACACACATATATATATATATATAATATATATATATATATATATATAATATATATATATATATATATATATATAAATTTTGTATGTATACAAATCTGGAACGGATTTGTGTCGTGGTTCAATGTTTGACTCTCGCCATGACGCCTACCCCATTAGCGAACTGTTTCCAAAGGAAATTCGCTAATATGTCAAATGATAAGATTGAACTCGTTCAACAACAATTTGTTTCTGACAAAAAAACCTTTTTCCATGTTGCGAATTCCACATGCGAATTAAGTTTTTACCCGATCTAATAACTTCTAATGGTTAAGAGAATTGTTAAATGTTTGCGGTGTCATTATGGCTAGTTGATTTTATTCATATTTTGTGAACTATCATGTGCGAGACATATATATGTTCGAGATATTATGTTCTTCCCAATGCAACGACGAAAAAACTAAAAACTTGAATTAATTCAAAGATTTGGTTCAATAAACATCGTACCAGACCTTTTAGCGAATTTCCTTTGGAAATTCGGCTAATGGGATAGGCATCATGGCGGAATTCGAACTCGGACCACGACACAAATCCGTTTCAGAGGTCCCTAATGACGAAAAATACGTTTCGCGAGACTTTATATATATATATATATATATATATATATATATATATATATATATATATATATATATATATATATATATATATATATATATTATATATATTATATATATATATATATATATATATTATATAATATATATATATATATATGAATTTCTAGACACTTTCTTGTACACTCTATCTTTCGAACGGAGAAAAATCAACCTTCCGGAGGACACGAACCCTATTGAAAACCAGGTTTTTGTGACGTCATTAACCCGGTTTGCTGAGTCAGCAAAATTTTCAAAAAATCGGCAAAATTCAGGGTTAATATTTTTTGCCGCGAAAAAGGTCAATATTTATGTTTTTGAGACGCTGAATCGAATAAACCAGTCCGAAGACGATACGACCATTCTTCTAAAATCGAAAAAAACCATTGTAAATTACCAAAAACCAAAATTTAGGTCGATAAAAAAAAATTTCGAGTAGGGTGTCGTTTTCTATGTAATTTTGGGCGCTGAATCGAATGAAACCGGTCCGAAGTCGATACGACTACTTTAAGTTACCAAAAAGTCGAAAAACCACAAAAATTATAGAAAACCAAAATTACGGTCGTTGAAATTAAATTTCGAGTAGGGTGTCATTTTCAATGTTTTTTGGGCCTCTGAGTTGAATGCCAGTGGTCCGAAGTCAATACGACCACTTAAACTCAGGGTACCTGTGTTCACATCCTGGAAGAGTCGATAATTTTTTATCGTTTTTTTTACTTAATATAAGTTTACAACTAGAAAATAATTCTGGCGCGGAGGTCCGCATGTCGGGCGAATTTCCTTTGGATGCGAGCACTCAAACCCAGAGTACCTGGGTTTAAATCCTAGTAGGGACAATAATTTTTTATCTTTTTTTTTACCCAATATAAGTTTACAACTAGAAAATAATTCTGGCGCGGTGGTCCGCATGTCGGGCGAATTTTTGGATGTGTGTTTTCGTGCTTTTACATTATATTAAGTTTACAACTACTAAATAAATAATTCCGGCACGGTGGTCCGCTGTCGGGCGAATTTCATTTAGAATGCGTGTTTCCGTGCTAAACAACCCATTTCTTGCTTATGCAAGAACCATGCCCATTGCGTGGTTCGGTTCATGCTTTAGAACCTAAGCAGTTACTCAATTGTCAAGCACTGCTCGTAACTCATTTTGTCTGTATTTTCCAAAGGAAATGCGCATAATTATCCAGTTGGCTGTACAAAACTATGCCTCTAAAATTAGAAGTACGCACTATTATTTGCACTAATTTAAAGATTAGTTACTTATCTTTAAGCTTAGTCAGTTTTCTTTAAAATAGTCAGTACTTTAAATTAGTCAGTTTTCCTTTGGAAAATACAGACAAAATGAGTTACGAGCAGTGCTTGACAATTGAGTAACTGCTTAGGTTCTAAAGCATGAACCGGAACCACGCAATGGGCATGGTTCTTGCATAAGCAAGAAATGGGTTGTTTAGCACGAAAAAACGCATTCTAAATGAAATTCGCCCGACATGCGGACCACCGCGCCAGAATTTTTTTACCAAAGATATGCTTTGCAGGTGAGGTTTAATATCAGCTCTGAGTTGATTATCTAGTTCTGTAGCTTTAAGATAATGAATCCAATCAGCTGATTATTATTTTCGCCCGTCATTTTTACATTAGAGAGAGAATAATCCGTTTTATTCCTTTCTGAAAATGCGATTTTAGTTCCTTCTAGTAATTTTATTGCCAAGGTAAAGTCAAGATAAATTTGTACTAGGGTGGACAAAAAAATGAATAATTGGCTCCGTTCCAGGTTAAAATAAGTCCTACGGAAGGAAAACAGAATTTTAGATTTTTTTTTGGTTGAAACTAACAACCAAAAATTCAATATCGATTTCTAGGGCTCTAATTAATGATCACGCGACTTAAATACATAAATTAAGTTATTTTATCCCGTATTTTTATTACTTCATTTTTGCATTTAATTTTTTCCCCTTATTTTAGATTAAAGATAAAAAAATTTGGCGCGGTGGTCTGCATTTCGGGCCATATAAAAACTCATAACATTATTTTAGTACAATAAAATAAATATACCATATCAACAGAAATTCTGGAGAGGATATGGTTATATTTTTATTTATTTATACTTTCACAACAATAGAAATACACCATAGTCTAGTCTCAATATCAGTTTATTCACTAATAACAAAATTAATGCTCAGGAAGGCTTTCAAAAAGAAGGATATGAAAAGTAATCAAATTTAAATTCAAGTTTTTGCATGAAATTTTATATAGCTCTCCCTCAATTACTAGTAGGTATACTGGAAAAGAACTGTTTAATTGAACATTTAATTTTACTTAACAATCACAAAAAGAAGCAGAGACACTCAAAAATATTTGACTAATAGAAGAAACAGCATTTGACATGAATAAATTGCATAACAACTGTGATAAAGGCAAAGGCGAGAAAAACAAGCTTTTAAATAATACATTTTTAAAATAGGTATTATAATAGTTATTTATGCACAAAGGGAGTAAAGAATGCAATTATTTCCGTAAGCAGTTAGTTGGTTTCTAAGGCGTAAGCCGAGGGAACCAAAGTATTTAACTCCCGAGGTGAAGCCGAGAAATTTATGCGTTTAACTCTCAAGGCAAAGCCGAGGAAGGAAATTGCGAGGGGGAAAATAGCATTTTACTTCTTGTGTACCAAGGTGTACACAAGATTTTATCTCCAGACGTTGGTTTTTATTTTAATACGTTTTGTTGTATTTTATTCTAATTTATTTTGGTCGGGTCCTCCTTATAAATTTAGGGGGTGCTGACTCCAAAAAAAAATGTATTGCTCTAAACACCTTCTTTTGACCTGAAACGGATTTTGAGCCAATAAAAATTTATTTTTTGGTCGGGTCCCCCTTATAAATTTTGGGGGTGCAACCCCCGGGAAAATAAATAAAATTGATCGGTCACCTGTATAAATTTAGAGAATAACACACCCCTAAAAAATTGGTATAATTGGCTCTAATAAACCAATAATAGGAAACACTTTTTCTCCCTAGGGAGTGAAAAGTGCTTCTTTACTCCATAAAAACTGGTCAATGAACTTTACATTATATACCGTCTAGAAATAAAATAATTAAAATCCATCTTATTAACAAAAATCGGGTACGGGGTACCTCGGAACACATACAGACAGACAACTTTTTGATAATCACTCAGGAGACCTTTAAAACACCTGAAACGGATTATTCCGGGATGAAACGGTTTCAGATTTTTTGCAAACACAATACTTTGCCTATATACCTACGGTATAAATGAAGAAAAATAAAAAAACTAGTGCTTGAAATTGAAAAAGTAGGAAAAGAAGGAGGTTTCCTACAAAAAAGTAGGAAAAGAAGGAAAGTATGAGGGACTGCCCCCCTTGGTATATACTAAGAAGTTGAGAAAAAGTAATTAATTGCAGAAAACCACAAAAACTTATCTTTTGAATTTAAACACAATTTTATTTACGTTTCAACTATAATCTTCAAAAAAATAATAATATAACGATAAACTCCCAAGACAAAATTATCATTAATAATGATAACAAAAGCGAAATAAATGTTGAACTAAAATGATAACAAAAAATCTACCAACAGTACCCCAGTTATTTTTTAGGATTGTTAGAGAAAATTCTTTCTTTATTTTATATTTATAAGAATTTATAATAGAAAAGACCTAATTAAAGGTAAGTCGCTCTGATATTTCAGTTAGCTCTTAATTAATCTGTAAAATAATTGCTATTATAAAAATAATGTTTTTAGTACAGAACAATTCATAGTAGAGTACTTAGTTAAATTATTATTAAATATTTTAAAAAATAAAAAGGAGTGCGTTCATATAGTATAATATAAAAAACAAACATTGAGAGCTAATAAAAATAAGAAGAAGTGCGTTTATATTATATAATTTAAAACAAACATTGACAGCTAATAAACTTCTTCTATGATTAACTACAAGGTTTTGATAAGTTTTTAAGACATTATGACAAATAAGTATACAATAAAATTTAAGGTAAATTTAAGTATACAGGTAGTAGCAGTATATTAGAACACTTAGCATTTAAGTTAATGACAAGATAGTTTTAAACGTGGTTTATGGGGTAAGTGGCATAGCAAAAGAGAGACCTGGTTATATATAATATATATATATATATATATATATATATATATATATATATATATATATATATATATATATATATATATATATAAATGCATACATTTTATACACTCAAACAATATGAATCAATTTTCTTATTTAAGTAAAGAATTATTATAAACACACATTTATCATATATGAACACATTTAACTTTCCAAGAGTAAATAAGTGAAAAGAATGGAAGAGAAGTTATTTAGACATATTAAGATGGAAAAGACTTTGTTATAATAGTAGATTTGGATTTGAATAATTTGTTACTAAACTCTCTCGCTTGAACAGAAATAATAAAAAGTCCAAGAAAAGTTTTTCCATGCTTCATCTTCTTTATCAATACTGAGGATTGAATCGAAAACTTCGTTGAAAAGGTATTGTCATACAATAAAGGTAATAGGTCCCTAAGCTTTTTGTTTTGACGCTAGCATTGGATTTTAGGGATTAGTAGTAAAGAATGACAAGCAAAACAATTTAAGAATTTTTTTTCCAAGCGACAACAATCCTTACTTCAGTTGCTTTGTTAATCAATTGATTGTTTTATCCGCACCTCAGCAAATCCGCTGGCAATAAAATGCCTACTGTTTTAAATGTTGCCATGTTTTACACATGCGATTTTAAAATTCTTAGTCTATCATAGACAATTTTTGACTTTTAGGGAAACAGAGAGAGATGGCAAAAAATAATATGAACGTGGCATACATTATTTTTAAGAAAACTAATTGAATATGCCTTTTAGCCTCTTATTAGATTAGTGTGAGGCTAAGAGTGTGTGGTGTTAAATATGTATGATAACATTAATTCTTACACATAGAATCTGCGTAAGCAGCAAATAGCTACAAACAAATTTTAAATTAAATTAAACAGACCTAAAAATTAATTTAAAATAAGAAAAATTATTAATCAAATTTTATTTGACAATATAATATAATTTAAAAAAAATTATATTCATGAATTTTAAAGCATTGTGCATATTTATTTTTACAAAAAAAACTTTCTGAATAATATTTTATTAAAATTTATAATTCAAGTATTAAGATTTAATATTTAGTCTTTTTATTCAAGTCCTAAAGGGTTGTTATAAAGTTGTCTCTAACTTTTAAATCAAGTTAACTTTGTGTTATCTCTTATCTCATCACTAAGTTCAAGTAAGCTGTTATGTCAAAGAAAGTAAATTATGTTAGAATACGCTTTATGTCAGGAAAATGTTTAAGAACTTTCTTTAATTGTGATTCTTATTTAGAAAATAAATTAGATTTTTTTACAAAACCAGCGTCTAGTATTTGGCGTGATTTATTTCATAATGAGCATGATAAAGCCAATGCTTTATTTTGTAAACATAAAATATTTTATAAAAACAAATGCACGCATTGTACAACTAATTATTTATTATATAGTTTTTAATAGATTATATTATCATCGTATCCAGGTCTAAAATCAAACGAAGAAGTCATAGTAATTAAAATCGTTCAGACATTCAACTTTATAACTTACTCTATAAGTTATGACTAGAAATCTATAATTTTATTAGTATAGTTCTAGCATTAGAACCTGTGAGTTACACAACAGACCATAGCTGAATATTAAAGCATGAAATTAAATATTTTACGATGCTTGTAATAATCATACGAAAGCAGATTTAAGCTATTTTACTTAACGTGTTATTGTTTTAGACCTAATTTGTTATCAACTCTATTTACTTTATGTTTTAGACAGACTCAAGATGTGGAAAGGGATATTCTGTTTTTTATTATCAGTTTCATCAGTCTTATCAATATGTACACAACATCCTGTCGTCAAAGATATTAGACTGAAAGATGTAAGTACTAAAAACAAATACAAGCTCACAAACCATATGTACGAGTATAAAGAAAACGTTCGTGTTCACACTAAATATCCGAGATTTCACCTGAATAATCCGTTTCAGGTGTTTTTGAAACGACCTGGTTTTCATGAAGTAATTCGCATAATTGTTTCGTGTTTTATAATTTTTTGAAATTTTATAAATTAGTCATTAAGTCATTATTGCGAGTTAATGACGTCATAAAAAATATTTTCCGAATAGCAGCGGTAGACTGCTATAGATTTTTGTACGAAGTTTCAACCCTCTAGCATGAATACACACATAACATTATTATACACTAGGAGCAACGATGATAACACACATCCACCAACACACACACACAAAAGACAGGCAACTTTGCGGAAACCACTCAGGAGGCCTTCAAAACACCTGAAACGGATAATTCCGGTTTCGGATATTTTTGCAAACACAATACTTTTCCTATATACCTACGGTATAAATGAGAAAAAGCAAAATGCATTTTAGTATATATATATATATATATATATATATAATATATATATATATATATATATATAATATATATATATAATATATATATATATATATATTATATATATATATATATATATATATTATATATATATATATATATATATATATAATTATATATATATATATATATATATATATATATATATATATATATATATATATTATGTGTGGTGTGTGTGTGTGTGTGTGTGTTAGTGTGTTAGTGTGAGTTTATAATACTGTATTTCTGAAAATCTTATCTAATTTACTTTAACTTACAATAAAGAATCTAAAAAACTAGATTATGTTAATTGGTAACCTATGGTTGCTAACTAAATATTAAAAGAAAGAGAAATAATGTAATAAATCCTAATAAATCTTATATCGAGATTAATTATTGATTTATTTTTTTAAATCTTTAATTTTCTTCAATAAGTTAAATTTAATTTTAGTCTTAGTAGCTTAATAGGCAAGATTTTTTTTTGGGGGGGGGGGGGAATCTAATTCCAAATAAAGGGGGCTTTGTTTATATAAATATAGTACTTAGTATAGTATTATAATATTATTATACTTATAATACTAACCCTATAACTTTTCTCACTCCTACATTTATACAAATAAATATCTTTTAGAAACAAAATTTACTTGAAAAATAAACTTCAGCCACTAGGTCCCAGACGAGTTAGATTAATTTATTCAAATTAAGCTCAGGGTTAAAGGTAAAGGCAATTTGAAACAGTCAACCTATTTCTATAAAATTAACTTAGACAAATTACATAGTTTAAATAATTAGTCTGGGGTTTAGAAAAATTACTATGAGGTGAAGTCTAACTAAATCATTTGTCTAAACTACTCGAAAAGAGTTTTTTTTATTTGGATATTATAAAGCATTTTATAGAGTAATCTTTACATTCAATATAAAGATTGGTCAGTAATCTTTATGTATCTTTTCATTTTTCCAAGAAAGATTTGACTCTTTTAATAACATTGATATAGATTTTATTAATAATATTTACAGTCCAAGAGCCGTAAAAAACCTAAAAAAATGTGACTCATTTTGTACTACTTAAAATCAAATTTTTATGAAAATATACCTTTAGTTATGAAGAAAAAACATATAGTCCCATCCAGAGTCGAGCCCTTGCTATGATTGTGCATGTTCAAAATTTTATGAAAACGCATAACTATCAGTTTTCTTGAAATAAGTGGTTCCCTATGGGTCGGGTGCAAAACATGAAAGAACATTTTTTAAATGTGACAACATGTTCTATACAACGAGTGTTAAATCATCAAAATATGTTAACTGCAACCTAAGTTATGGCTCTTTAAAAAACACTAAAAAATGGTTAATTTATTCAAATTCAGTGAATTTATTTGGAAAAAATGTTTTTTTTGCATTTTTTGGCCATTTAACAAATGTTATATCTTTAGTTGTATTTATCCAGTTTTGACGATTAAACATTCGTTTTCTCGAACATTTTATAACCTTTAAGAAAAGTTCTCTTGTTCATGTTTTGCATACGACCTACATAGGGAACCACTTATTACAAGAAAACTGGAATTAGTGCAATTTTCTAGTATTTTGAGCATGCGCAATAGTATGAAGGGACTATGTTTTTCCATCATAATTTAAGGTGTATTTTATGAAAAATTTGGTTTGAAGTAGTACAAATTGAGTCAAATTTTTTGGACTGGCTCTCGGACTATAATATATTAGTAACATGGAATAATGTTAACTTATAGAATAATAATGTTTTTACACTATTGTCCTAATAATTAAGTAATGTTTAGTGATAATTATTAATATAATACTACTATAAAGTATTAATGTAATATTTTTAGATTGAAGGCATGTGGTACGGACAATACACACTAAAAACAAGCTCACCAGAGAAAACTAAGTGTCAACGAATTCATTTCTACATTCATGAAGATGGAAAAACAGTCGATCTGACGGAATCCACCCTGCCTTTAGGGTGAGTACTAAACAACCTCTGAGTACATACCTCTACATGGTTAGGTTAAGAGGGTTTACATTTAATTTCATATCAAGTGCCTCTTACTCCAATTTCATAGCTTTCATCGCTTCAAGACCAAAGACAATAGTAGGTTTAGGTTAGGTAAGCGACCATTATTTTAGTCTAATGTTGTGGTTTATATCTATCCCTCTTCTTAAGGAATCAAAACAATATTATTTTAAACTGTTATCTCGTTATAGACTCTAGTTAGTCTAGAAAGTACTGAGATTATCATTTATTAAATAAAAATTAACATTGCCTAGCTAAATATGTTAATGATGAGCTATTAGGATTAATAATTATGGAGTAGCTAAATCATATTGTACAATAAGCAAAAAGGCAAAGCTCTTAAAAATAGTATATAAGTTTATACTTATGTAGTTACTTATATATTATGTATTACTTATGCTCATTCTTAATTTATTCTTTATGCTTATGCCAGGGGCGTAGCTATCTAGGCTGCAGGCCTGCAGGGGGCGCAAATTTGTAGAAGGCAAAATTAAAGTATTAATAATATTAAATTTATGACACAGAATTAAATTTAGATATTAAATATTATGACTAACAACAATATTAAAGTATTATATATAAAGTATATTATTAAATTAATTATACTAAAGTTTAATCAATATACATATTTATAGGGCATGGATATTTATATAAATATCATTAATTATCTATTATATACTTACTCAATTATTAGGATATAGTATGTATATATATATATATATATATATATATATATATATATATATATATATATATATATATAATATATATATATATCTATACACATATATATATATATTATATATATATATATATATATAATATATGAATTGGGCGCTTTTTGTGTTTTGCAGACGGGCGCTTAGTGAGCTCACTACGCCACTGGCTTATGCATACAGAATACATTAAGAAAATGAGCATGCAACTTTTGAAATTCAATTTGTTAAACCATCACAATATTTTGGAATATAAAATACCGATATTGTTATCATAAGAAATAGAATTGTCCTAAGACAGCTTATTGATTCAAATATTTAACTAGCAGGAACACGCGTACATTAGTATTATAAGTATTGAACTAAAATTTAAAGGTACCTTGAATTGGATAGTTGATTTAACAGAATCATAGAGCATACCTGCAACACAAAAATTGAGTTAATTATATTTTGTTTAAATTTTCTTAGAAAATATAGGTTTTGAGATCAACGATGTAGAGTAGAAAGTAAGAGGTGGCAGGGTTCAACCAAAATGAAGGCTTCACCTGATCACTTATACTATAAAGGATTATTTAATTTGAATTCTAAATGTATTATGACCCCAATATATTATTTTTCTATTAATGAATAGAAAAGGATTCAGATAAAAATTAATTAAAGTCACTATTAATTTATTCATTAATCTTATCCGCTAACTGAGGATCAAATATTAAATTGAGCAATTATCACTAATGTTAAGAAGCTCATTAAATATAATAACCATAAATTCAACTATACTTAGTTATTAAATCAGAATACATCTAAAAGTGTTATGTAAAGATGGTAAAAAATATTTTGAATAAAGCAATGGTTTTGTGTGTCAGACACACTATAAATTCCTGTATTCACTTCCGTCCTGGTAAGGTTTACACTTATGTATAATGCAATATTTGGGAAACCCAGATATAATAGACGTTATTAGTTTTATTGATTTCCTATTGCATGAATGTTATTGCAGGCAAGGAACGTCTAAAGGACTTTCATTTTATGCAAGTGGTGAACAAGTCGGGAAGGAAGGAAAATTCGAAATGAGTGGAAAACTAAATGGTAATATTTATTGTAGTTTTGAATAAAAAATATTTTAGAGACTAAATTTGGACTTAATGCCCCTGAATTAGCACACGGACAATGAAAATCACTCGTCTACAGTCTTGTGGAATTAAGAAAATAGAACATTTTAAATAGACAATACTTAAAATATGTCACGAAAAGTCAACAAAGATCTTCGTTTACGAAATAAATTATTTTGAATAATGACTGGTCAAAAACCAGTAGTAGGAAGTGGAGCTCTTCGCATAGATGAAATTTAAGCCAATGATGGGCTTATTTAATGTTTTCTATGCATTAAAATAACACATTTTTTTTAAAATAACCAACAAAGCAGGTTGTTTCTGCCGAGATTTTGTGATAGTTTCACAAATTATAAAATAAATAAAAAAGTAAATTGTTTAAGCTGATTAGAAATCATTAATTTGTCAATATCACAAAAAACTATTTAATAACTAATTTTTTAGGAACAAATTTTCTTTATACCAAGTAGGCTAAAGTAGATATTACCTATTATAAACAAGAGAGTTTTAATTATGATTTTTTTCTTTGTTTACTTATTTTTTTAGGAAGTACATTTGGTTTTCATTACTGGGTTTTAGCTACAGATTATAAGGATTACATGATCACATCAATGTGTATAAAAGGTATAGTCGTCTTATTTTATTTTTAAGTTACACAAGCAAAAGGTATACTTGTCTTATTTTATTTCTTAATAACACAAGCCAAAGGTATACTTGTCTTATTTTATTTTTAAGTTACACAAGCAAAAGGTAAACTTGTCTTAATTTATTTCTAAATTGCACAAGCAAAAGGTATACTTGTCTTATTTTATTTCTAAGTTACACAAGCAAAAGGTGTACTTGTCTTATTTTATTTCTAATGTGTAACTTAGAAATAAAATAAGCAAGCTACTACCAAGCAATGGTAGTAGTAAAAGTAGTTACAGAAATATAAAACCTCTTACATATCCCACCTCTATATGTACTTAGACATCCTGTATGTTCTATTAGAGTTTATTTATAATGTATCTCGTCCCTCATGATAGTACAACACTTCGTAGGCATAATGTACCAATGAAGAAATATAAACACATACAGTACAAACGATTCGATACAAAAGATTATCGAGATCGAGCAGACAGAGAGACTACCGTAAAAATAATTATTTTAGGTATAATTTCATATATTTCCTATATAAGCCCGACTCTTTTTTACTGTTAGGGAAGCTTTTATGTTTTGCCTAGCGAACTTTCTAACAAAATTACACTTATAAGACATCGGCCTTGGAATAACGCAAAGGAGAAAAATTATAACTTGCTAGACAGGACCTTGGTTCATTCGTAATTGATGACCGAATTGATTCCAAGAAAAATAAAAAATAATACATTTCTCTTAGGAATTAATCCATTTCCATGGATTCTTATATAGAACTCCTAACTTGATTTTCATATTACTTTGCTTCAAATTCATACTTAGTTGTTCAGACATTTTACACAAAAATCTTTAACCATAAAATAACCCGTTAATCATAGATTTTGTTTATTAAACCTAATTGAAACATATGACTCAACCAGCTTTGCCATATTAAGAGAATATTTATTTTGTCACTGTATTTAAAGGTATTGAAGACGCCTGGATCCTGACAAGAAAACCGGACACGATGACAGTAGACGTAATGAGGAGGATGACCGAAGCACTAAAAACTTTGAACTTATCTCTCACAAAATTTGAAGTTACAGTACAAAATACCTGTTCTTAATCTTAATAAAATATTATTTATTCTCTAATATAGACTTAATTATTTATATTAATGTTATAAAGTAGTGTTGGGGTCTAAGCAGACCCCATTAACACTGCGACCAGAGGTCCATTGTACAGTCCGCTCAATGAGTCCTGGTCAGAATAATCCTTTCCCTGTATAAGGTCCCATCCTTTTTCCTATTTGAGACCCTTCAGTAATAAAGTAATAGCAACATGATGTTAACATGAAAATGGGTCATTTTGATTTTCTCATCTGTTTTTTATAGATAGGCCAGCTAACAATAGATTTTGTAAAAAGTCTTATTAGAATAAGACTGTGTAAGAAACTGACTATACTTATCAAATTACCCCAGGCACTTTAGGTTTATGATTGGTTCGTAGACCTCTCTCAGTAAGGTATAAGTCTCACAATTGTGACCTTAATTTGGGACTAAGGACCTCACAAGGATTTCACACTATGAAAATTTAAAGATATAGAAAACCTTAAAGTAAAACATTTTGCCAATTTTAACCAATAAATTACCATTCAAATATTCCCTGGTTAACCTTCGAAGTAAAATCCATATTCACAAGAGTTTTAATAATAGATGCAAGATTCTTCTTTATCACTTCATTCTCATTTTAAATTTATTTAAATAACCTCAGCAATTACAACCATGCGAATATTTGTGAGTTAATATTTAATTATTATTATTAAATACTATTGATACTATTTATGCAACAATTAAAATATTTCTCTAATTAATCAGTGACATAAATGACAGCATTCCCCTGACATACTTCGAATGTTGAATCGGAAAAGGTATGGATTTTATTTTTGAATATTCCTTATCTCTTTTCCGAAAAAAGGCCATCTTGATGGTATTCCAAAATAAACACAAGTATAACATTGCTATTCTGAATTATTCAATCTTTTTGTCTACTATATTTTTTTTAGGGAAAGAGGATTTTATTTAACCCTATTTTTTTAAAGAGTGAAGAAATTTTTTAAACATAACATTTTTCTATTAAAATCGGTTTATCTCGGTAAACATCGGAAAAGTTCGGAAAGAACTCATACAGAGACATACAGAGCAAACAATTTATTTTTTTCATTTTAAACATGCTAGAACATACCTCACGTTTTTTATAAGTTAAAAAAAGTAATAAATATTCTTTGAACGTACACAGAAATAAAAAAGAGCCCAGTTAATATAAAAACACAGAGAAAAACTTCAGATTTGAAAATAAAAAAAAGTGTTGAACGTTTGAAAGAGTTCGCATACAAGTTAAATAAAGTCATTTATGCGGAAAATTTCCGAATAAAGTAGTAAAAATTTTGACCTATAAATTTCCCTTTTACAAGCTTTTCCTGATATTTTTTACAACATTTAATATGGTGTATTTGGTAATTTTACAACCTGTTTATGAATTATTACTTTTGAACTTGTAAGTATCCAACAGAATTTAATCTGTTGAATTTGTCTGACGGTGAAAAAATACTCAATAAAAATATGAAATCGTAAAGTAAAATTTAATATTAAAAGACATTTCTCAAACAAGTCATCCAACTCGTTTATAAATAATAAAAAAAACTTTAAAATTATTTTTCTTACAAACAGCATTTGCACTCAAAAGCGCATCCTCACTACATAATTACAACCAACGCATAAAATTTATACGTATATTGGCCAGCAATAAAAACAAGCATACGTTCGGTTGAAATCAGCATTTTTTAGCAAATTTTCGTGGAAAAAATAAACTTATGGGTTGGAGTTAAAAGAGGTGTGTGTGTGTGTGTGTGAGTGTGTATGCATGTATGTACGAGATTTTTGTTCCTAGACGCTTCTAAGGAACTCGATAACTTTCGAACACTTTCTTCGATCAAAATTAAACTTGATAATGACATTTTTTACGGCAAAAAATGTTAAACCTGAATTATGCTGATGTATATATATACAGGGTGTTTCATATAAAGTGTCCACCTGAAAAGGAGGTGATAGTACACCTCAAAAGGAACAAAAATGTCCTATAATATAAACCCCGATCTCCTACCGTGTTCCCACAAGGTCAAATTTAATAATTTAAAAAAATATTTGACCTTACATTATAAAATTGTTAATAGGGTTTTAACTGTTCAAGCTAGAAAGGCGAAATTGGTCTCGTTAGAAAGCTGAGTAAATTTCCTAAAGGACAAACTACTAACTATGTCAAATATTTTAGAACTACTGCCCAAAATTTTGCATGAAACATGAATTTTTGAAAAAAAATGAATTTTACGGAATTTTCTTGGTAGGGCATTAGAGGAAGTAAGAGATGAGCAAACGTTCAGCCAAGAACGGAAAAAACTTCTCTTATGGTTGCCCTTTAAGAAAATATAAATATTTTCATACATTCAATAGTCAAAAATGTGAGCTATTGTTGCTAGAAGTTGCAAAAACTGATCATTTTTGTCGTATAAAAGTGAAAATAATGTGTTATTTGAACAAAATATTTTATTTTCGAAAGTAATTTAATAATACGATTTTTAGACACTAGAAGGTAAAATAAAGCTATTTTATTCTTACACATTTTTCTCTAAAACCACTCTTTTCTCTTGCATTAGAGATTTTTAATTATTTTATGTACCATGTAATTAACATTGTAGACATATGCAAAAATGCTAAAAAATATCAGGTTTTTCAACTTTTAGAAAGAATGGCTTAAAATTTTGACTATTGAATGTATAAAAATATTTAAATTTTCTTAAACGGCATTCATAAAAGAAGTTTTTTCCGTTCTTGGCTGAACTTTTGCTTATCTCTTACTTCCTCTAATGCCCTACCATAAAATTCCATAAAATTCATTTTTTTCAAAAAAAATCATGTTTCATGTAAAATTTTGGCCAGTAGTCCTAAAATATTTGACATAGTTAGTAGTTTGCCCTTTAGGAAATTTACTCGGCTTTCTAATGAGACCAATTTTGCCTTTCTAGCTTGAACAGTTAAAACTCTATTAACAATTTTATGATGGAAGGTAAAATATTTTTTTAAAATATTAAATTTGACCTTGCAGGAAAACGATTGGAGATCGGGGTTATATATATATATATATATATATATATATATATATATATTATATATATTATATATATATATATATATATTATATATATATATATATATATATATATATATATATATATATTATATATATATATATATAAATTTCACGAAAACTACATATATACCGCCGAGGTTCGACTCCCGCCATGAAGCCTATCCCATTAGCAAATTTTTCCAAAAGGAGATTCGCTATTTATTGAGCTAATTTTTGTTGGCTCGGATCCCTCTTGTATTCGACAGTTGCCTTCCACTTTTAATTAGATCTATTCCGTTCTAAATAGGTTTATTTCTGTATCTTACAAATTTTTCGGTTAGTTGAATTTTTAACCTGTATTCCGGGAAAAGGCAATGGGATATAGTAAGTCCTACATTTTTATTTGCCCGAAATATAAATAATTTTTAAAAAAGTAAAACATAATTCTGGTTGGCGGCAGGTTGGCTAGGACCCGACTTAAAAGGTCCAAGAGCCTAAAAAAATAATTTTGCTAACATTTATGGCAAAGCTGCGCTTGCCAATTTATAATTTTCATGTTCATCAACAAAATAAGCTACTGTGGACAATTATATCAAATATTAATAGCAAATAATTATTTACTATACCAGTAGTACAGTACTCTGTAAGTACCAGTTTTGGTAATTAATCTGGCCACCATACAAAATTTCCAAAAAATACTAGTCCCGCTAAACTTGATCATACATGAATTATAAGAATTGGGTCACGGAGTAATCGGTGTATTTTAATCGGTAATTTCACGGAGTAGTTTCCATGAACTTTTTGGGTCGTGGATCAAAAATTCTGGCGCGGTGGTCCGCATGTCGGGCGATTTCCTTTGGGATACGTGTTGCCGTGCTTAACAACAATCCTGGTAGGGACGATAATTGTTTATCGTTTTTTTTACATAATATAAGTTTCATCTACAAAATAATTGTGACGCGGTGGGCCACTGTCGGGCGAATATCATTTAGAATGCGTGTTTTCGTGCTTAACAACCCATTCCTTGCTTAAGGTTCATGAGAACCTAAGCAGTTACTCAATTGTCAAGCACTGCTCGTAAATCATGTTGTCTGTATTTTTCAAAAGAAATGCGCATAATTATCCTGTTGGTTATGCAAAACTATGCCTCTAAAATTAGCAGTACGCACTATTCTTTGCTAAATAATAGTGAATGTAAAGTAAAATTCTTTGAATTTTACTTTTTACATAATTTGTTATTGTGATATATGACTATCATATATCAGGACATCATATAAGTAGGCTAGAAGTAAGAAAGCTTTAATACCACAAATAACTTGAATTATAATGAAAATTCATAAAAGATCAAATAAGTAAAACGCAATTTTAAAAACATATAAACCGTGATAACAAAAGATTTGGTATTAATTCTTAGAATGGAGGCAAGAGACCTTTTTACCTAGAAATTTCTCTTTTCTCACACTCACAACATAAAATAAACATTAAAGTGATTCTGCTTGAATTCAGGGAATTATATTCATTTTATCTACGTTTCTGTTTATAAGTAAAATAATTCAAATAAAAAACATAGTATCTCATGATTCGTGATTCGAAGTCCGTAGCAGCACCACCGTCGCTGATAAGACAGGGTGATCAACTTTAAAATATGAATAATTTCAAAAATAAATATTTAATTTTTTTTCTAATTTCTGACGATTTACCTTTAATTTTTTTCTTGAAGTGATTTATTTTAATTAATTTTAGGGTAATTAGGCTCACTAAAGTTACTCTTTCGTTGGAAAAAAAACTTTTAAATGGGTTGTCACGAGTCTTTTGATAAACTGATAATAAGGTGAAAATCACAATAAAATAGTTTATTTTATTTATTGTTTTAGTTAATTTTACTATTTTGAATAATTTTAGTTTGCAAAACTCACAAAATTACTCTTTTATTGCATTAAATTGTTTAAATTAGTTATAACAAGTATTTAAATTAATTGATAGGATGATATTTTTCAACCTTATTATTTATTTCATTTATGCTATGAACAGTTACTTTTTGTTTAATTTTAAACTAATATTTTAATGACAGTTTAATAGAAAAACCGTGTTTTATATTTTTAATCAAGTATAACCGTTATCGGTAAATAACCAGCTTGAAAAATGAACAAATTCAAGTCTGCAATGATAAGAGCTTGGTTCTATATTTAAAATCTTGGAAAAATCGACGTGTTCATCTATGAAACATATTTTTGTAGCACCTATGGTCATTCCATTAATTTTTAACTCATTTATCACAAATTAGTAAAAATAAAGATATAAATGAATAATCTCAATCGGGCCCCATGCTAATCCTATGATAAAACATTTTTTGATCACTCTTTCGTTTTCCGCCATTGGTATTACCAATCTTACAACTATCTCTTTGAATCGCAAATATTTATAGAATCAATAGAATATATTATGTAAAATGTAAATTTTTACATAATGTTCCCCCTTTTAAAAGGGGGAAACTCACTGATCAAGAATAATGACTCAGCAAACATTTCAAAAAATGGCCTCTTGTTTTTTGTTTTTTTCATCTTTATGAATATTTGAAGTAGATGAAACACGACAAGAAGGTAAAGTCTAAAGTCATAATATTATCATCTATAAAAATACCTTTGTATTTGCCTCTATATCCAATATTACTGATGAGTAAATTTAGTGAAATAATTACGTATGGAAAACTCTCTTTATAAAGTCTGCCTTAAACCATTTAAATGAATGCTGCAAGTCAACAACCTTTTAAACGTTATCTTTCGTATTAACAAAGCCCTTTAAAAGCTTCATTTGGGTCTTAACACTACAATAACACTCGAACGTCTTTTAACATCAATCAATTATTTAAATGAAAATATAAACTTTGAAAGCTATTATGGAATTAGGCTTTAAGGGCATCCTAAAGTCATGAAATGATGTTAAACGGACAACTTATAAAGTCAAAGAAGAGGTTAAGGAAGTAAATTGATCCAAACGAATTAGGTTAAGTTTATAGCCAACTTTCCAATTCACTAAATCAAATGTAGACACAGCGAATAGAGTTTAAGGTTCTTTAGCTGATTTTGGAGAAGTAGAGCCTGTAAAAAAAGTGCCTGTAAAAGGATGATTCTTAATTGGTAAATTATTAGATACTCAAGATTAGTGTCCGCTTAGAACTTTTCGGCTAATCAGAGATAACTCAGATGGTAATGGCAAGCTCCAAGTGTATTCATTCTAAAGTTGGCGATCATTTATTTTTACTATAATATTGTACAAACTGACAGCGTAACCTGGGACTCGAACCCCAGACCTCCGTGGTGTCTGGTGACGCTTTAAAAACCTTGACCACAGAGGCGGCCTTAAGATTAAACAAGTTAGTAAAATGTTTATAAGGTCAGACAAAATCATCACGATTTTTCAAATGGAAGCAGCAAAATGTCCATGATTATTCATTATATGATCCATCAGATAAAGCAAGTAACGCACTGTACATTTAAACAGAATTAAGGTTAAATTTTTTAGCGGGTTGTGAAATTTGAAAACGTTTGTTTAAAAAACAAATTATGATGTTTGGTTAAATGAATTTTAAAATCTCAAAGTCAAAATTAAAACAGCTTTAGATGAACTTGTCTAATTAGTAGAGCATGACGTAACAAAAAAAACCTTTCAAAATTTTCACATTTTCTAATTACTTGGGGGAGCTTTAACTTGTGAATCAATCTGAATCTATCAGGAAAAAGTGGAAATACTGGTAAAATTTGTGAACTCTATATTTAACTGGAAACTCGAGTCACTCTTTACATCTCTTGTACCTTAATTCTATTTAAATTCAATCCTATTTAAAATTTCGATTTGAAAGTTACAATCAGAGTATTGACAGTATATAAAAAGAACTTTTATGTTAATAATAGTCATTTAAAAAGGGGGAAGTGCCTCTCACGCTCAAAAAATATTTGTAGTCTTATGACTACAGATAAGACATTTATATCTCAAAAATGTTCCTTTGCAACACACACTTATTTTACATTTAACAACACTAACAAATAAAAATGATTATGGTTAAAACTTTATTGCTCCTTAGAGTGGACTATATGTAAGCGCATATGTTTTAGTGTTTTATTAGATGAGCTCCTCGTGAAAAAAAATAGTATTCTTCAATAATAAAGTCATAATTTTTTATTACAGATAAGTCTATAATGACCCAGAATTATTGTAAAAAATAAAAAAATAAAAAACAATAGCTTGACAAAACTTTAACAGTCGGTCATATAAAATATTTTTACCCATTTAATAATTTCAAATAACCCCAAAAAAGCATGTTAAAGATTAAGTAAAGTGAGAAGAATATCTCTTAGCAAACATCCTTGAAATAAGGATTTTTTCTTTAACTTCTATAGTCTTCAAACCGACTGGGGAACTCGACGCGGTGCTTAAATTCTTCACTTAATGAATTTCGCTTTTTCCTCTCAAATTCTTTTTGGACATCGTTTTCAAGTACTTGGAATATTTTCTCATTTTTTAGGGCATAAAGGAAACAGTAGAGAAGGAGGAAAGCTGGTGTCCTATTTGACAATATTACAAAAATTCTCAATTTTATTCCTTTTCGTATTTTTTTAAACTTCATCTAAATCCTCTCTTACCAGAGTTCATTTTATCGTTTTGTGATGCGAATATTAATAGATTTTTTGTCTCATTTTGAAACGAATTTTTTAAAAATAAATGATGTTATGAGTGGAATATGACTTGAGACGATCCTTTAATTATGGACATTCGGATCATAGTCTTTAGATAAACAACTTAATTGTAATTATGATAATTTGGATGTTCATAATTATGAACATAATGTGCAAAACATCATTGTGAACAGTGTGTAATAAACATTTGTAATGAATAAGACATATGTATGTCATTACATATGCAATGAAACAATTGTAAAATAAAATACCATATGTAATGATCAATAATATATGATCAACAACATATGTAATGACTAATTATGTAATAATATATGTAATGACTATGACATAATATGTGACTAATGACATAATGTTTAAAACATAATTATGAACAGTATGTAATTTACACTATTATGTATGTTATTGCATATGCAATGAAACATTGTGTAATGAACAGAACATATTTTGATAAACATTGTTCAGCAACATTATGTAATGACTTATGACATAATGTTCAACAACATACGTATTGAGTATTATGTAATAAACAAAACATAATTATGAACATTTTAATTACGAAGATTCGATAACTTTTAGCAAACCAACTAAATGATAACCTGGTATAGTAGTGCATCTACTGATGCATTAATGCATCAGTAGGTGCACTACTCTACATTTCACTGAAGCATAGGGCACAAAATAGTCTGCTTCAGTTTTCCCATTAAGTCTGATGGATAAAGATGGCTGGTCATGGTCATGGTGATAAGGTTGCATAAATCGACAAAGTACACATTGTTAAGAAGTAATACGTGTGCCGAACACTTTAGCGGTCAGTTAAAGGTACCGGAAAGTTTTACGACAAATCTGGTTCATGTTCGGTGACAATGGATTGTCAAATCTATTTCAAAAAATTATTATTCCATCATATCATGTTTATATTCGGTTTAAATAGAGCCTGTGTATTACATAAACAGTATACAAACAGATTTAATTCAGAAATATTTTAATGAAAATTCGCTCATGTTATGCTAAACCTTCATTTAACCTTATTAGTATGCAAGGTAACAAATAAGTATTGTCCTAACAGAAAGATTGTCTTCTACTTATTTTTAAATTGTTTATCTTGATATTTTTAAGCCTATTCCCTTATTTTCATTTGATAAGAAAATACCTGGAAATAGGCTTTTCTCAATTTTCTGAGTCCGATTCTAAAAAGCCTCTTTTATTTTTATTGAACACAGTCTCAGAATAATTTTAATCAAACAACTTCATTTTCTTCACAACAGTTTTTATACAAAGAAAATTTAATTTTAAAGTTGATTTTTTAGACAGATAAAATTGCAATCGAAAATGCCTTTTTCATTACATGATTTTATCACCAAGCCTTTCTACTAACAAAAGAACAATATATTCACATCCACGAGAATGTAAATACCTTAGATCCTTCGCAAGACACAGCGAATGATCAGTAGCTTTGGGATCAAAGGCTTTTAATATTAAATTGTACATATATGAGCAATAAACCCAGTTTTGTCCTTTGAAAATAAAAATGATTAATTTTTATTTAGTCATTGAGTTTCAACAAGATAAATTTGCAGATAATGTAAGTTTAATTTTTATTTCGTCATGAGTTTCAACGAGATAAATTTGAAAAGAGGCCTATGTCAGTGCAAGAAAGACACGAGTACAAGGATCTTGCCCTGAGGGGAAACCTTTTTATTATCCCTTTTTACCACGTCATTTAGTCTAGCTATAGTTACCTCATTAAAAGCGTCGTTGACGAATCTTTGGATAAGTGAAGTCTTGCCGACTCTCGAGTCTCCAACTAGAACTACTTTACACTCGTAATCTACTTCTTCAGCGTCATCCATTGTTTGTCCACTGTAAACCATACATCATAGCATTAACTCACAATTAATAAGGAAACAATGACTGGTTACGAGAAATTAATATTTATAAAAGGGAAAAATAGTAGCAAAGTATAGAAGCAGAAATAAGCACCAGTAATATCAGCAGTAAGAGGAGCAAGGTAAATTAAATTTTTAATTTACCCAGTAAGAGGAGTACGTGATGTACCTACTAAATATAAGTAATAAAACGACATACAGGCATAAAATATTACTTTAACTTTTAAATAAAATATAAGTGAATACATATTCTTGTAATAAAAAATATGAGCACATAAAACTGTTTATTCACTTTCATAATATTTATAAGTTAAAGTCATATTAAAAGCCTATATAAATATATTTGAGGATATACGTTGTAATAAGCGTCCTCTGTAGGCTCAAAGGAATCTATTAACTATAATAGATTAATAACTAAATAATCATGAGACTAATTTAAAGGTTTACAGTCTAATCTAGAACGAAGTGACACGTCTTTAAACAATCAAAATAAGTTTATAAATATTAATGTTTTACACATGTGTCTTTATGCATTTACGTATACATAGATGTATGGATATACTCTCTTTGTTGGCACGCTTACTCGTTATACTAGAAAAATGGTTGGACCGATTCAAAATAGGTTATTGTCGGTAGTAATTCCTTCATTAATTGATATTAGAGGAAAAAAATTTAAGGTTAAGAATCCGACGTTTCGCTCCAGCCATATGAGGCATCTTCACTCCAGAGGTGTTCATTATACATGATACATAATTTCTCCCTCCTCATAGTTACAGTCTTCGTCCTCAAAGATTTGATCGGATACAGGAATAAATACAGGAATCAACTTTCAATTTCGGTTCTACAGAGCAGTATTTTCATTTAAGCAATGCCTCTCATATAGTGGATTCGACATGTAGGATTCAATACCACATTTCAAAACCACTGCATCACAGTACTTTTAATGCACTTACTTGGGTTACATCTATCAGATGTCTTGTCCCATAGAGATATATTACTAGAGGGGTCCTATAGGTTAAATTGTGAAACATCGAAAAAGTAACCTGACCACTTTCGGTTGTAAATATAATCAAATAACCAGTACCAAATTACAATAACTTATAAAGAAGAACGTTAAAAACATAAATCAAAACACAAACAATACGCGGGAAGCCGAAATCAATTGACTTATTTTAACCTTAACTAACTTGTTGAAGGAGGTTTCAATAAGGTTACACAGAGCCCCTGAGAGCCCCAAAGTGTATCAGGCCTCTCAATGTATTGAAAAAGGCTATGCTCCCTCTAGTATATATCTCTATGTTTTGTCCAATGTGCGGAACAGTGACAGAATTATTACTATCCTAAGGCCAAGCGGAACAATAATATAATGCCTGGGTTTAACGTGAATTTCCATACTAAACCTGATATTTTCATATTTAAACCCAAAGGGGCACACGCGTTTCAACTAGGGGTTAAGACCTCGCTAGAATGTGCGATTATGAATGTATTCAATAATCATCGGGGATGGGGGCTATACGCAACATTTTTTTTAATCTTAAGAGAGGCTCTAACAATATAACAATTTACTATAATAACAATTTAGAGACCTCTGTCCTAGCCTATGACAGAGTGACAGACGGACACAGAACACTAAACAACTTATGGTTTCATCAAGAATAACTAATTTAATAACTTAAATCTATATTTCTTTTGCAATTTTCTCCTAATAAATTAAACGGTTTTATTAAGCGTGAATAAGAATTAAGACAATCAAATTAAATAACAAATATTTTTGATTTAGTATAAATAATAAAAAATTCAGGTACGGGATCACTACAATTTTTTCTAAAAACGTTTTATCCGCTACGTCTTCAGACAAGAAATATCAGCTTTAATCCAAGCTGTCACCTATCCACCCACCAATCACGCTTGATGATGCTCTAAAAAATTGAACCGAAAAACTGTTGATAACAATTTATTATTATTATTATTAAAGATTGGGGTTGGAGTCGAGGATAGACCCCATTTGCACTGCGACTGGAAGTCTATTGAACAATCCCCTCAATTGGTCCAGGTCAGAATAATCTTTTTCCCCGGACTAGGTCTAGGATCTTTTTGACCAGTGATTTATTGGTAGAGTCAAACTTAGTGAGAGTGCTGCTACCAAAGTTGGAGAGCCTTTGAAAGGCTAGGGCTTTACATCTCAGAAGTGAGAGGCAGTTTCGGTTTCCGATTCACAAAGCCTACACACTGGGTTACCTTTAAAGATACCAATGGTATGGAGATGTTTTCGGAGTTGACAGTGACCAGTCAGTAGTCCAGTTACTGTTCTAAGGTCCCTTCTGCTTAGACTGAGGAGGTCCTCAGTTACTTTGGGACTGGGTCCTTTTAACATAAGTTTACTGTGCCTCATGCCAGAGGATTTGTTCCAGTGGTGCAGGTGATTGGTTAAGAGCCAATCTTTAATTACACCTTTGGCTATGGCTTTGGGTATGGCTACAATGGGTTCAGGGCCCACAGGAGTGGTCTCAGACCCCTTTTTTGCAAGGATGTCTGCTTGCTCATTACCTTCAATTCCCTTATGGCCGGGCACCCATCTGATTGCAACATCATTGTTGAGTGACAAGGTCAGAATGTTTTGTAAGCACTCCCAGACAAGCTTGGAGTTGACTTTGTATGAACCAAAAGCTTTAATGGCAGCTTGGCTGTCAGTAAAAATATTTATAGAAGTCTGATTAGGATTAGGATAACAATTAGATAACAAATTTATATGAATTAAACTATTTATGCATGTTTATTAAATGAAAGAACTAAGACTTTTTAAAAAACGTAAATATTTTTAAAAAGATTTGGCACATGATGAAACTTGGAAAATTTTTGGTCTTATATTATGACTACATCCGTGCCAAATATCAATCAATGCTATATCATTTTTACGTGATTCATGAATTTTTGAAATTTTTGCTAAGCTAATTTTGACGGTTAATGATGTCATGAATAATCATTTTACGAGTAGCACAACTAGATCCATAGATTGATTTACGTGCCAAGCTTCAACTCTCTTGCATAAAAACACAATAACATACACACATAAAAGCGGACAGAAAACTTTGTAATAACTATTTAGAAGGTCTCAAAAACATCTGAAACGGATAATTCAGGTGAAATCTCGGTTTTGAATTTTTAATGCAAACATAATACTTTCCCTATATGCCAGCACTATAATGATGAAAAGTAAAAACCTATTGCAATCTCCTAAAAATATTAGTAGCAAAAATAATAATGTTAGAAAGAGAAAACAATTTTGATAATAAATAGAATAGATGTGACAAAAGCTACAATTACAGCAAAGAAAAATCGTCATAAAACATTTCATTAAAAGGATAGGAATTTTGGGAGAAAAATTAATTATAAAAGTACGGGGTTACAATTTAACCGAAGAAGAGAGGTAAAAAGCTCATTTAGGAGAAAAATGTCATCAAAAATAATGGGTATAAAATATGGGATACCTTTTTGTTTTATTTACTTAGAAAACAATACTTTTAGTCTGAGAAGATAAAACAGAGACAAATTGTTGGAAGCTAAGAAACATTAATCATAACTTCCCCTCTTGCACCTTCCTTTTATTTTCCTCTTTTCTTATCACACTCATTCTCTTCTAACATTCTTCTTATTCCCTTTTCCTTACCACTTCCTTAGACTTTTCGCCTCTCTTATACAAGGTTTTCTTCACCCACATTTGATACTTTCATCACCCACTTTCTATTATCATTTATCGGTCTTCTCTTCTTACATCAACCTTCCTGGTCGATTATATATATATATATATATATATATATATATATATATATATATATATATATATATATATATATATATATATATATTATACTATATATATATATATATATATATATATATATATATATATATATATATATATATATATATATATATATATATATATATATATATATATATATATATATATATATATATATGCGCGACACAAATGGTCAGCACGAATTATTTCATTCATATATTTTGTAATTTTATTTTCATAATAATGTATTTAGATAGATCCAAAAAGAAATTAATTCAATTTAGTTTGTGCTGGCCAAAAAATAATATCTCTTGTATTTTTAACCGTCAATAATGATTAAAAAAAGTCCAAATTTAGAATAAGTCAATTCCTTTGTACAATACCAAAGTATACTAAGTTTCAATTCAATACGGATAGTTTATCAATGGTTTTTGTTTAATCACTAATGTTAAACAACATCCAGGGAGGTCAGTACTTGGATATGTGACTATTGTGTCTGAAACGGATGTTTTTACAGTCTGAGAAAAATGTAAATTAGGTGATTTTAATTTTTTAAGGACAAGCGAAGACAGTTTGAAGAGGGAAGAATGATCGTAGCGTGTACGATATTCATCCGAGGTGCACTGTACATGATTTTTTTGTTAAACACTGTTAAGTCATAATTGTGGGTTAATGACATCATACATATTTAATAAACTATAGAGTTTTGGACATTTAAAAGATCAATTACGAAAATAAGCTTATGAGATGGGGCCATGGAGAGGAAGGAGATGGGTTTTTAAAAAAAGCAGTCTCACTGATCAAGAATATGTAAACACACACACAGACAGCTTTGAGAAAACCACTCACTCAGAAGGCCTTTAGAACACCTGAAACGGATAATGCCGGTTTCGGATTATTTTGCAAACACAATACTTTTCCTATATACCTACGGTATATAGTAATAAAGTATAAAATATCTACAGATTACTCCTATAAAAATCCACTATCTCTGATTGATGCCAGGAGGAAGCCGAGATTTCATTACATATTGATAGGTGAGCTCCATATTCCATAATCAGAGGTACCGGTAGGGAGAAGACGAAGGGGGCAGACAGTAAAAAAAACGTATTAAAATCTTTATTATGAGACCTAGCATGTATGGCAACAGGAAGAGTCACAGGGTTGAGATTAACCGAATTACGATGGTTGTGTATGGGTAGAGAAAGGAGGGTTTTAATGTGAAACGTGTTACATACACTAAATTGGGACTAAATTGGGCTTTGCGCGTAGTGGAAGAAGAAGTAATAGGGTATGATACATTAGGTGTGATGTCGTTCCGTCGACAAATCATTCCGTCGACAAATCACTCCGTCGACAGTCGACGGAAAAATTTGTCGACGGAACGAAACGAGTTGTTGCGTCGACAAATCATTCCGTCGACAAATCACTCCGTCGACAAATAACTTGTCGATGCAATGATTTGTCGACGGAGTGATTTGTCGACGGAATGATTTGTCGACGCAACAACTCGTTTCGTTCCGTCGACAAATCATTGCATCGACAAATCATTCCGTCGACAAATCACTCCGTCGACAAATAATTTGAGTTTGTCGACGGAATGATTTGTCGACGGAACGAATCGGGTTGTTGCGTCGACAAATCATTCCATCGACAAATCATTCCGTCGACAAGTTATTTGTCGACGGAAACGATTTGTCGACGCTTGTGATCTGTCGATGGAATGATTTGTCGACGCAACAACCCGATTCGTTCCGTCGATCAATCATTCCGTCGACAACTCAAATTATTTTGTCGATGGAACGATTTGTCGACGCAATGATTTGTCGACGCTATGATTTGTCGATGAATGATTGTCGACGAAGTGATTTGTCGACGGAACGATACGGAGCCGATACATTAGTAACAGGGTATATATATATATATATATATATATATATATATATATATATATATATATATATATTATATATATATAAATATATATATTCTTGTAAAATAAATTTTAAATTAGTGTAAAATTGGCATGGCGAAAGGTTGAGCTACTTATCATCTTGTTCTTCTATATCGTTTATCCTTCTGCAAGTTATTTTTTAATTATTGTTTAAAATCTCGTGTTTTTTTCTAACCTATACACATATAAATTGATAACTTATTGAATTAAAGTCAAATGAACCGGGATACATATATTGAATCAAACTAATTAAGTTTAATATGTATATTAAGGTCAAAATAAAGCAATTTATCAGAATTAGTGAATGACTTTTACATCATTTTTTAATAATGTTTTTATACAATTATTTTTATTCATTCATTATATTATAAAAATATATTGGTATGGAATGAATTAGTATTTTACTAACAATTATTAAAACAATATACTAAACTAATTCTTTTTGACTATATTTTAAATGAGGGATTGTAAAACTTTTTATCAAAAAATTTGGCGGATTCCTAGTTTGATTCCTGCCTGGAGTTTCGCCTACGCTGCGTTATATTTAAAGAGATATAACTACTTAAGAGGTGAATGAGGCTATAGAACATATCATTTGCTCTGATAAAAAAAGAGGTCTGTTTACAAGTTACAACCTAACTTGCCTCAGTAAAATCTTATACAACCAAACCTTATCCATCGCTATCCCATGGTACTACTATATCTCTAAGTTCTGTTGTTATAATTATTACTGAAGTTTCAGATTCCTAGACTTAAATAAGCCCAATGCCTCACTACCTGCTAAAGCCAGTTTTTATGGATCTAGGACCTTATCATGGTTTCTACTTATATTGCCTCTATGTAACCCCTATCATTAAGACTAAAAATTTATCTACCAATTTACCTTATATGTTAATTCTTCAACGTTTAACAACTAACTAGTTTATTATTTATACAATTTATTTTAATTAATATATTCACACATCCAAAATTTATTTACAGATTATAAAATTGTTTTTATAATTTATTTTACACATTTAATTAACATTTCTTAAAATTTAATTTACTTAACAAATTTTGATTTATTATTGTCAATTTATTTTTTATAAATTAATAAAGCTTATTTATTTTTTTATTATCTTAACTTTCATTTTATATTATTTATTTGTTATTTAAATTTAATATTTGCGTTACTGTTAAGTTTATTTTAATTTTATTATTTTTATATGTTATTGTTATTTTTGGTATTTTAGGTGTTATTTTTTTGTTTTTTATTGGACCTTTTTTAATTAATTGTTTTTGGTTAAGAAATTAATCAAAGTAAAAATATAAAAATTACATACAAGCCGGGGCGAATAAAACGATAATTAATTGCGGTTTTAGTATACTCGCTTTTAGTAAGGCTTGTGGACGGTCACTGAAATGCTTGTCTGGGTTTCCAAACGGATTTTTAGAACCGCCCCTCCCTAGCAACCGTTGGCAAGGGGGGCAAAACACTCCCTAAATAACCCCCTTTGTTTTTGCATTATATTTTGGGACAAATTCATTCAGTCCGATATTATTTCAAAAATTTTAGAGACCTCCACTCTAAAATAATTCAAATTCCAAAAATAATACAGTATATTTGTTTTAGTTAATGGAACAAAAAAGATGTTATATACATTCTCTTTTAAATTTCTCAATATTATTTTTCTATTTTCTCAAAAATTTAATTCACAGACTCATTCATGTATTTTGGCCTGTTTCGAAATCTATTAAATAATTAAAATAATAAATATATTAATATAAGGTTGGTATTCTTCACGATGTAGGTCTTTCTGTGTATCTTTAAGTATGTGTGTCATAAGTCTAGAAAATGCTTTTTTGCAAATTAGAGGTACAATGTTTAAATTATATGTTATTACCAGTTTCAACAAACTATTAACAATAACCCATATGATAACTATTAACTATTTATAACATATGATAATTAGCTTTATTAACATAACAATATAATTTCATTTAATAACATAAATAGGATTAATTAAGAGGAAGTTGCACTCATTACTCATTGCAATTTTAGTTATAATAAAACAATATTAACATTAATTCTATTTAGCGTGAGCAAAAGCTCTTAATTTATGCTTATTTATAATGAAAAAAATAGATATAAATAAAAACAGGGGAAATATTTCCATCCCTAGACAATGTTCGCTCCTTTACCTAGTTTAGGAGCAGTTGAGTAACATGTATATAAAAACCCTACATTCTTACATTTTACTTCATTTTTGCGGTTATTTGGAATTTGCAGAGGGTTAAAAGAGTCTTATCTGAAAGGTCTAAAAATAAAATTGGTATTAAATTGTTCAGTAGGGGCAAGGGGAGCAAAGGGTCGCTTAGTCTTTTTACAGCCAGTCGCGGGCCGCATTCCTTAAATTGCGGGGGGCTTGTCAAAAGCCAAGCCTAGAACAATGTTCAAAAACTAGTAAGATAAGAAACAATTAAATAAAGAGCGGCCGCCTTTCATATCAATTCTCATTTCGGATTTGGTGAATTCTAATTATTTTAGCGATTTTTTATTTTCACAATAAAAAGATAAAAAAGCTATTTTGCCTTCTGTGAATTGCCGAAAAGGAGTTGATAAAATACAATCCCTGTGATCTTTTATTTCATAGGACTCTTTTTAAAATCATTTTTACACCTAGTATTCTAGCAAAATTGTCTTCAGTTATATTTCAAGATCTGACGAAGATACTCCGTTTTGTTTTTCCGTTTAATGCTAAAGTTCCCCAATTCTTATACTTTGAGAATAAATTTGACTTTAGTAAAACACCAGCGTAACTGCTGGTGTTTGTTGCGGGTTTAGCATACTTTAAAATTTAAGGAATAGGGCCGGCGACTGGCTGTAAAAAGACTAAGCGGCCCTTTGCTAGAAAAGTTTGCCCAGGCCTGATATAGATACTAACTATCCACATAGAGTCAAGTATTAAAGCCTAGCATAGACAATTTTCTCTCTGTTACCTAGGTTAGAAGCAATATTGCTTAATATGTAAAAACAATCTAAAAATGGGCTTTTCCGCTTATTTTTGACCATTTCTAAAAGCCATACGTGCCTTATCTAAATAGACTATTCAATGTAAGTGGTATTGAATTGTTCAGGACGGTCCTATCTTAAAGCAGAATACAGTTAATATACGCTAAGTTACCAGGTTGCTAAAAAAATGTGGCAAAAACTAAAAAAAATGCTCAACTTTTTCGCTCAATTTGGCTATTTTGGACTTTTTTACTACTAAAGCCTCTTTATGAGGCCCAACCAATAGGAGCACTTATTGAAGAACCTTAAAATCATCGAATAAGTAAGTAATATTCAGAATAGGCTGTAGAAGTGGTGTTTGCATGTCTTGCTAGTCATATTCTTTAAAAACGCAATACACTAAAGTATGACTGGCTTAGTATAAGAAGAGAGTAAGGCACTATGATCTATGAACCCAGTATTAATTGTTTTTAAATATAATTTATAACAACTTAATTATAATTTCAATTAATAATAATTTTATAACTTAATGAACTTAAGGAATCTTAATAAAAAGTTCATGTATATTCACTAATGTAAGTTAGTAGTTGGTAGATGATTTCTTAACAAAGCAATCTTTTAATTGTTTAAGGTTTTTTTTATTAAGAAAAATTATAAAAATCCATCGATAAGTTATAAAGAAAGAAGCCTTTGTTCGTATTTTATTAACAAAAGAGACATATTCCTATGTATAAGAACTGAATTGGAAATTCAAATAAGAGCAAACAAAGATATTCTTGAATTATCAAAAAATGTTTATGGAAATCAGGAAATTTTTTATTGGTTGATTTTTCTCTTAAATAATATACGCTTCCTTTATTAAATATGTCTTGCAATATCATTAATGCAAATAACCTTGGTTGAAAAAAATTTTATACATCCTTTGTTTGGTTATTGTGCTCATATTATTATTGGAATTTAAATTTAATAAATTGACTACCTATACTGTAGTTATATTATTCATATTTTTAAATCCTGTTATATTGATATATACAATTTAAATTATAATTACAATTATATATATATATATATATATATAATATATATATATATATATATATATATATATATATATATATATATATATATAATATAATTGTAATTATAATATACCATATTATATATATATATATATATATATATATATATATATATATATATATATAATATGGTATCTCAACCTAATTTTTTAAGGGACAGAACTGGCAAGGAAGGCAACAGTCTGATCTATCACATTGAATAAATAATCCCAAAGTTAATACAAGCGGGAATAATTTAAGCTACTGTGTTCTAGAATGTTGGAGGAGAACATATTACAGCTCCCACAGCAATATTTATTGGATCATTAAATTAAAAAAATCAATAAACTTGGATCATTTGGGAAGTAGCTTTACCAGATTATTTAAAAAATTATAACCAATTCTTCTCTGAGGCAATAAAACAGAAATCTCAAGGTTGTGCTAGTGGTGGTCTTCTCATACCATTTACAACAAGATGCCTTCTGGTTAAATAGTAACAAGAAGACCTTAAACAATTAAAATATTGATGATCAAAAATTCATCTACCAACCACTAGCTTACATCAGTGAATATACATAAACTTTTTATTAAGATTCCCTAAGATACAAAATTATTATTAATTGAAATTATAATTAATTTGTTATAAATTATTACTTTTTTAAAACTTAATGCTGATTTTATAGATCATAGTGCCTTACTCTCTTCTTATACTAAGCCTGTCATACTTTAGTGTATTGCGTTTTTAAAGACTGTGACTAGCAAGACATGCAAACACCACTTCTACAGCCTATTCTGAATCTTACTTACTTATTCGATGCTTTTAAGGTTCTTCAACAAGTGCTTACAGAATCAAGACCGGCTTTAAGTCTCTTATTAAGGTTGAATAAACTTATGTAATTTTTTTTTTTACATAAGTCCACAAAGTGGGAACAAAACAGTAAAAAAGCGAATTGATTAAATTAGTGAGAGGTAGCCACAGATAAAAATCCCCCAAGGGAGAGATTTCTGTCAAGTTTGGGGTCAAGGGTCAAAATTCCAGTATTGTGACCTAATTTTTTTTTTTAATTTTTAGTACCGGTGATCTGATCAGTATACCAAATAGAAACTTTTTCCTCTAACGATTGGACCTCAAAATAATTCTGGCATAGTGGTCCACATGTCTGGCGCATTACCTTTGGGATAGGTGTTTCTAAACGAAATTGGTCTCATTAAAAAGCTGAGTCAGTTTACTAAAGGACAAACTTCTAACTATGACAAATATTTTAGAACTACTGCCCAAAAATTTGCATGAAAAATGATTTTTCATGCAAATTTTTGAGCAGTAGTTCTAAAATATTTGACATAGTTAGTAGATTTTCTTAAGGAAATTTACTCAGCTTTCTAATGAGACCAATTTCGCCTTTCTAGCTAGAACAGTTAAAACCCTATTAACAATTTTATGATGTAAGGTCAAATATTTGTTTAAAATATTAAATTTGAGCTTGTGGGAAAACGGTTGGAGATCGGGGTTTATATTATAGGACGTTTTTTGTTCCCTTTGAGGAGTACTATCACCTCCTTTTCTGGTGGACACTTTATATGAAACACCCTGCATATATTACTCAACTGCTCCTAAACTAGGTAAAGGAGCGAGCATTGTCTAGGGATGAAAATAGGCTCCCTGTTTTAAGCTATACGGTACTCTACTCTAAAGCCTTTAGTAAAATTTAAGAATTTTAACACTTGACTCTATTGAACAATTTAATACCAATTTCATTTCTTAGTCCCTTTAGATAAGGCACTTCTTATTCTCAGAAAATCCCACAAATCACTAAAATGAAGAGAATTTAAGAGTTTCAGGGTGTTTGTACATATATTACTTTAGTACTTCTAAAGTAGATAACAGAGAGAATTGACTATGCTTTTCTAAAACACTTGTTTCTACTGAACAATTTAAAACCAATTTCATTTAGTTAGGGCGTTAATGGCACTCAGAATGTTTTTGAAAATCACTAAAATAAAGAGAATTTAAAATTTTTTCAGGGTGTTTATACATATATTATTATTACTCTATAGCTTCCAAACTAGATAATGGAAGGAACATTGAATATGCTTTGGATTAAACACATTTGTTAACAATTTTATTACTTAGTTCTTTTAGGTAAGGCACTCACGGATCTTAGAAAAAAGCCTAAAAATTTGGGAAAAGACGTTTTTCCTGTAACATAACTTCAGTGAATCTATAAGAGCTGTTTAAGCTCTGGGGTAGAAGGAATGGAATGTGGACCCCACCCCGGCTAGCTGGTGTCAACACGCTCATTGCTCTGGACACCACCGTGTCCCTGAGTCTTGTTAGTCTGTCCTAGAGTATTAAGTGACTCAATACATTCCTGGACAAGCTTAATCAATAAGCAGTCAAACCTTTAAAGACAACTTGATTCTCTGAACACCCTTTAAATATTTTTCTTTAGAAGGGATATCTACCTTGTTGTGCAGAGCAGTCGATATATGTTAGTTTTATACATTTCACATTTCTTTTGGATTTTTGCTTACTTTTTTTTATTTTCATACTTTTCATCATAGTAAAAATACCTAAAAGTTTTACTTTATTCCCAGTAAAAACCTAAGTGAACTAAATCTTTATGATGACCGTTTAACATCACCATTGCTATCAATGTTTCCACTATATTCTTTGGTTGACCCTGATCTCAACCCAATATTTGTAAAAATAATATACTTTTTAACCAACAAGGTTTCTCTCAGAGGATCATACCAGAGAAACGGATTTAAAATGGGGGGGGGGGGATACTAATTTTAGATAAACTATGAAGTATAGAAACTTAAATTGCAAAACAGTAAAAACTCTTGACCAGGAAGGGGGCTCGGGCTCTAATTCCAAAAATTAAACACATGCTTAAGTTAAAATATGTAATATGAAATAGAGGGGATGGAGGTTTTCTCTTACACCACCTAAAAGAAATCCTATACATAAAGTGGCCAATATTTTGCAAAAATGATAAGCCATTTAAAATTAATATTTCAAAATAATAATAATAATAATAATAATAATATTATTATTATTATTATTAACCGATAGATGATGGGACCAAACATTATTAACAGATAGAACAATAGATGCTAATAGGCCTCATATTAAACTCTCTCTCGCAAAAACTGCTAGAAAACTTTACTTAATAGATGTTGCCATACCTAATACTCATAATTTAGAAAACTCATTTCAAACTAAAATTAATAAATATCTAAAATTAATTGAAAAATTTAAATTACAATGGCAAGTAAATAAAAACCGTCATCATCTCAATAGTAATGTCAGCCACTGCTATAGTCCCTAATAGTATTCAGAACTCATTAAAACATTTAAACCTTCCTGACAATTTTTATACAACTCTACAGAAAGCAATAGTTCTAGACACATGCAGTATAGTTCACTGTTTTCTGTCTTGATAAATATAAAATAAATAAGAAAAGAAAATTTGCACAGTGTCCGCTCTTCAATTAACCACTTTCTAAGTGAGAACAAAAACTTAAACATAATAATAATAACAAAATACATAACTATATTTTTGAATTTTTAGCCTCAAATACAAATAAATAATTAATTTTGATTATATAATTTTATTTATAGCTTTGTAATTGAACTCAAGTGGAAAGTCAACCGTTAAATTAAAATAGTTAAAAACCATAGAGTATAAAAATTAACAGGTAAAAACAATGTAAATTAAATTATTTCACAAATTTAATTATTGCAAGCATGTGAAACTATTCAAAAACATTGAAATACCATGTTGTATCAATTGTTCAAACAACTAGGTATACAGAGAAAGGATAAATTAAATTAATACATTTTACATTTGACTAAAAAGACCATAACTAACTGAAGCTATAATATGTGTGTAAAATCAGTCAAACTTCTTTTTGCAGTACCATAATTCATATTATGGCAGGTTCCATAAGGAACCTGCCATGGCAACCTAGGAATTTCAATATATATAGACATAGAAATTCCTTAGTATTTTGATATTTATTTTCTTTTTCCAAGATTTTATAGCAACAGACCTGATGAGGTGTTCTTTTAAATAATCCTTACTCCACGTATACGATATGGACAGGAGATCATGCAACCAAAGAGACTTATACTACCAGAAGGGTTATGGATACAAGGGCTCTTACTATCATTGCCTGGGTAGCTTGGTACTAGTAGTAGTAGTAAGAGTAATATGGGGGGAGTGGTAGAAACTACCAGGCAAGTAGGCCACGTTGTTGGGCCCTTTTTGCCAGCTCCCTAAGATAGTGTTCTACTCCTTTTAATTTCAAGTGTAGGTATATTTAATCTAATCTAGACAGAAGAGCCGTGAATTTCTATGGTTCCTCTCATGCTTTTTCCAGCAATCATACATATTTTCACTGACTCTTATAGTCTAGTGCTCTCACTGTTAAACCAAACCTCCACACACTTTAAACTACAAGGCAGAAACAGTATAGTATTGTTATGAATCTACAATAAGGGTCCTAAATTTTGCCTATACCCACTTTCATTTAAGGTAAGGAATCTTTAACGAGTACCTGACAACGCAAAGACTCGAGACCACCGGCTTTACGTCCCTTCTGAAGGACGTAGTACCTACGCAGAATTTTTATCCCTCTCATTAAAATCCTAGAAGCCCGTGCTGGGATTGAACCCATGACTAAAGTCCATTCATTCTGTATTGGCCGCGTACCTTAACCACTACACCACGGGTGACTCCAGCTTGGTAATATAAATGTACATTAGTGGTGTCATTTTTTTTTCAAATAAATACAATTTCAAGTAAATACAAGGATCTTGAATAAAAGGGATGACTCACCAAGTCAATTTGGCATACAAAAAAAGTGACCTCATCGAAAACTAAAAAAATAGAGAGAATTCAACACAAAACACATGTCAAAAACCAACTGCGCATGCTTGGTACAAACTACGCATGCTTACAATTCTTATTACAGCGCAAGTTTTAAATTTTAGAGGTAAACATACCTCTTGATGATTTCCCATTGTTTATTGCTTGAGAAGGTTACAACAAAACAGGCTTAAATTATCACTCACTGAAGTGGCAAAGTATAGTCCAACATTTGAAATTAAATAAGCACAAATTACTCAACAAGCACCACAAATGTAACAATCACGAGAAGCACAGAAGAAAGTTGAGAAGCAAACTTGACAACCTTGCTACATAACCTGCGTTTGGCACCTTTTATTTCGTTATAACCAAGGGAAAGGTAAGTTTGCTCCTATTTCTTTAACTTATACAACTTCTATGGGGTCAGAAAAGTTCCTTAATGCGTCATCCCCTTTATTCAAGATCCTTGAATAAAATATTACATCATTTTTGACAATTTGTCTTAAATTAAGTAAAATGGATTTAAAATAAGTTTTAACTACTATCCATTGCATATATTCTTTAAATATCTGTGTTGTATAAAGTGATTTAATATGGCATCACTAAAAATGCCTCCAGTTTGTAGTGGAAAAAGTTTGTAATGGAAAATTTGTGCGCAGATAGAGGCTGTATAGTCTCTAGACTCCGTAAAGTAGGATGAATAAGTACCGTTGATATCTAATAGATATTTCCACACTTCTAGTCCCCTTATCACAGGGTTATTCAACACCAGTCCTCTCTCTAGTAATATAAGATCTTTGAGTCTATCCCTTTAACCGTCTATCTAACAATTTTCTTTTACATCCTTTCAGACTCTTGACCATTAAGCGGCATCAAGATAATTATGTGGCCCCTTAGCTCTGCGGCCACATAATTTATTAGTTAATTTCTCATCGTTAGTTGTTACTTGAGTTATACGTTATAGCCTGAACTTACGGTGAAGCAATTTGGTTGGCATTTGTTCAATTATTTTGTTTTAGGCCGCCCAAGGGTAAAATTATACTCCCACATATGTCTCTATGATGACTCACCAGGAATGATCTTATTTGCTTCTGAAATTTGGGACATAACTTGGGTTTGTCAAATTATATTTAACATAATGTTCTCGATCGTGTTCAAGGTCTTTTGAGCGAAAACAGCATAACTACAAAATAGCATAATCATTCTTACCTAATTATCAATTCGATAAGTTCCATCTTTTTGACTAAAGGATGAGTTTTCAATCTAAGTACGACGGTTAGTTAGGCAAAGCATAAAAATGATACGGAAATATCAATGATATCGTTTAAATAAATTATCTAATAATTAGTCAAATAAATTGTAGAAACTCATAAGCTTACACCGGGTTTAATGAAAAAAAAAAACGTCACACTATAAGCGCGGAACACGAACTAAAACTAAAAGAAGAAAGTACTTAGCAAGATGATTCGCTGAAATAAAGGGAGTTTGAAATCAGAGTTGCCAACTTACGAATTTCTGTCTACTTAAAGATTTAATAATCTTACCCGTTCTAGCTTAAATTAGCTGAAAGTCAATATTATTTACTTTTATTTAAAGCGGAAAAGAAAACTTAATTAAAACAGCAACATAACTAATAAAACGCCCTTAATTTAGCATAGACACCCAGGCAAAAACAAGATGCGGGATGCGGCCCTCGCGGCCTCTTGGTCGCTATGCGGCGTAAGAGCTGGGGGCCGCTTCGCGGCCACATAATTGTTGTTCTATAGCAGTTTGTCATATAAATAGTATATATAAGTGGCATACTGCTACGATTTAAGCGAATTTTCAAATGGATTAGTCAAAAAACGTGATTTGTTTACAATATGTTATATATGCCAATCGATAAAACCGAAATTAATGCTGCTAATGAAATTGAACTTCGTATTTTTTTTTAAACATACGTATGAAATCTCATCCCAATCAAATAGCTGTTTGAATTTTTGTGATTATTTTAAATTTTCGCTGATTCATTACTAAGGATGTATGACGTCACACATATTTTATGAACAATAAGGTCCGGAAAATTAACAAGATTGAGTTTTGTACCAAGTTTCGTTTTGATCCAAGAAAGTATTCAAAAGTTATTGTATCTCATGGAGACGCCTAGAAACAAAAATCTATATATATATATATATATATATATATATATATATATATATATATATATATATTATATATATATATATATATATTCATGATCAGTGAGTCCCCTCCTTCTTTTTAAAACCACCTCTCCTCTTCTTAATGACACCAATTTCATGGGCCAAAATCAATAAAAGGAACAATAATTTATTATTAATAGAAACATTAAGTTAATATTGGTTAATAAATATCTAAATTTTGAAACCCACAAAGCCAAGTGGCCAATGAGTTTTAGAAAGAAAGCGCTCTATTATCCTTACAACTGATTTAAGCTGTCTCTGATAAAACCAGCTTACTTGTTTGTATGAATTTATGCATCTTTTAACTTACCAAAAATACAAAAAATATCTCTATTTGAGATATTTTTGGTAAGATAAAACCAAAAAAAAAAATATATCTGTATTGTCTGTAAACAGCTCTGATGACGTAAAGTCGACAAATGTAAATTTAATAGTATACATTTTTTTATACAATTGTGGTAGACAATATATTTATCGTTTTTAATTCTAGTGTATTTCTTTTTTTTATTAAACATCATGGTCTTTTTGATTGCCCTTAATATTATTTATACCCTTAATCTTTAGTACGGGCAACAGGGGTTGATAAATTCAGAGCAGTATTCAAGAACATTACTAGCAATCAAGTAAGACTTATTCCTGTTATTTAAATGGGAATAAGTCTCACTCTTGAATACTACCTTGAGAGTTTTAGGTAAACTTATTTAACTCCAAACTTAGGCCATGCACGAATTAAGAATAACATTATATTCTTAATTTTGCTTCCATACTTTATGTAAATTATGTACATAGGCTAGAAGCAATGCAAATGATTTGATGTATGACAATCAATAAATGTAACAGGCTGTTGCTGAATTATTTAGAGAACTGTTTATCGGATTTAAATAGGCCTACTTTAAGTTATCTTGCACAATATCTCAAGATAAGACAAACAAGATAAGTGATGATAGCTAGCCTAATAGAAAAGTTATATTTTCTAAGGCTTATGGAGTAGGAAGAAATGGACATGGTATGTGTATTAACTAAATTTAATTAAGTTATTTCACGGTATATTCATTATTCTAGCAAATGATTATAAAATTGCAGTTTCTCAGGAAAGGCTATCTTGAGAATTATTAAATCCAATGGAATCAAATTCAAAATACATGAATTAAAAGTTTTAGAGTTAATCACAAAAAATCAATAATGCAATAAATCATATTATGGACCTTGCATGAAAACTCAGTGTCATCATCTGAAAAAGTATTAGTTGATTTCTTTTCATTTAATTAAATATGTTAAGCAACCAGCAGTTAGCGTGTGATTAGACTTAAGGTATTGAAAGAAAAACAAAATTGAAAAATTTATTAAAATATAATCTAAGAAAAATGTACAACCTGATATATATTTATCATTGGTAACTAATTTAACTATCTAATAACTACAATAATGCTTTTTAATAAAATGGCAAATTTAACGACTAAACCTAAACACAGAATAATTTAAAAATAGAAAAAGCTTACAGTAATGGAATTACAATAAAATTACAGAAATATTTGAGCAATGATAATCAATGTATAATTTTTACGTTTAAAAAGTGATTTTCCAAAATATGAAATTAAATAAAAAATTATATAAAATAAACTTATAAAATTATGGCAATGTCAGAAAAACGTCTAGAGGAACATGCTATAACAATAAAATTTGGAAGATCACAACTATAACCTGCATGCAACTGCCTGTGCTAATAACATTTTGAAAACAACACAATATTTAATGCCATCATTTAGTTCCTGAAAAGATGTGTTTCTATTTTTATCTGAAAGCAAGACAGGATAACTATCCTGTCTTGTATAGTTAAGTCTTAAATATATCATTATCAATATATTTAAAATTAGTCTAGGATAACTCTTAATAGAACGCTCCATTTAGAAAACCAATAAAAAAAGAAAACCATGTTGGCGAATAAATCTTGATTGGAGAATCTAAAATACTACTCCTGAAGTATAAATAGAACAAAAACAAATTATTGGTTTCTTTATGAACGAATATCATAGACTACATCGTAAATAATAAAGGAACTGTTTTTCTAATAATTTAATTCAATTTTCCAGAACTAACTACAGAGCAAATTTCACTCCTTGCAGAGTCTCACTAGAACACCTTGTGCCCTAGGTTCATATTATACTAGTTAAACTCAAGATAAACTGATCAAAAGTTTTTGTAAGTGTACTTTTGTGTTCAAATCAAGTGGAACCATAATTATTTATTAATTTATTTGATTCTAGGTAAGACTTAAGTTCACAGGCATTTTCCAAAAGCAGGGTGTTTTAATGTTTACCCTTGATCCTACTGCTTGTTATCATAAGCTCGATCTCAATGTATTTTGCTTGAACATTAGGTTTTTAGCAATCCTCTTGCTACACACCAGCTTCATTTCAGAAAAATTGAAAGAAACAATGCAGTACATTAAAATTTAGTGTTAATATTAATATCAAACGTTAATAATAAATCAAGCATTGCCATTATTTATTTATTTTTTTATTATCAAAGAATTACTTTAATATTTTTTTTTCTTTTCAGTCTATCACTAAATTTAATTATAACAATAAAAAGATTTAAAAAAATATTTTAACCCTAATAGTACAATGTAATTAATTTCTAAGAAATTATACACCCTAAATAAAATTTTTGTAAAATATCACCCATTCCAAGCTGTCTTTTTAAATTATAATTTAATTATTTATATCAAAAAGATTTTAAGCCAATTAACACATTCAATATTTGTAACTTTTTGGTCAAATAAAAAAACATTCTAAAATTTGTTTTCAAGTAATCTTAAGTATAAATAGAAATAATAAACAAAAATAGATAAAATAAAAATCTTATTTACATAGTATAAATAACTTTAAAATAAAATTTAATATAAGAAAAAATCACACACATTTTTTTATCATCAACATAATGAGATAATTGTAAACGAACATTAACTTATTTATTTTTATTGCACTTTTTACTTGTATTATTAAATATTACATATTTTCGTTTAACAAAAACAGTATAAAGCAAATTTATAATTTTCTTTAATATAAGGGAGTTTAAATTATCACCTGTAGCTTATCAGTTTTTACTTCATCAAATTGGATTTTTTCGTTTATATTATAGAGAAAAAAAAAGTCTCGTCATCAATATAAATGAGATAATTGTAAACAAACATTAACTTACATGATCACTTGACATAAGCTGATTGGTTTAATATCAGCTGAATTTAAGCTGATGCAAAGAGACTAATACTTAGAGGGCGTACATTGGCAGAATAACACAGTGATAGCCTCCCTAGAGAGAGACTATCACTAGATACTCCCCACCCCTCTACAACTCTTATCGTAGCACCAACTCGACAAACGGCGGGCATTTTTTCAGGGACGTCATATTAAATCACTTTATACAACACAGATAATTAAAGAATAGATGCGATATATAATAATTAAAACTTATTTTATATTTATTTTACTTAATTTAAGACAAAATATTAGAGGAATAATGTATTATTTAAGTTGAATTGTAATTATTATGAAAAAAAAAAAATAAATAAATGAAATCATTCCTGGCCACCTAGCTACCCCAGGAATGATAAGAGCTGTTGTACTCTCTCTCTCTAAGTAATAGTCTCTTTGAGTTGATGGTATGCCATTGCACAAAACATCTTTTAAGATGGTATAACAGGACTTTGCCAGGTATTTCTGATGATCTTAATGTCTTAAAGGTTTAGTATCACAAAGACAAAACATATTTCAAAATAAATAACATTAATGTTCTTATAACTTGACTTTTCAATCAACCTTAATTAACTTTGGATCTCTTTTCACACACATTTACCAGTTTTTTAACATAAAAATTTCATTTAATTTCCCAAACTATTGCCAATGAATGTTTACTAGTTGTACTGTTTAACTAGAAGAAGTTCAAATTTGATACAATAAATGCAGACTAGAGTGAGTCCCAGTATGGTTAGAGTTCTTAATTAAAAGTAAACATTAAGTTATATATTAAATTAAGGATGTGAGCATGACAACAAATCAAAAAGGAGCCAGGACTCATCAGTATTATTGATACCTATTGTATAGCACACGACAGCGTGGGAATATAGTGTTGAGGAACCAATGAGGTTGATCCAATATGAAATTGTGGGTGTGTAAGTTTTACATCAAGGACTAACCTTATTGGCTCTCTCGCATTATTTTCCCACACTTTCAACTGATTATAACTGTGTGTTATAGTATAGTCTGTGGCATAAGGAGGGATCAATTTTGGGAATCCAAAAACTGACAGCACAGCCTACCTAATAAATTGACTTACAAACAGTTTTTGAGAGATGTCTAAACATTAAATTTGTTTATGTATTTTTGATCCAACCATATAAGTTGAAACATCAGTTTACCTTCAATAAAAGGTTGAAACAAATAGTAGGAGTATTTTACAAGCTAGACAACAGGTGTTTATTCCTTACCAGCTTTATCTCCTTTTCACACAAATTAGATATACAGTGGCATCAGTGCTGAACAAAACTTATTTGCCAAACCACAAAATTTACCAATCTTAAAGGAATATTTATAACAGAAAAAATAAAGCATTGAATTATTTGAACAACTAAGATTTAGATTAATATAATCAACCAAGAACTAAGAGCTAAGTTTCTTAGCTAAAATATTCTATCTGAGATAGAAATTTAAATAATCAATCATATAGTTTATTTAAAGTTTTAATGATACCTATAATGATTTAAATTATAATAATTGCTCAACACTGAGTGGGATGCTCTTAAAAGTTAAAATTAAAGCTGTAGACAAAATAATTTTGTAAATCTCATCTTACTATAATTTATAGAATAAATTTATAATGTCTTGTGACAAACATATTTGTTTCAATTAAAAATAACAATAATATGTTTTTGTATTATTTAACACATGGCTAAAATCAGTTGACTGTGTGGGAAAATAGTTTTGAGGAACCAATGAGGTTGGTCCGATATGAAATGGTGGGGGAGGGTATTTAGGAATAACCTCATTGGCTCCCTGGCATTATTTTCCCACACTATCAACTGATTTTAGCTGTGTGTTACACTTTAATATTAGGTAAAACCACATACCTAAAAAAATGATAAGAGTATAGATAAAAATGAAATAATTTAACAGAAGTCCTATATTATTATGTATACAACCGAGTTTTCAACTAAAACTTAGTGATTATTTTAGATTAATTAAAGTATTAGATTAAAAACCATCAACAAACTACATCATATTGTACGAAAGTATCACCTGGTAAGCTATTTTTTTAAGACCAGTTATAACTAATTTTTTAGTGAAAAGCTCACTTGTTTCATTTAAATCAAAGTCTTTCGTGTAACTATTTTGTTTTTATTAATTATTTTTGCAAGTTCAAGATATATTTTTTTTAAATCAAAGTAGAGTTAAAAATCTATCTTGAATTCGCGTTCAGTTTTTAATAAAGAGGAGTTTTTTTTAGGATCCTAGATTTAAAAAAAAAATATTCACTAAAACCCATCCCTGCATTTTTTTATAAATGCACCAAAAATAATTGAGTTTGATATGTAGTGACATTGTTTATTTTAGAATGAACATTTTCTGATGCTTCAAAACTTTAAAATAAATCATTTTATTTTGTATTTGGTTATCTCATTGCTTTGAGTTTCCATCTCAGTAGAATATAAGCAGTAAATCTTGAAGCAAGCAGCATGCAAATAAGCACTATTATCCAATTCCAGTAGACAGTTGGATCCATAGCAATATCATATAGGAATTTCGGTGGATACCTGTAGTGACAGTAGAATGTCTCGTCACAGGGTAGAGTAGCTAAAAATATAACAAAATATAATTTTAAAAATATTTTACGACAATTTTTAATAGGTAGAATCAATTGTTTGAATATAATCAATTGCAGAAGGTAGATATTAGATTGTACATACTACAGGTGAATGTAGTTGGCCAAAAACAGGCTCTTCAGGCTTGATGACAAAAGCATATTTCTAACATTGAACACTATCCCTAATGATACCAGCCACCTCCATGGTTGATGGAGGTGATAAGGGGAGTTTAAAAACTTGTCAAACTCGGAGATCTGAGGTTCACAGCTCATAATGAGCTTTTACTTAATCCAACTAGTTTATTGTAACATGAGAATTTTTCCAATTTTAAATTAGTCCTTTAAGCACAATGCTCCAACCAAAGATAAAGCTCACATGTAGAAATCCCTAAAAAGCTAAAGGCTTTAAAGAGACATTTCATGTACAGAATAATAAACCAGGCTGCATGATGACAGTGAAAGTAATTAATTAAGTCCAATCCTAATTAGTTTCATTGAAGATATTTAAAACAGTTACACAAAGTTTTTGGATTTGGGTCAAGAGATATTATTAAGTTGATACCATTAGTAGATTAAATAGATTATTTTACATATTTTTTAACAAATTCTCAATAGAAAATTATGATTAAGAGATTACAATCGGGCTCCTACTTCCAAAAATATGCATATTGCCAAGATATATAAACAATGTACAAATAAGAGTTATGTGCAACAATTTTACAGCCCAATTCAGTATGTGTAACTAAATTTAATTAAAGTAAACAGGATTTGTCTTTCCAAATTCATACAATTTAAAATACATAGCCTGCTTTCCATCTTAATGATCATTATCAGTGCCAGTGAGATGAGTATAATTCTTCTTGGCAGGTCTCTCAAGCCAGGGCTTATAGCAGAGGCCTAAGAAAATGGCCAATAAGAATTAGACTTATCTCACCAGTACTAATGCTAAGCATTTTAAATATCCATTTGGAAAGAAAAATGCTGTTTAATTAATTAGAATATTCTACATCTCAATAATAATTATTGGATTAAATTAAATTTTAAGCTTATTATAATTACAAGAATAGAACTATTATTAATTTTTAACTTGTTTTTATCAATAAAAAATATTTATCAAAAAGCCCTTTTAATTTCATAAAAAATATATATTTTCCTGGAGTTTCAGCTCTAATCTTGCCTTGTTCAAACAGGTAGTTGTTCTTTTCCAAACAAACATAACAAAGTGCACATTAATTAAAAAATAATCTTGGTTTAAAATTAAATGTTTATTAAAAAATATCTCACCTCTGTCTTTGCCCCATATAACACCAACCATTCCTTCCAAAGAATACCTCAAATAACTGATATATGTGCCCCAATATAAATAATCAGGGATATCTCTGAAATTAACACCAAACCCAGAGAACATCATCATTGGAACAACTAAAATTGGACCAAAGAATGTACCATTCTGAAAAAAAGATAAAAAATTTTTTTTCTTGTTTTATAACTTTGTTTATAACAAGGATCCCCAATGTTTATTTCATTACAAAGAATATTGAAGACAGCAAACTCAATCAAGGATACTTTATGAAATTTTTTTTCTCCAAAATTGAATACCTTACTCTATCAAATCAACCAGTTAAAAGGGTAATGTCTTGTTAGATGTTTTAAATTAAAACAACAAAGAAACACTTAAGCCATCTCTATTAGTGGAATATTTTTAGCCAAGTGAAAGAATTCTGGTAGAGTTGAGGCTTCTTAGGAAGTTTTAAAGCTTCAAAGCCCATACGGATGTGTCTATGTTTCAATAATGGGACACAAGCCAAATCATTGCCAGCTGTACTGATGAGATTAAGGATTCCCAATAACCTGAGATTTACTGTTGCAATGTCTTAATAAAACTTTATTAATGAAGACTTTTTCAACCCATAGTGGCTACTTTACACTCAGCTATTCTCTACAGTTTTCCATCTTCTTTTAGGGAATTAAAATAATTCTGGCGCGGTGGTCCGCATGTCGGGCGAATTTCCTTTGGATGCGTGTTTCCGTGCTTTTTACATTATATAAGTTTACAACTAGTAAATAAATAATTCCGGCGCGGTGGTCCGCTGTCGGGCGAATTTCATTTAGAATGCGTGTTTCCGTGCTAAACAACCCATTTCTTGCTTATGCAACAACCATGCCCATTGCGTGGTTCCGGTTCATGCTTTAGAACCCAAGCAGTTACTCAATTGTCAAGCACTGCTCGTAACTCATTTTGTCTGTATTTTCCAAAGGAAATGCGCATAATCATCCAGTTGTTGTACAAAACTCTGCCTCTAAAATTAGAAGTACGCACTATTATTTGCACTAGTTTAAAGATTAGTTACTTATCTTTAAGCTTAGTCAGTTATCTTTAAAGGTTTTAGCGCATTTCCTTTGGAAAATACAGACAAAATGAGTTACGAGCAGTGCTTGACAATTGAGTAACTGCTTGGGTTCTAAAGCATGAACCGGAACCACGCAATGGGCATGGTTGTTGCATAAGCAAGAAATGGGTTGTTTAGCACGGAAACACGCATTCTAAATGAAATTCGCCCGACAGCGGACCACCGCGCCGGAATTATTTATTTACTAGTTGTAAACTTATATAATGTAAAAAGCACGGAAACACGCATCCAAAGGAAATTCGCCCGACATGCGGACCACCGCGCCAGAATTATTTTTAGTTGTAAACTTATATTAGGTAAAAAAACGATAAAAAATTATTGTCCCTACTAGGATTTGAACCCAGGTACTCTGGGTTTGAGAGCTCGCATCCAAAGGAAATTCGCCCGACATGCGGAACACCGCGCCAGAATTATTTTCTAGTTGTAAACTTATATTTAGTAAAAAAAAAAACGATAAAAAATTATCGACCCTTCCAGGATGTGAACCCAGGTACCCTGAGTTTGAGTGGTCGTATTGACTCCGGACCACTGCCATTCAACTCAGAGGCCCAAAAAACATTGAAAACGACACCCTACTCGAAATTTAATTTTCAACGACCGTAATGTTGGTTTTCTATATTTTTTGTGGTTTTTCGACTTTTTGGTAACTTTAAGTGGTCGTATCGTCTTCGGACCGGTTTCATTCGATTCAGCGCCCAAAATTACATAGAAAACGACACCCTACTCGAAATTTATTTTTTATCGACCTAAATTTTGGTTTTTGGTAATTTACAATGGTTTTTTTTGATTTTTAGGTCACTTAGAGTGGTCGTATTGACTTCGGACCGGTTACATTCGATTCAGCGTCTCAAAAAACATAAATATTGACCTTTTTCGCGGCAAAATATATTAACCCTGAATTTTGCTGATTTTTTGAAAATTTCGCTGACTCAGCAAACCGGGTTAATGACGTCACAAAAACCTGGTTTTCAATAGGGTTCGTGTCCTCCCGAAGGTTGATTTTTGTACCAAGTTTGGTTAAAAAATATTAATCCGTTCGAAAGATAGAGTGTTTACAAGAAAGTGTCTAGAAATACATATATATATATATATATATATATATATATATATATATATATATATATATAATATATATATATATATATATATATATATATATATATATATATATATATATATATATAAAGTCTCGCGAAAATTTTTTTTTCGTCATTAGGGACTCTGAAACGGATTTGTGTCGTGGTCCGAGGTTCGAATTCCGCCATGACGCCTATCCCATTAGCGAATTTTTTCCCAAAGGAAATTCGCTAAAAATTGATAAGAGTATTTAATAACATTATAAGTGTTTTGCCCTACAACTCATATAGACGGATGTTTTAAGTAGACTATAGATTAATTTCATAATCTATTCAAAAGATACTCACAGTAACACTAAAGACAGCTCCAACCATGTATCCAACTCCCTGAGCAATAAATACAACTAATAAACTAATGAGCGTGAATAAACCAAATCTATCCCAGTCTGGAGGCTGTGAACTCATGTAATAGATTATGGCTGAGAACATTATGCAGCTAAAACCCTACAAACAAAATCAATAATTATCATTATAATGAGAGTAAAGAGTATTCTAGAACCAGAATAATCTGATTTGTAAAATTATCAAACTATAAATTGTCTCCACAAAAAGCTTATCTAGCAAAGCCTTTTTAATCTAAATTTGTGAAAATTGTAGATGAAACAACAGATTTAAATTGTAACGAGAAAAAATAAACCAGCCTCTCAACATCTGTATAATGTTTTGTGCATAATTTTCTAGATGAGTTTAAATAACATACACGTAGACTTAGACTCAAGTGCTTTGATCATAACTAGAATTACTCCTAGCTTTAACAGTATAACCTTAAAACAATCTGATAAGATAGGGTAATCTGTGGCATATAGTAGGATAGAATAACAAATGAACCAACTCTCCTAAAAAACTAGTGGCCATGTCAAATGGCATAATATTTTGTAAACAAACCCTCCATGTTGTTTTATTTGCTTCCGCAAAATTTTGTAAGAATTTCTTTCACAAAAAGTAGCCTTTATCAATGACAGGCAACATTACATTGGGTATAACCTTTTCTATGATTACAATAGTCAAAAAAGTAGTCATAGCGGCCAAAATTATATACTTTTGACATTTGCAATCAAAGTGAGTAAAGTCACTTGTCTCTATTCTACTATACTGTGGCAGAATTAAATTGTATTCATATCTTTTATAGTTGAGTATATTCTAATAAATAATATGTAAATAATAATATGGAATATATCTAATAAATGTAAATGAATTAATTCTGTAAATAGTCATGACAAAATTATGATTCAATTGATTAATAGCAATATGTCACTTTTAGAACAATAAGAACTTAAAAGAAATATTAATTTAATTTCCTGATAAACTGATTTTTATAAAATCAAATGTAACTAATAAAATGTTATCATCAATTCTCAGGTAAAAATATCCCTTGAGTAAGATAAAAATCCCTTTTTTTCAGGCGGTTGTAAAGTGGGCACGTTACACCCTTAAAAAAGTGGGTGAAATGTGTTTTTTACCTCTTATACCGTCAGGGATAGCATATGATTATATTTACTGTCGCTATTGAAGTTCCTCAAATGTCCACCAGGTAGGCACTAGTAGTTTACTGCAAAGTTATAATGTTACCTTCCTTGTTCTTCTTACTTTATTTTTGATTATCAAATAAATAATCAAACGTTTTTGTTAATAAAGTTTTGTTATTTTCGGAAAGTAAGATATTAGTTATTTACTATCAAGAGTTTAACCATGGATAGAGATTCAGACATTAAAAATACACCGCCAGAATTGAAACTTGTGGCCAACAAAAGAAGTGTACCGGCATATTTTCATACATTTTACTGTTTTTATTCTAAATAGTTGTTTACTATTACTATGCCTTAAAAATAGCATATGCTACACCACTGGGGATGGCTTTTTTACCTCAGCTCGATAATAAATACAGTCATCACGGTAAAAAAATACGTTTTCAGTCAACATAATATACTATTCTCTAGGCTTTATTTTAACCAAATTTACCAATTTGGTTATGTAAATATTAGCAATTCAGCTTTATTTCAATTATTTTCAATAGTGGGTAGATACATCTTCTATTGATTTTTAATGGTCATGACAAAGCCTTATTTTATTTAATTTTAATTAATAAAACAACATAATGAAGTACTTACAGCAACAGGAACATCAACTATATTGACCATAGTGAAGTAACTCTTCAATGAGTACCATCTATTAAAATGTTCTTTTGCTAATATTTGCATTTCCATAGGAACTAAAAAAAAAACAATTCAATCTTTATAATATCTCAAATGATTACGTCATAAAAAATCAATTAATTATATCAGAAATCATCAATTACATTTATTTCTTTGAAAATGTACAGTTCAAAACAGCCTATATATGACTTAAGATGAGAAGAGGGAGATTGGATATGGAAATCTTCAAAATTGTTATCTATAAACTTTGAAAAAATGCAGGCCATAATTTAATAACAAAGAGCTCACTTTTTTCATTAAATTCTGAATTGGATTGTATTTGAAAAGTACAAATTTAGTTAAACTAGCCAGAATGTTCCATAACTTTGAATGGAGGAGGGGCAGAGAGACAACTCTTAAAACATTTATAATTGTTATTAGTCTACTGCTTTGAATAAACAATATTTTCATATCTTTATAAGTTGTTGAAAAATTATTTTGATATATATTTATATAGGATACTTTTTATGATATTACATATCTCCTTTTCTATCCTTTTTAGTATAGGGGCAAATAATTACCACCTATTTTTGAATGCGTCTCTATGTTAACAAGCCAGAAGTTGTTTTCAAAATTTATATAATTTTGCATCATCCAATTAGAAGTAACCATGTATTAATTAAAAGTAATGAAAGGTCAAGTTAAAATTAAAATCAAGCTTACAGAAACACATCATAATCAGCTACTTATATAAAGAAAAAACACAAATTTGAATTTTACTATCATTGAGCTGTTTCAACTCAAAATCTAGAGGCTAATGCAAATAAACAAATACTTACATGTTAAAATGGTTAACATCATAGTTGACATAACATGATGAATAAGAATAGAAAATAAAAGATTATAGTTATCTATAACTCGGGAGCCATCTATACCAGATCCTTTATAAAGTAATCCTAACATTAATCCAGTAATTAGATTAGCTAATATCCTCATATGTGTGAGAGTCTACAACATAATTAATAGCCATATAGTACAGTCAATGAAGCATAATACCTCCGATTTGCTTGCCTATCGATGGAATGACTTGAAAATTTGGAATTAGTCTTATCTCAACCTTAACTTGAAAGGTGACATTGACCCACAGGGTGCTTTTTTCCTGGGGGGTGTTGCCACCCCATCTCGAGGGTGGAAATTTTTTCGGTCAAAATAACACCAGAAATCAATTAATTGACTTATTTAAAGAAAAAATGTAGTATGAAGTTTTTTCATAAAAGCAATACTTTCCGTGTTATTAGCGATTGAAAACTCCGAATTTTCCCGCGTTTTTTAACAATTTTTCGGCAATATCTTAAGAATTAAGCATTTTAGCGATAATTTTATAAGGAACAAAATTGTAGTAGATAAAAAAACAAACAAATCCCTTTTTGCAAAAGTACTTTAAGTGCAATAGTAAGCGAGATATTGGAGGTCGAATCCGGTTTTTTTGTCCGTACTCATATCGGAGTATTCAAAGCCATTTAGCAGGCAACAGATGTATTTTACGAATATGTCTATAGAGAGGATTTTTATAGTGCCTGTAAATACCTTTAAAATGAGCACTGTTAAAAGTCTTTTGAACGCAAATTCGGTGATTTGTCATATAAAAACCAAGGACATTAAAATTTTTAAACAAAAAATGTATGAGTTTAGTAAGCACCATTTCCACCAAATAAAAAATTAATCGTATCCCGTCAGAAGATTACTTTAATGTGATGATATCAATGGGATCATAGTGGTTTAGCCGGTTTGGAATGCATAATTTTCTAGAAAATTACGATTTAAAGTAAATAATTTTTTTTAAATTTTTCAAAAAAATGCCTTTTTCTTGATATTTTAAAGAAACAATGAAAGATACGCAAAAAATTAAAGAGATAAAAAGAGGTAAAATTTAATTTTCGGAGCACAAAAATTTCAGAGCAGAGTGAAATAAACGTAAATTGTATGTATGTATACGTATATATATGTACGTAAAACATATATGCTGTGGAGACAACTGCGAGAATAACCCTCCAATTGACCAAGAAGATCACGACAGCGACTCCGATGCTGAATAATGAACTTATGATTTTGTAAAGTTGTATCCATTGATTTCTTGTACTAAAGTTATTTTTTATGTTGCATTTAATAAATAATATATAATAAATTAATTATTTTTCATTAAAAACCGATTAATTTAAGTAATCGCATAAAATTAATTTTAAAAAAATACATTTTGCAAATTAGGGATGGTTTTTGGGTGTTGAAAACTTTAAACAATTTAAATTCATGTACTAGAATATAAAATTACACGTGCTATATAATTAAATTGTATGACAATATTTTATGTAAAATATAATGGTATGAAAATAAATTTTTAACATTATTTTAAACTTAGGGGTTGTTTTTAAGGGTTGAAAAGTTTAAACATTATGATACTCATCTTGAAAATGTGAAACGATATTAAAATCATTTTCAGTCATACATAAGTAATTTTTAATATAGAGGTTGTGTTTTAAAATTGTACAGGGTTGAAAGGGAGTAAAACATATCATAATGATGTTGGAGAACGTGAAACAATATTCACTCTGCATTTAAATAATTTTCAGTTATAAAAGTAATTTTTATTATTATTTTTAATGTATTATTATTTTTTTAAAAGTCGTTTTTGGGGGTTGTAAAATCATTTAAGGGTTGAAAAATGGTTCAGTAATAATAATCAAGTTAAGTAATAATAATAATTGTCACACATTTTGTTTTAACAAGTTAAAATGCCTAAATCTGAATTTTTTTATATAGGGGTGGTTTTCACCCCTTAAAAATAAAAAGCACCCTACGGGCCAGTGTCACCTTTGAAGGTAAGGGTGAGATAAGCCTAATTCCAAATTTTCAGGTAAATCGGTTGATAGGCAAGCAAATCGGAGGTAAGGCTCGATTTTCATCTTCAATGACTGTACTAATAGATAAAAAAACAATAAGTATAGTAATAAAACAAATAAATAGTAAACAAGACAATTAGAGCCCGAAAGAAGTTAAAAAAATTGTGAAAATTGTTAATGTGTAATGTATAAACATATTATAATCAGTATAGTTATTTCATTATACTCTATTTTTTCATAGACTGACAGAAAGTGGAATAGAATATCAAGTAAAGGGACTCCACTCAAAAAACATAAGCCAGTTTGATGAGACTCAATTTTTAAAAATGGCTGTCAGTGCGTTAGAAAAACAATAGATAAGAATGTAAATTGCATGTCAACAGTCAAAATATTGTGTAAATATCAGAAAAACAACAGAATGTAAATTGCATGTCAACAGTCAAAATATTGTGTAAATATCAGAAAAACAACAGATAAAAATGTAAATTGCATGTCAAAAGTCAATATATTGAGTAAATATCAGAAAAAAAACAAGTAAGAATGAAAAGATACATAAGTACATACAAGTGTCAACATTTTGTGTAAAAAGAACAATAATATATCATTTTCATACTACCGAGTTTTGCAAAACATGAATAGTTGACACAATATAATTGTGCGAGAGACACCAAGGGAATGTAACAAGCAAAATGCAATGCTACATCTGGGAACTGTTCCATCATTTGACATTCGTCATACTTGATGGCTTGACATAATGTCATGTCCCACTCTGTTTTGTTACGTCTAACTCATCAGGGCGCCGACAGAGCCTGAACTCACTCTGATCTTCAATTATTTGAAGGCCAATTAATAACTATTCATGTTTTGCAAAACTCGGTAGTATCAAAATGATATATGTTTTGCTTGCCATGCATGATGGCGGTAAGAGAGCACTGCTCGTCTCTGGTAAGTACTTCACATTATATTCTTTGGAATTAATTGAAGGTCAGAGTGAGTGCAGGCTCTGTCGGCGCCCTGTTGAGTTAGACGTAACGAAACAGAGTGGGACATGACATTATGTCAAGCCATCAAGTATGACGAATGTCGAATGATGGAACAGTTCCCAGATGTAGCATTGCATTTTGCTTGTTACATTCCCTTGGTGTCTCTCGCACAATTATACTGTGTCAACAATAATATTTTCACTTTTTGTCACTTTTATGAAAAAATTATAACCTTGATTACTCCTGAATTATATCTGTTTAAGGTATTTTTACCTCTTTAGTGGTTTTCACAAAGTTATCTGTCTATATGTGAGTCTGTTATCATCGTAGCTCCCAGTGTATTTATGCTGGGGAATTGAAACTTGATAAAACATAAAAATCTTAAAGTCTAGTTGTGCTATCCAGACAATAATTATTTTGTGTGAATTTTTATCACACAAAATTACCTTCTTTAAAAGCAGGCAACATGACAGTTGCAAACTAAAGTAACTTGAGACACCAAATGTAGCCTTGGCAGCCAAAACTTAAAAATAGCTGTACAAAGTGATCGCAGAGCACTCTATTTTTTTAGTTCTTGGTCAGCCTCTGAGAATATTAGATGGATATAATCGCGTATTTTTAGGGATAGATAACTGATAAAGAAAGTTTTTTTTTTATTGAAATTATTTTAAAAGTCAAAGTAAATAGGTTATCATTAGAGATTCAATTCAGGATAATTTTCTTTTTTTGGCAAGGAGGTCTGTAAATTAGGCAATTTCCTTTGAAAAAACAGTTTTATTATTTTTTATTAAATTTTTTGTCAGATATTTATTTGAAATGTTAGATAAAAGATGTTACACCAAAAGATAAGGTCATCACTAGATGTTAATGGTGAACAAAATAGATATTACTTACTGAATCCCTCCTGACTTTTTTAAATCCTCTTCCTATAATGACTTTAAGTTGGTTGATATGAGTTGTTTCTTGTCTACTAGTGGTGCATCTTATGCCAGGCAGCCTAGGACTTTTATGAGTAACTGGAGAAAAGAAAAGAAAACAAAATTTAACTTCTTTCAAACATTTACAACAATTATCAGAATTAAATTTTTAGTATGAAAGAATATTTTCAGAACTTTTGCCGAAAAAATGTTTGATAAATATATATCATTATTATATCCCAACATACTATATCGTTTATCAGACTTTGTTACATATTCACCATAGATAAGAGTATATGATTTTCACCTGGTATATTTTTATTTTCTTGATATATATTTTTTTTCTATTACAATGTATTATATTACTCACTATGTGTACCACCATCTCATCATTAATATATTATCATTTGATTTATTAATATTATTATTATTCTTTCCTATTTTTAGTATATTTTGTATTTTTACACCGTTTTCATAGAATTATGTAACAGAATATTTATCAAAAGTTAATTATTGCTTTATTATTTTATTGATTTTTTTCTTTTATAATAATAAAATAAATAGGTTAAAATATTTTTCTTTTCTTTTTTTTCTTAACCTTCTTTAATGTATCATTTTCATCACCTACCTTTTTCTCTAGATGTTAGAAATAATTTTTTGCTTTCCTATTATTATAAAAAAAATACAGAGCAGTACTATTATTTTTTTTTTGCTGTTCGTGTTAAAATGACTATAAGTGATTCTTTCCATAGTTTTAAAATTAACTTTGCTATCTACTTTACAATAATCAAAGAAATAATCAGTTGGATGTGATATAAAATTAAAATTAATGAAGGTATTTATTTCTAAATTGATGCAAAACTCAGAAATACATCATTTACCTCAAGTAACTTAAGCTATAATATTTTATTATTGGATTATGCATTTGTAAATAAAATAGTAATAAATATAAATAATTATCCTGGTTTGTTTTTCTCATTTTTTTTAGTATAACTACACTTAATTACAAATAAATCTGTATAGTATAATATTTATTAAAAATGTATATATTTTGTTAAATTTTTTTATTATAATTATTGTTAAGCATGACCATTGTTAAGCTCTTATAAGAATATTTTTGTACAAGAGTTACAGGCTATTGCCTTTTTCTTGTTTTCGTTAAAGAAATAAAAAATAAATTGTTGACGCGTAAAATTAATTAAGACTATATGGCATAGTTAATTTTGTGTGTGCAGGATATTATTGTGAGGGTCCCAAGTACTAAATAACAGAAAGAAGGGAAATAACAGAAAATAACACATAAAACAATATGATTAATTGTTAAAACAAGTTTTCAGATATTTTTTTTAAACATATTTAGGCTTAGTCCACTTATTTTGAAAATTATATACATGTAAAGAACAAAAAAAGTATTAACATGAACTAGTAAAATTAAAATAAATTGCCCGTCAGAAATTTGTAAGGGTACCATGAAACCCATGACATCCAGTTATGAATGTTGGCATTTTCCTATTTATCAAATCACTATAAATTAATTATAATAGTTAACTATTATAATTTTAATAGTTAACATAGATATGGTCTAGAGTCAAGATGACTTCAGTTCTGTATAAGTGAATATTTTTTCAATTAGTGTATATTTCACCAACCGTAGTAAGTGTAGTAGGTATTCAGAACTTTTTATGAATACCTACTATACTACAAATATTTAAGATTCATGTATCTTTTTGTAAGCATTTTTCTGATTAAAGATTTTTATTTATTAATTTAGGCATCTTCTTTGTACTAACAATGAAGGTAAAAAAATTTTGCATTTTTCATAGATCATATCCGAGATGGAGTTCTACATACTATAAAATACTCCTATCAAAAGAAACTGTTATAATAAACATTTAAAAAAATATAATGCTAAATTACAATTCGAGGTAAAAATCACCTAAAATAATAACAAAAGTGGTTTTGTCCAAATATATAAGCTGGGATAATACAATATGCCCTTTCCATACACAGAGTCAATTGATATATTAATAACAACAGTGCCGATATGACATTATTTCAAGCTTTATCCACTAAAGTATGTTAATATGAGTGATTCAGTATCATAACTTCTTTTTAAACCTTCTAGCTCAATGGGTGAACAAAATAATAAAGAACTACCTTGTATTTGAGTAGCAGGAGGTAATTTGTCAGCATCTTTAAACCAGTCTAAACATCTTCCATTTTGAGTACCATTAACTAATTTAGCTATTTTATCTTCTCCATGGTCTCCACAGGCTAGCTCAATAACTGTCAATACAAACAAAAAATGAATACAGCAATAGTTAAACATCTACTAGAGTTCAGTAAATAATGGAATAAAAATCTAAATAATTATTAATGATGAATAATAAACCAAATGGAATTGTTTTTAAACCTGGTTAGGTCTTATATTACAGGAAGGTCTTTTTAAGACCTAAATTTGAAGGACATGATTTCAAAACAGTCCACATTACTTTTTTTAACGAATTTCAGGAAAAATGTGCTTATAAGCTTTGGGTCATGTTTTAATTTCCAGGCTATTTTATCTCCCAATAGGTTCAACAAAGCTTTTGAGTCAAAAATTTAATTCATAACTAAAATTATTTGAGTATAAATATTTGAGTCATCAAATAGTTTAACTAGTCATAAACAGTTGAATAATTGTAAATATTAGCATAAAATAATTTAACTGTGTGTAAGGGTTCGAACCAAATTTCAAATCCTCTAATAGATGCTTCATCTAGGCACTTCGTTTTTTCATTACTATTTGCAATGCTCAGACCTCCTCAAACACACTTTTAGGTATTGTGGTCCAAGCATTACAAATAAATATCAAGAAACATTAAAGGCCCTTAATGGAGCATGTGTTAGAGGGTTTCACATTGGAACAAAGTACCTTTTCTTTCTAAAGACTTAATAATTATAGATACAAATTCAATTATCTAATGCAAGAAAATTACATCATCTACGTATGTTTAAATCTTAAAAAATTACAATCCGACATTTTAACATTCCAATATCACATTTAGCAAATATATTTTGATTCAATTTATTCAAAGTGATGCTAATTTTTTAACTCAAAAGTTTTTTAAGACAAAATGGCTGGAAAATAAAAAAAAAACTAAGTTTGACCATTTTGAAATCATAGCCTTCAGATATAGATCTTAAAAAGAAAACTCCTAGTGTCGACAGCCTAACAAGGTTTATTCTTACATCATTGATACCCAAAGAAGTATAATAGAGTACCCATTATTTGTTTTTTTAGATGGTTTAAATGTTAAATATAAAATAAAAATAAAATAAAAAATACAAGGAAAAATCTTATGCATGAAGGATGTAAGCATGTGAATGTTTTGTCTTTGATTTATAGCTCTAATGCTAACTGCCAGGTTCAAGACATGAATAAAATCAAGTCCTCGGTAAATTGAGTATTCTTCATTTTAAGGGCCCCATATAATATTCAAATTAAAAGTATGTCAATTACATTGTGCAAATTAATTAATATAACATAAATGATTAAATTAATTAACTTAAATTATTAATTAATATAATTATATTAGACACATCTTTATGTCTTGATTAATATGTTGAAGGAAAAATATACATTTCAAAGAAGTGTCTTACAAGTAGCTTCTTGTTTACTATAGCAAATAACTCTGAAGTTTTTAAATGTTTTATTTTATTTATGAACCATCTTTTTGTGATTTGAATATCGACAGTTAAGTATATTATGAAATGTCATCATTTATTTATTAAAATGTTATTTGAATAATTTAAAGACAACATTAAACATTTTTTATTCAAAGAATCTCACCCAGGGGTGTCAGACTTAAAGAGGGTAACCGACACATTTGACTGACACCAGTGCCTACTCTGGTGGCTAAAAATGAACTATTTGTGTCAAAAACCTTAGTCTTTTATGGCATTTTTCTTCCTTAGAAAAATAAATTATTTTAGCTATTTTTTTCAAATTGTTGGGCAATCAATATTAATATTTATAGCTGTATTTTTTACCAATATTTGTCAAAACATAATTAAGACTAAATTATTTTTGTTCGAACAGCTAATGCTTGTTAATTTAAATTTATTTCAAAATTATCAATTAATAAAAAAAGTTTTATATAATCATTTTTATTAGTTTAAATTGATGGTGAATTCAGTATCTTAAAGGCTCAAGCTGTAACTTTTGTATGCCATCAATTTCTATAATAACCTAGTTCACAATGAATTGTACGAAATGTAAAAACAATTTGAGATTTTAAGATATTAAAAAGAGTATTATAAGAGCCTTTAATTAATATATATTAATTAATTGTTATTTTATATTATTAATTATAATATAATATAATTAATTAATTAATATATAATTAATTATTATATAAATTATATAATATATTATAATTATATAAATATAATTAATTATTATATTTTATAATTAACTTGTTAAATTATAACAATAATATTAATAAGTTGTTTTCCTCATGATAAATATAAACTATTTAATTTAATAGTTATTTAGACGGGATTATCAGGTGAATTTAACTCATTAGTTACTCATTTGTATGTAGTGGCCACCCAGCGTGGCAGTCATTTCTCTTGTTGACCAGTTGATACAGTTCACAGTAACAGCTGACTAGTAACAGTAACTGTTACTATTCCACCATCTTTACATTGGTTATATGATCAGTGATCTCACTTTTTTCTTTAAAGAATAAATAAAAGTAAGGGCTTACTGTAATCAGCAGGGTTATGGTAGATAGGACAGGAGAGGTTAAGATGATTTAAATAAGGCACTACTTGTTCAGAGGACCCCTGGTATAAACACTCTCCTCTTGCTAGTATGTAAACATGGTCAAAATTTTGAAATAAAGATGCACTAGGTTGATGTATAGTACACACTATAGTACGCCCTTGTGACGCTAGTTTTTTCATGAGTCTCACACATAGTGTACATGACGCTGAATCTAAACCACTAAAACAGAAATAAAATTTATAAGGCATCACTTAAGTTTAAGTTGAACAAACAAGGATTAAGGCTAGTTTATCTAATACATAAAACAAACAGATTATAGATTCTAAACTCAATGATGGAGTAAAAGAAATAGGAAACTATAAAAAGTTCTTGAAACGTAATGATTAAATATAAATTACAAAAATGTAAAACTTTTCCAAGAAAAGACTGCACTAACCCTAATACAGGGGTTGGTTAGGAAATACAAACTTATTATTTTCTTTTAAACTGATTAAAACAACCTAAATAAATTTTAATAATGATGACTTTTAATTATTTTGAGAGTTATTTGTAATTAAAATTTTGTTTAGATGAGAGACTTAAAATGTGATAGAAAATAATTCACTTTTGATTTAAAATGAGGTTGTGTCCTATAGGGTGGTAATAAAAAACTACGATTATTGTGACGTTTCGGCTATGAAGCCATTATCAAACAATTGAGAAAAGGTAGACCTCTTAAAAAGAGTCATAGCCAAAAAGTAAAAAAGCTAATAAAAAACTACTGAAAACATCTCCATCACCTCTTTATTGCACAGTTCTGTGTTAAAATTAAAATAAAGTTGGTGAAGAGTAATAATCGAAAAGAGCAGTAGAAAGACGTAGTAGAAGCAAGAAATAAATAAGAGACTGTACCAAGGGAAAGTGAAATTAGAAAGTGACTTTCTTGTGACTGAGTTCACTTTTAATACGATTTTGTTCAAGCAGATACCTATAATATACCATTTGATACTACCGAGTTTTGCCAAACATGAAGAGTTGACACAATATAATTGTGCGAGAGATATATAGAATTGTCAGTGGTTTTATACTAGTCCTAAGGTGAGGACCTTCACTAACTGACATTATCTTTCTTTAGCTCCCAACTGGGGACCCTCTGGGGCATTTGGTTTTTCATTTAGATACATATAATCTTCTATTATTTGAATATAACACTTCAATGTTCTAATTTTACTTCATATCACATACAAATTACTTTTCTTAAGAATAAAATTCTCTATTAAATTAACTTACGTGGTAGGTTCATCAAGAAAAAGTACTAAAGGATTACTGACTAGTTCCAAAGCAATAGATAATCTTTTCTTTTGACCACCAGAAAGCATACCAGCTCTCGTATTTGCATGTTCTTTTAAACCAAGGATACTCAATATTTCATCTATCTAGCAAACAAATAAGGAATTACATATTATAGTAGTTGCAGTTTATCTTGTCAGATGAAATGATAATATGTCCAGTATTGTTAACTCATAGAAATAAGTGATTAGATGGTGAGAGAGGGAATAAGGAGAAAAACACTTAGGCATCAACGTGCTGTTTATTGATGGAAGTTAGAAGGAGTTGCACTAAAAAAGGGGATGGTTCATAATAGACCCAGTGGGTATCCCTGCTTTGAAACTGTGTCATATATACACTATTCCAAAGCATCTTAGTATGTTCTATGTACTATGTACCAGAGGAGCCTATCAACAGTATCCTACTTTCTAATTGATAATTAGACAACCAACAACCTGTCAAATGCCAATGCTAGGAATTCTGTAAGTTTAAATGGTAAAGCCGTTTTGAGAGAGGGAAAATAAAAGGAGTGGGAGAAGTCCACTCACTCATAAATAAAAATGAGGAGCAATCTTTAGTCAAAAGCACTCTGTTTTTGCACATGTGTACAAAATTTAATTCTTATTACTCTGTAAAATAAGTGTGTAAACTATCAACGTTTTTTCAAAATGAAGCTGCTTCTCTCCATTTTGCTGAATCAGGCTGATCTCTTTTTGCAACGAAGGCTTTTGTCATTTGAGGTTATAAAAACATTTTCATTCCCTGGGTACTGCGGTACCACAGTACAACTGGAACATTGGTGCTATAATTTTTTGATTTTTCATAATAATTACAATTTCTTGTAAATATTACATTATTTTTTAACCATTATAATAACCATATGTCTCAAATTAAGCAAAATTAATTTAAATAAGTTTTAATTATTCTTTATCGCATATATTCTTTAATATCTGAGTTGTAATAAGTGACTTAATATGACGTCACTGAAAAATGCCTACTGATGTCTCTCACTCGTTAGTCTCCTTGAGGTTTTATTATAATAAAACCTAAACAGAGACTAGACATATCTCTCCTAATCTCTTTGGCTATGTGTTTTGCTCCAGCGTTTGGATTTTCAACTTAAATTTAGAATGATTTGCTTCATGAAGTTGAGCTTCATTTTAGATAACTTAATATGTGTCACTAAGGGCTGAACTTCGGTATACGGTGCACCCTGTTATCAATACTATATATATCGATATATTTTTTTAGTTTAGAATGTGACGTAGGAATAATCGATATATGCCTTTTCTTTTACGTTTATAAACATATTTTATTATTTTTTTAAATGTTTTTTTGTGTGTTTTGTGTTTTTTTTATTTGTTGTTAAAATGGGTTATATAACTAATTTTCAATTTTTTTATGTTTTTTTATAATGTTTTTAACTATGTGTTTTCATAAGAATAATCGATGATACACCACATCTAATTTTATTTTAACGCGGATTTTTACGTATATTTTTTGTGTTTGTTTATTTTCAGTTTTTTATTATATTTTTTAGTGTGTAATGTTTCATTTATTTTGTTGGATATTTTGGTTTTTTTTTAATGTTTTTTTAATTTTATTAATTAATAATTTAACGATGCTGCTTATATCTTCTTTTTAAGTTGCCTTCAGTTCGCGTTTACGTGTCGCGTAACAAAAAATATGATCGGGAATATGAGTATTGGATAACGATAGGGTGGGCACGTAGGGTGTGGTATGGTGGGCGGGATGTGGGTATAGCGAAGATTTACCTCACTAACGAGAACAAATTATGAAGAATGATGAAGAAACAAATCTTAAAAAATCGGGTACGGGGGGGTACCTCCAGAGAGAAACTTTTTTCCTCACCCCTCAGAATAGGATGGTTACCAGTGGCCTAGAGTTTATAATTGCTTTGGACTCGCTATCGCTCATCCTCAGAAGTGAGGATGGTTAACCATCGGCCTATGTTGGATATAATATTATTTATGGTAAATTGTTTGGGCCGGATCAAATTGTGTAGACCTTTGAACAGAGATGTAAACCAAATATTTTAGGTTTTGACAAAAGCGTGTTCGCAATCTTAAGTTAATAATGAGATTAAGTTCGCTGTAGTAACTTTTTTTGTTAACTTAATTAGAGAAGATTTTGATCGAGAGTGTGTGTTGGTTGGTATTGTAGTATTGTTCCGGTGATTTTTTTTTTTGCGGTGGGGTTGTCCAACGATGGGTGGTTGTTAGTAATGTCAAAAGACACGGTGTGGGGTGGTAATGACGGTTTTGGGTGATTAATATAGCGTTCCGAAATTTGTTTATTAAATTTCAACAAAAGGGGCGGGCCGCGCAATATTTCAAGAACGCGGAAGAAAATTGCGAGAAGATTTGGGTGTTGTTCATTATTTTGGATGAGGAGGGCTATATTGTCTGCCAAATTTCAAGTTCATCGAGTCATTTTTCAGTTTTTTACAATTTTTTTAAATTTTTGATAACTAAGCAAATAGGGTTAATGGTGACATAAAATTTTGATAATTCGGGCAGCACAACTAGACCCAAAGACTGATCTTTCTACCAAGTTTCAACTATCTAGCATAAACACAGTGGGAGGTATGCGTGACACAGACAGACATCAAGCTGAAATCGGTTCAGATGGTCCTAAAAACACAATGGATAATTCAAGTGAAATCTCGGGTTACAATTTTTTGGGTGAAACCAATACTTTTCCTCTATATACCGTCTGTATAAGAAGGGGAGGAAAAGTAAAAATAAAATAGATACAAAGATCATGTTGCTTCTATTTATAATAATGTTTCCATGGAGTATGAATACCAAAATAAATTGGTTGGTTTAATGTTTTTTCATTAATTAAAAAATTAAAGACAGTTTTTGGTACCAATCAACTCAAATATAAGTTACAAATCAATCACGATTTCAAATAGCAACAATAAAGACCAATATTAAAAAAATGCAGTAAACATTCATCAGCATTTTTTTACAAAAATCTTCTACATCCCGATTACTTAGGATTTTCAGAGGGTGGGTCGCCTACGGGGTCTCGGCACCACAATGACTCACTATTTAATGTCGATACATTTGTTGATGTGAACATCGACCGTCTGTCGACTATCACATGTCGAGGCATTGTTAAACCATGCCATGTGTCGCTATAACGGAGAGTTTGTACAGGACAAAAATCAGTCACATGACACCCCTGTCCTGATTCTATCTACGATTGACACCTATAATAGTGTCGAGGCTTTATAGTGTCCGTACCCTGTAGGAACTGGACATATTTATTTTAATATTGTTACCCTGGCAGGATTCTACGTTGTATGGACACTTTGTCTTGATGTACGTTGTAAAAGTATCGATACAGTAAAATCCTGCCATGAAAAGTGTTGACGTTATATGGTGTCGAGACATCGATATTACATTACGGCACTACAGAGGGTTTAGAAAGAACCAGTGACTTGTTTATAGACTTCCTGGCAATCACTCAACTGATACTCACTCATACCAAAAAGAAGACGACAATAAAATCCCTAACTTGATTGCAGATCTGTTATTCATTACAAATCTTCAAAAAAATCTAAAATGTTTCCTATAATTATGAATATGCATTTATTTGTTACAAGTATCCATTTAATCAACAGCACTTGGTGATATTAGCTTAGAAACCCCCTACAAAACTTACCACAAAGCACTTACCAAATTAGGTTAAAGTATTAAGTTTTTACGACTCTAATACCCGTAAATTCAAATTAAATAGTGAATTTAACAAACAACAATTTATCAAACAAACGTAACGTAAGTTTCATGCTCCTGCTCCATGCTTAAAATTTAAGAGAAATCGTCAGCTGTTCATTAATTTAGGCGCAAAATTATCATTTATTTTCAGCAGTGTTGTTTTAATTACATTTTTTCGTTAAAATAGCAGATTAAAGCAGGATTTTAAGTATTATTTTAATTCAAAAACTTAGTCTTCATGCAAGCTTAATTATTGTAAATTTGTTGAAATGGACATAAAGTTGGGTTTATAAAGGTATTTATATTATGTCTTTACATAAATAAATTATCATAAGTTGGGTAGCCTGAAAAATTGACATACGTGATCAGCCATTTTTAGTTTTTCTAGCGTCGTCGTGTGTTTAGCTTTAATTTTATAGTTTTAGATTTATTGTTTAAAATAATAACATTTTTATTACTAATATTTAAATAAACATTTGACAAAAAGTCCTTGGTCGCTTATTTCGGTAGATTGCTCAGAACTTCAATTCTGATTACCAAGCGAATTGTTAGCTCGATTAGAATAGAATGCCTGTGCACAGGTACACTACAATAGAATAGCGTACGTATAGATACTTTAGTGTTAGCTTTAAGAATAAATTAAGAATGACTTATAATAATTTGTTAAGAGATATTAACCCGTACAACTTAAGTACACAATACAAGTTTAATAACTTAAAATCATATAATCAAGTAAGTCCTATTACTTATAACAATAAATATTCTTAGGTTAAATAAAAGAACCGCTAATGAGTTTAGGGTCGTTACTCTTTACGTGAGTTGGGCTCAGGAGTGAGCCAGCAAGGAAGAAAGCAAAGAGTAATAGCTATAATCTTGCTGACCTACGTCACGTGCTAAATTTGTTTCTCTTAGGCGCAGTACTAAATTTTTATAATTAGAAAAGTTTTATTATAAATTAAAGTCCTTATTTATTTTATTATTTAATAAAGTCCTAATAGGAGAGATATATTTACTAAAAACATAATTTCGTACATGTTATGAAATATTAAATAAAAGGAAGAGCCCTTTATAAACTTCTTGGATCTTTTACTCAGTATATACATTCTTCTTACTCAGTTTTCTGATAATGGTCGGTTTTACAAGCTCTTCAACTTGTTCTAAAAATACGAATAGCAGGCTCAGACTGGGTATGGTTCGAGAGTGCTGGCATTTTCAAAAGCTAAGGGCGCCCCCCCTCCCTACCAATAAAACTAAATAAAATTAATACATGTATTCATAAAAAAATTAATGATTTTTTACTCTCTTGTGAATTAGTAATGATCACCTCTGCAGGAACCGCCTCTTGTCACTATTATTCTAGGGCTAGTGTAGCGAGCCGCTGAATTCAACTTCCCTCGCTAATAATCTCTTTAGAGTGAGCTTAGCGAGCCCAAGTATATACACATACCTCACTATTCATTTATTTTAAGCGAGCCCAGCGTGCCCTAGTAATTACATTTCCTTACTATCAACTCCTTCAGGGGGGGGGGGGGTAGCGAGCCCGCTGTGTTCACTTTTTTACCATTAATATCGTTAGGGCGACCAAAACATTTACATTTGTCACTATTAATCTCTTTCAGGGGTTTTAGCGAGCTCCGGTATTACATTTGCCGTAGTATTAACTTCTTTAAAGCGAGCGTAGCAAGCCCAAGTTATCATATGTCATCACTATTATTATCTTTAATGCGAGCGTAGTGAGCCCCGGAATAAATATTATTTTTACTATTCATTTTTCAAGGGCGAGCGAAGCGAAACCCAGTATTTAATTTTCTCTTTTATATAGTGTTGTATATATAGTTGTATATAGTTTCTCTTTTAAATATATAACTCCGGTATTTATATATTTCTGACCAAAAATCCCATAAAGTCGGACACAGCGAATCCAGGCTTACATTTTTCATACTACTAATCTCATGGAGTGAGCTTTGCAGCCTCAGCATTAACGTTTCTAGCAATCTATACTATTAGTTGGTTTTATTACATTTTAGGCGTTCTTATAATACTTTTCATAACAATAAGGGCTTAAGGTCTAAAATATATAAAGATCTAGGGTGTTGTTCTTTTAACATAAATGGTGCATGGTCTTAAATACATTAAGAGTAAGGGCTTACTTCTCACAACTGTAAGGGCTTAAACATCAAGTTCAAGGGCGTTCTTTTCAAAGCAGTAAAGGCGCAAGGTCTTAAATACACCCAGGGCATTCTTCTCTCAACATAAAACGCACATGGTCTAAACTACATTATAATGGAGGGCGCAAGGGACTGAATACACCATCATCGAAGGCGAACTTCTCTTAACAATGAGGTCTTAAATACTTTAAGATCGAGGGCGTACTTCTCACAACAGTAAAGGCGCATGCTTTTAACTTCATTAAAATCGAGAGCACACTTTTTACAACAGTGAGGGCGCAAGGGCTTGAATACATGATGATCTAAAGCGTACTACTCTGAACAGTGAGGTATTCTCATTATTCACTCATATTTATTTTCTCAGTATCTCTCTCTTTAAAAAAATAAAAAATAAATAAGGACCGAAGGCGCACCGGGCATTTACCCGGTTCCCCGATAGGCCAGTCCGGGCCTGCGAATATGGACAGAACCATGTTACGTAAGTAATTCACTAATTTCACCTAGGAGCAGTTCACCGATGTGTAATTTGCTGTGACTTTGATATTTCATGTCGTAAACTGCTCCTTGTAGACGCAAATCAAATCCCGTATATTTGACAGATTTAGGCTTAAACCCGCGTGTTGTTCAATCCTGACTTCGCTTTTTTCGTGTTACGGGTTATTAACAATGATTTTTTTATTTTATTGTTTTCTGGTTACTTAGTCTTTTTTATTCCGGACCAGAATGACCAGATATATTCGATTCAGCGCCTTAAAAAAAACATAAAGTATGACCTCTTCCCATAAAAAAATTGTAACCTTATGTATTTATAACCGTGATGAGGGTTCTCTGAAACGGCTTTTGGTTGCACTCCCGACATACGAGCCTTTTCATTCTCATTAGCGATTTTTTGAAAGAAAATTCGCTAACATGCATCACTAGCCTCTGACCGAAGCACGAGCGGCCGTACATGAAAATATAATTTTATAAAAATACTAGTAGTGCTTATAAGAAGATAAGAATAAATAGGAAAAACATACAGAAATCATTTTTAGTGCACTTAAATGGTATTGAGAAAGGTACATTCATAAATATGAATGTCTTTAACAAGGTTTGCACTGAATTCATTTATTATTATCTTGTTTTGTTTGCCTACTAAAAACAAACGGAATAAATATTTATCTTAGTTTGTGTTGAAGTAAGAAAAAATGTTGTTTTAAAGCTGTTCATATAATATTTATTGATGACAGTTTTCTTGTTTTTAAACTTTCACATATTCTTATGTACTTATATGCACATAAAATATTCACAGTAAATAAATGTATTTTAGTATATTGTCACTACGTGGCCCACATGGATTTTACATAAAAGGCATAACTAACCGACATTTTTTAAGAAAAAGAATTTATATTTTTTTTTGTTTCGCAAGAGCATTTGTCAAAATTCAAAAATTAGATAAATTTTATTACTTTAGAAAATTAAATAAAACAAGTGACAAATTACTTTGGAACTTGATAACACTTTTAATTATTTTTATTAAAACAAATTTGTTAATTTTTCACTAACGCGTATAGATAGATAAATCAAAGCAGCAGAATTCACAAAAAAATGTAGGGGAGGAGGGAGGCTAAGCCCCTGGTTAGCATTAAAGTGATATTTGGGAGAGCAAGTCCCGTATTATAGGCTGTAGCGTTGGGTGTCAAAATATTAGGAGACGTAAATTTGTTAAAGTTTTGTAATGGTTATATACCCATAAGCGCTGAAAAATTGTCATTCTGATATTTGACACGCGTGTACTCTTTACTAAGACCAACAAATGTCCATTTTCATTATAAGAATTAGCTCAATGTTAATCAAAGGACATGTATACGTTTCTTAAAAAATCATTTGAGTTAAAATTTGGCTGGTTGAGTGTAATAAATACATAAGTATATTGTTTCATTTCAATACGGGTATTGTCGGATTACTGATGTTAAGTATCTTGATAGATGACTGCTGTGGAGATGATTTTACCGTCTGAGGAAGAATGCATCGAGTTCGAAAATGTACCGCTACCTTAGTTTGAATTTTTTAGCTAAATAGTAGTATATATATTAAATTTTCAAGTTTTATTTGCCTTTTATTTTTTTCCGCTTTCTATTTTTAATTATCGACTTCAATAATCAGAGTTATTAAGTCCTTACTTTATCAAAAGGCGCAGAAGTCCTATGGTTCTAACAGTTCATAGACTATTGCGACAATGATAGACCCATTGGTCTATCTAGGAATTGTTATGTATACGGGAATCGTTAGTACACAGGAGTTGTGTTGAAGTTGTGGCTTTTGAACCTCAACTACAAATACAAGTATATAGTTGGAAGACTATCGTTCGAAATTGCATTTGAAAGATATTTATAGCTTAGATAATCAGTACCTTGCACCACACTTATGTCATTAGCATAAAACTATGACAAAACATAGAATAGATAATGAACTTACAATATCATATTTTTCTTTTTCTCTATATTTAGCCGATAGTTTCAAATCCGCTGCTACTTTCATATTTTCTTTAACTGTTAGTAATTCCTGCAATCTGTCATCTTGTGTTATATAACATGATATTCGTCTGAATTCATCTAAATCTCGTTCTCTTCCATTAACAGTAACTATTCCACCTACTCCACTTATCCTGAAGAAAACAAATGCAATTTAAATTGAGTTAGTTCCGTCTCACAATTTTAACATTTCCAATCTATTCTATTGCCCATTGCTCTTGCTTTTAATTGTCTTAATCCTAATTACTTCTAAAAACAGTTCTTACTAAGAGCTAGTTTTCAACTACATAGCTCTCCACGTCAATACTATTCATCAATTGTATTTTATATTGACTTTCATAAAGATATAATGAGTATTAGAACAATTGATGATTTATCGTTGATTTTTTTTTATATGAATTAGTTTCTTTAATTTTAAGATTAAAGATTGAAATACAACATGTAAAAGTAAGAATATTCATGTAAAATGAATTACTGATAATTACCATTTTTAGAAAATGGTCTGACTGTGACTGGTTTAGACGAATAGAAAATTTGTCTGAAAATGAAGCTTTAAATAATCAAAAGTTATATTTATAAACCTCAAAGATCATTCTGATCTCGACTTAATACTTCCCTATCGACTTGATTTATTTCAATTAAATACTGGTAAATCACCCAGTATACACAATAGAGAAAATTGTAGAATTGTCACCAACAACAATTTATCTTGTAGGGGGTTTATTCAAATATATTATTTGATGATAAAATAATACCTATAACCAGATAGTACGTCTAGTAATGTTGATTTACCAGCTCCTGAAGGTCCCATAATAGCTATCAGCTGATTAGGTAAAAATCTACCATGGATGTTGTGTAAAATTTCTTTTTGTCCTGGAAAAGAATATTAATACACATTGAAAGCTTAAACCACATAACGATTAAAATTATAGAGATGGGTTATAATTATCCAGGTTTCCTCTTTATCGAATTTTCTTTGAAAAACAAGTTACTAATGGGCGGAAGTAGAACTTCTTACCATGCTTGCACGAAAAAATACGTTTTGCAAAACTGCAAACTGCAATGCAAACTTTCTTTTAAATACGCTATCTTTTGAACGAATCAAACTTAGTGCAAAAATCATCCTTGGGGAGGATACGAACCCTATTGACCCCAAGGTTTAGGTCATAACCCCACGGTTGTTATGACGTCATTAACCCGGTTTGCTGAGTCAGCAAAAATTTCAAAAAATCGGTTGAGTTCAAGTTTAAATTCTTTCACCACGAAAAAGGTCTTAATTTATACTTTTTGGTAAGCTGAATTGAATGAAACTGGTACGGAGTCAATACGACCACTAAAAGTCGACCAAAAAGTCGAAAACTAAAGATCGAGGAGAAAATGAAACATTTAAATAACGGAAACGGAAAAACTTTTCCTGTTTATCAAGATTAAGATTCTAATAAAATCAATTCTGAAACAAAAAACTGAAATGGCTACGTAAAATAACAAGAAAATTAAAAAACAGAAAAGTTTCAGACATAAGCAATTCGGCAGCAAAGATCAGAAATTTTCACAACGTCATCGTAAATAACTGCTTAATTTGGCAATTTTAGAAAAAATGCAAGAGTAAAAATATCTTATTTTTGCTACAGATTATGAAAAACACAATTATTGCAACAATTTTTTATGATTCATTGGCGCCATTTTGGTTTCAGCCATATTGGATTCAATTTTAAAATCGAATTCAGGAAGGTGTACTTTTGATGATAAATATGTTTTAATGGGTCAAAACTAAACTGTTTTACTCTTAATGATTTTTTTCTAAACCTAATGTTTAGCAGCAATTTGGCATCAAAGATCTGAATTTTGTTTTATAAAATGTGTTTGTTTCGTATTTAATGCCCATAACTGTTATTTAATAAATACATAATTAATAAATACATATATAATTATAAAAAGTAAACAGAACAGTTATTTGAAGTAAATAAACAAAAAAAAATCTGATCTTTGCTGCCGAATTGCTGCCAAACTATTAGGTTTAGCGAAAAAACATCAGGAGCAAAACAGTTTCTAGTTTTGACCCATAGAATCCAAATTTACCCATCAAAATATACCTTCATTTAAGATTTCAAAGTTGAATCCAATATGGCGGAAACCAAGATGGCGGCCATAAGATGTACCATACGGAAAGATATTTTTTTTTAAATTGATTAAGATCCCCGCAAACCGCATCCGGAATATATCTCAAGCAGGGCCTGAGATATTAAGCGCGTTTCGAACTTTTGACACACACTTGTATATATATAATTTACATACTATATAATATATATAATATTTATTATATATATATATAATATATATATATATATAATATTCCTACTTAAATGAGTCCTGGTACGTTTTTCGTGTTATATGTTTTAGAACGTTTTCACCTGATGTCATCTATTTGTTTGTCATCTTTATTATTTTGTTTTCTTTTATCGTCCTCATCTTCTACGACAGCATCCAATAAGTTTTACTTCAATCCAATGTTTAAACATACGCCTGACTTTTTTCTTTAATAGTTGATCTTGTTTTCTGGGATCTTTAAGAGTTAACCCTTCATATATTTTTGATGACATGTGTTGTAGCGCCATTTACAATCTAGCTGAAAGTATCCTTTAACTCTCTTTGCCAGATCACAAGGCGATTAATAGTGGTTCCGTGACGATTGGACAACAAATTTGGCCCCGAAAGAGCTACGGTAACCTCAGGGCGTATTTTTCTTTAATACTTTGCTGGACTGGTATAACATAACAACTTAATGGCTGCGTAGCGGTTAAAATGTTGAAGGCCCCTTATTATTGATATTTCTAAGCTTTACAGCTATAAACCACATGAAGGAAAAAAACAACACGCAGCTAGTCTATTCAAGGGGTATGGTTAACAAATGATAAAGACGCTGCTTACCTTTGCCAATACCAAGACTGGCTTTATATCTAAGGTCCTGAAATCTAATTTCAACTGGTTCAGTAGCTGGTAGTCTCGTGAAAGAAATTTTATTATCATTTTGTCCATCCATTTCTGTAACAATGATAAAAATCGAAACATCAGTTACACTCAAACATTGTTGCAGTACGTTGTGAACATGATTTTGAGGATGAATGAAAATGGCTCTAAAAGCTGAAAGTTTCTTACCAGGCTTAACTCCCCCCTAGCTCTCTCGTTTTACTCAAAATTATGATGAATTCATCATTTTCAATCATATTTAGACGTAGCAGAACTAATTGGTCTTGTAATTTTGATCAACAGCGTGAATCACTATCAGCCGCAAGTTTAAGTTCTTTAAACTTTTTTAAATATATAAGTTTTAAAGACTTAAACCTTTGCCTCATCTTTGCTAACTTGGATCACGAGTATCAGCATAGGACAGAGATACGAAACTTTCAAGAAGCGACTATACTTAAGGTTTTTTAGAATACCTTAACTTTTCGGATATGGGTCGTGATACAAGCATTATTAAAAACAGTTAAAAATGCTTTTAGGTGTAATTGCTTTTCACTTAGTTAATTCTAATTTTATGAGATATTACAGTAAAACAGACAACTTCACAAAGGTAGGCTAACTTAACATGTAGGCTACCTTTGGGTAACCCCATACCTAATGGGAGATTTTTCTAGTTCTCGCCATAAATAATTTTCTAAACTCCTTTAACTGCAGGATTTTTAAAGTGAGCTGTCGTTTTTAACAATGGAAAATAATATTTAAGAACTTATTTTTGAAGTGAATATTTTGCTTAATATTTGCTATAACGCATCGAAAGTATCATTTAAAACTTGCGGTTTAGTAACTAAGCTATCTAGCTATTAAACAGACGATATTACAGATTATAGTGACACTCCTTATAAGTGTTTATAGGTAGCTATGACATTAATTTTAAAGTATAAAAGACAAAAACCACAAAAACCGCTGTATTTTACATTAAAACGCTCGCATGAAATCATACTGTCACTCAATCTTTAAAAATAGAGATAAGGCCAAATTACAATAGTATTATCGATTTTTATTAGTTAATAACCCGGCAATAATCAGTGATGAAGGTTAATTAGATTGCTTTATTATGACCCTGCTTTATGGAAGCATACAGCAATAGAATAGGGTTACTTGACAGTTCTTACATACATAAAGTAATATATTTCGATGAACATCTTACAGTATCAAGACGAACCTTCGAGTATTGCTTTGAGTACTTCAAGTTCTCGTATCGATCCGCCGGTTTACCTCACTTTAAAGTCCAAACACACGATCAAAACTGACGCTCTACTCAATATTTGTTGTATCAGAACGTATTTTAGGTTTCCCTAAACATAGGGCTCGTGCCATTTCCGTTTGTACCCTGCGTTTGATTTATACATTTGTTATTTGTGTTGAAAACATAGTATGTTTACAAGACTTTATATATTATAATACTATATAATATATATACTAATATATATATAATATAATATATCTATATATATATATATATATAAGTTTATAAACTATTTTCATCATGTTCAGGGACCGCTGAAACAAGTATTAAAAGATTCAAGAGATAGGGACTCTGCCACTGTAGTTCCAATTACTGAATTTTTCTCCAAGAGTCAATATTCATTATAGAATAAAAGAGGAAGAAGTATAATATTGAACGTATCCTTCGAAAATACTAATAGATTTTTAACTTGTAAATCTTAAAATAATATATACTCTTACTCTTTGCCACAATATATATTATCACGTGGGAGTATTAGTTCTGTAATAAAAGCATTTACAGCGTTACACACGTTTAAACCACCTTAAATATGGCAGCACAAATTGAGATTAAACAACTCGTAAAATAAACTCGCCAAAACATCACAGCAAAAGAAAGCTTTGCTTCCATTTGCTACCAATTAACTTTTCATTTCAGTTTCCCACCAGAATATATGTATCATATTTTAACATTGAGCAGGTTGTATTATGAGAGTCCGGTTATGATATTTCAGTAACCTGTTAGGCCAGTAAAGATGTTACAACCCTGCCATTGTAATGAGATAAACTATGAGATATTAATAACCTCTATAGGAATATTTATCTAAAGCTAAATCTTTCAGCTTAATCTTTGAAGTTAAAGAAATATTTGGTTATAAGACGATGGCTATATAGATAAAAGTTTTGATAAACGTAAGTTAAATGCACTTCTATAATTTAGATGTCACTTGTGTTTATTAATCTATTTATCTTATTTTTATAAACAATTTTACGGGACTGTCATTTCTCCTTTCCTAAAAAGGGAGTCACTTTCCTAAAGAAGTGCTTCATTTCAATTCAATTTATAACTTCATTTTTTACTATTGATGGAAATGATACCTAAAGCATAATTTTTATAAGCAAAGTTTTAGTCGTTATAAATTTAGTAAGATTTTCTTATTACTTTTTACTCTTAGCTTATTTCCGTTCCTTCGAGTGGAATTGCAATAGTCGAACTTGGGAGTGGGTATAAAACCCGTCTTAGAGGTCTCTCGCAACAAAAAAGTATCTTTCGCGAAATATGCATATTGAATTCCTGAAGAATTGAACTCATTATTTCAATTCTTCGAATTCCTATCTTCAAATAAATGCATTGAATTAGCTATAGTAGTTTTATTATATAATATGCTTTCTTATTTCATCAATATAATTTTAACAATAAATAAATACTGCTAACCATTTATAGGTCAAATTCTGTGTGACACATAATCAAACATAAATTAAAATTAAATCATTTTTAAAAACAATTTAGCAATGGTTTACGTCATATTTGATAATTTATTATCAAATATTCGAGTCATTAATGTAAAGGTCGTGATCATTTATTAATCCTCATTAAAATGTAGATAAATAAGTGGACAAAAACAGTCTTATCTTAGAGTGACGAACTCTGGAATTATTGTGAAATCAGTTGATAATGGTCATTTTATGATAACTTAATATTTTCAAATAAAATTGTTGCAGTGATTTAATTTTAAATATTTTTAAAGAAACTTAATAATACCTGGTAAATTGACACAACATGCTTAATATAATCTTTTAAAGTCTTCTACGAAAAATGCCAGTAAATCCTAAAACATGCTGTAGCAGCATGTTTTAATAAAACTCAAATATGGAAAACTCATATATCAATCGTCCAATAAAAATGATGACGAATTTCCTTAGTACTTACTTTCTTTTTCATTTATCTAGTTCTTCCTCAGGTTTTATGCTATATGATATACAATCGGAATTGCAAAACTCTACTTGTTTGTTAATTATCCTAGATTTTCCATAGAGAATGCGCTTGTTTATCCAATATGTTGTACCAAACTATTATTGCACTTGCTTGATCATTTCAATTTGATCATTTTAGAGTGGTATCATCTAAATTTATAAAGGAGGCTGATCAATTTTCGACAACACTTTCCCGGTTTTTTTATTGGATCAAAATCTGTTTCAGGTCAATTGAAGTTGATTGGAACAATACTTTTTATTTACATTATTTTTTTGCTGCAGAACCCTTAAAATTAAGAGAGACCTCAAAATCCAATTCAGGTAAAATAAGTTGTTTGAAGAAAACAACTTTTTTTGGGAGTAGCACCCCCAAAATTTATTTTGGGTCTTATCGGCTGTGAACCGGTTTTCATGGATTAAGTTCCCCTAAAATTCCCTTTGCCTATTTTTTAAAAATATGTATATAATATTTGTCTTGAAATACACACTCAGACATTGATATCACACTCGATTTTGGCCACATTAGTTCGACTTCCTCCTTGCTATCCTTTTCTACCAACGATTTTTTTTCAAAGGAAAAACATTCACAGGATACAGTGAATGTCAATTTGGACTCGGAACCCTTCAAACTAGCTTTAAAAACATCGTTTTAATCAAAATCAGATTGGTCTCAGTCGCTATTAAACTTATGGTCTATTAAACTACTATGGTCATTATTTTAAATGACGTGTAAAATTTCCCCCGAACAATATACATATTTTTGAAATCAGGAGGCCTCTCATAATTTTCTTTTGAAAATATGCCATATTATCCTTTATAATATATGTTTTCATATAAACTATTTTTTTATCAATCTACGTACTTATTTATAAAATATAAATAAAAAATAATATTTTAAAACTATCACGTATTCAGTGAATAAATGTTAAAATTTTGCAATAGTCGAGTTATAAATGATTATTAAATAAATTTTATTAATTATTATTTTAAAAAATTATGCAGTTCATGTTAATTAAAAATTACAATGCGTGGCGCTATTTATTGCCTTACCTTATCAATAAAATGATAATAATTATCTGGAGAATTACTGTCGGTATTAAGAAATTAACTAAGTACGCGCCTCTATTAAATACATTTTGAGGTAATAACATTTTTTGCTATTGCGCATAATTATGCATTAAAAATACCTTCGAAAAGTAACTGCTTATTTAAGACTTTAAAGGATTTCTGACAAATTTTCTCGATTTCAAGTCTCGCCATCCAACCCACCTATTGGCGATTTATATTCGCTGAAACATTGAAAGAAACAGTGTTATTATTAATGCAATTAAAACCCTTACGCAATTGGCTATTTAATTGCTAAAATAGTTTAAACAAGTTTTATTCATTTACGCCACCATAAATTTGACTTGTCATGACATTTACAAAGGTTGTTGGATGCATATTCGCTGTCTCATTAAACTTAATCGTCGGGTTTGATTCATTCTCAGTTGGCAAATTAGTTAAATAAAAAAGGGTATTTCAATAATACCTTTAGTGGTATTGTGTAACGCACTTATATAATGAAAGACACCTCTATACAATTTTGTTGTTAAAAGAGGGTATCTTAAACTTTGAAATTTTCTCCAAATTGCTAAGCCTACTACGCAAAGCTTGTGCTGATAAAAGTATTTTTAATGTTTCAGAAATGTATTATTGCCTCACTTCTCTCCTCATTCAATTTCAGCAGCAGTAAAATCAAACTTTACAGCCAGGTGATATACATAAAGGTATTTGATTTCTACTTATACTTTGACAACTGATTCCTATACTTATGATCTATATTTAAGTTTTATTGTTAGGTCTAGGACAGCGGTCAAGCTGTTAGCATACTTTAAGCGTACACTTTAAGGGTAACCTTGTAAAGAGGCGAGTCTAAAGTTGAGAAAAAAAATTCAAGGTACCTCGAACCCGACTTGAAACAATAATTTTTTGCAATTAATTTATATATTTATTAAATATTTATCCTTTATAAAAAAATTAATTAAATAGTCAGTTTAAAATACTATTTTTTTATAAATTCAACATCAGAAAAAGTTGTAATAATTTTATTAACTAATTTATACACTAGAGTGTATAAATAAATTATGAATTCCTATTGTTTGTTTACTTATACTTTCATCATTATGGAATATTTTTGCATATTATTTGCAAATAATAAAATTATTGTTAAACATATTTGTTTACCCATAATTTTATTTTAAAACAAGTATAAGTATTACTTACGGTAGAGGTTATTACCTTCAATTTATCTGTTCCCTTAAAGAATTAGAATACGATTAATAAGCACAAAAATTAGTTACGAGGTACCTCGAATCATTTTCTCATCACATCGAATTCGCAACTGCTCATCCTTACTACTTCGGACATGCTTCGCTCGTCCTAAGAGTATGAAATCACCAAATTTATATTGTAGTACATTATCGGACTCGCTTTGATCGTGCTGTGACAAAAAATCCGTTTCACCCATCTAGGCTCTGACCTCGATGGATGCTGCTTATGATTAGTGATCGGACAAAAACCGTAGATATACTTACGAGCCGCATCAAGCCGTATTAAAACGAAATTTAGAATACTTATCAATTACATTAAGTACTAAATTTCTGATTAATAGCGTATTTGCACAATTCTTTTTTATGACTCTTATCTTTAAGTAAGTTTATAAAAGACCACCCTGTAAAATATTTAGAATGAAAAAAACGTATACTTTTGATGATACAGCAATAAAACAAAAAAAAATATTTAAACTTGCTCTTTTGGCGGGAAAACGGTCTCCACTGCTTGTGTGTCGTCAGACATAAAAATACCTCCTGTAGTACAATATTAATCTTTAATCTATAATGTCAACAAGATGATACTGCCAGCTTTAGTCATCACGTTCCTTAGGCATTGTATTACCTGGGAACACGGAGATTGTTTTTGTTCAAGTCTTCTTACTTTCTTATTGAACCTATAAGCATCTGTTACCTTAGTGATATTTCTAACTAAAACTCCCATTCTGTACGTTTAACGCCAACCTTACTAGAACGTTCCGTTTTCACCCCCCCACTCTCTCACCCATTCCCCTCTCCTCTTCTACAAATGCTTATTTCGACTATTTAAAATTAAACTAAATATTTTTTAAACACATTTATTTATTTTATGAGCAAAAACATTTTTTTGGAAAAATTACAAAAACTCTATTAGATTATCTTTCGAGTTTTAAAAAGGTATACTAGTTATTCAACAAAAATTGTAGTAATTCTGATAAAAATGATAGATAGCACAAATGTAGGTCTTACCTATGTGACTACATGCGAGCTAAATTTCAAATTGATCAAAACATTTTTCTCGCTTTAGAAATTCTAGCTAAAACTTTTGAAATTTTTGCTTTTTCATTGTTGCGGGTTAGAGACGTCTTAAAAAATATATTTTCCGAATATCTCAACTAGACGTAAAGATTGACTTTTGTACTAAATTTCTACTTTCTAGCATAAACACGTAGGGAGCTACGATAACAAAACACAGCCACACACTTACAACACACGCATACATAGACAGATAAATTTGCAAAAACTTCTCAGAAGGCGTTAAAACACCTGAAACGGATAATTCAGTGAAGTGCCGGTTTCAGATATTTTTCAAAAACAAGACTTTTTCTACATACCTACAGTTTAAATGATAAAAAGTAAAAAATTACAGTAATTAAAAAGGCACACTTACGTTTTAGATACCCTTCTTAAAGATTGAATAGTTCGAATTTCTTAGAGAGAAAATGGACTTATTTGAAATTTTAAAAAAATCGCTAAACGTTTGCAAGTTCAATAACATTAAAATGTTTGATTCATTTGGAAGACTCCTTTAAAAAAATTGACCTTTGAATGAACTGTTAAATAATTTATAGCTTTTTTAAAAAAATTATATTAGCATTAGTCGTGTTGTGGAATGGAAATATCACTATTTTGGCACAGTACGAGGCCTTTAGCCTCTGCTATCTAAATATTACTGATTTGAACTTTAATCCTCATTAAATTACGTCATAGTTGGGCACCATTGACCCATATATTGCTATAAAGTGTGTATTAATAACTTTTATTTATAAAAATAGATATTTGTGCTATGTGCTGATTATATTTTATTATATTTAAAAGTATAATAATGCACTTTTGTTCATTTGTATGATTAAATAAACATACATCGCAGCGGTATTAGGTAGACGTCTTAGTTGGTACTGGTAAGATCGGTAAGGAAAAGGGACCAGTAGCCTCCCGCGACAGGGCTTTGCATGTGGGCCAATGATCTTGAATATGATCGAGCCATTAAGTCGATTTGCCATTAAACTAAGTGACCTCTTTGAAGATAAAAATATAGATAAGAATCCATTAAGAAACAAATGCCAAAAACAAACTTCACATGCATGGTGCGAACTGCGCATGCTTATAATAATTACATTAACTGCGCAGGTCTTAAATTTAGAGGCAAACTTACCTTCCGACGAAAGGTTTTCTATCGTAGGTTATAAACTAATATTGAAATGTGACATACTTCATTGTGCTTGTTACCACCTTGTGTCTTATAATATTTTTATTACAAATGATAAAGGTTAGTCATTTAAATGTTTAATTTGCCCTAAAGTGTTAAAATATTTTAAACTCGTCTTATACTCATTTAGCGCCTTTTACTCTTACCGTGCCTGGGAAGGTAAGTTTGGTCCTATTTCTCTATTTCATACAACATTCATGGGATCATTTAAGTTCCCTTAGTGCGTTATCACCTTTTTTTGTAGATCCTATATGGATTGATGCGCTGTCGATATCTGCTATAACGAAATGACTAGTCTAATATTACAAACTACTAGGTTATAAACAAATAGTTGTTTGTTTATAACCTTCTCGCACTTTAAAGGATTTTAGCTTAATAGCCTGTTGGTAATGGTGAATTTACCTCCATAAGACTATAGAGAACTATCTATTAAACATCAGTGGGGCCAGTAAGTTTCCGTAACAATCAGGCCCGCAAAACAAAAGGTTTTTGAAGTGGCGCAACTGAGTAGTATAAAGAAGTTTTCTTTTATCATAAGATAATAGTTTAACGCTGCATTTATCTTTTTTTGTATAAATGTATACGTCTAAATGACCTAAATGGTGACCATAACGAGTCTCTCACGCCTGCCAAGCGGGCCTATAAAGCAAGGAGATAAAAATTCGCTAAATACACGACAAAATGGCATGTAACAAATAATAAAACAACAGTGTGACCTCTAAGGGGGCAAATCGATCCTCTTAGGCCAGCGGAGCGAGCCTGTTTGAAGCAGTGGTCTATAGCCATAGTGTTAGCGAATGTCCGCTAATACATAGCTTACATACATTTTAGCTGGACCTAACATGTTTTCTGTTTTAGAGATCTCTTTAAATTTGTGCTAAGTAATTACGGTGAGTAAATGTTTTAATCGAAATCCACGATTTTTTTCATAAATCTATGCTAGTAAAACGTTGACATAAAAAACTAATGCTGTTAATTCGAATTTGACTTTGTCGTTTGATTGTCTTATATACTAGTATATATGATTAGTTTAAGCTGAACCTAAAATGTTTTCTGTTTTAGAGATCTTTTTTAATGTATGCTAAGTAATTATGATGAGTTAATAATGTTACAAATATTTCATAAACAATCTTTATTCTTATTATATACATACATACTTATTCAATTACTATTACTTTTTATCTTAATAATCAATATATATATATATATATTATATATATATATATATATATATATATATATATATATATATTAATATATATATTTTATTTATATATTTATTTATTGTCAAAGGATTTTCATTTAAAATACTAATAGATTTACTAATTAGATTTTCATTTAAAGCAAAGGGAAAGAATAGACAAAAGAAGACTTAGTAACTAAGAAGACATAAAAAGTAGTTTAAATAATAATCGATTAAATATTACAGAACAAACTTATAGTTCTTGTAAAACAACCATGTACATTATTAAAAGTCGGGTACGGGATACCTAGGAATTCGATCCTCATTACATCGAATATGCTCATCCTCCCAGCTTCGGACTCGCTTCGCTCGTCCTCAGAAATACAGTTCGCCAAATTTCGCTCGTCTTCAGATAGGAAATGCATCCGTTTCATTCTCAGCAGTCACCCATACAGCACTGAACACGCTTAATGCTACTTAATTTTTATGATCCAACAAAAATCATGGTTATACTTGTTGTATTGAACGAAAGTTAGTATACTTATTTATTAGCAGTCACCAATCAGTCTACAGCGGTAGACTGATTTTTGTACAAAATCTCTTGCATAAATACACTGGGCGCTACGATGATAACAGACACACACACACTCACACACATACAGACAGACAACTTTGCAAAAACCACTCAGAGACCTTAAAAACCCTGAAAACGGATTTTTTTGCAAACACAATAGTTTTTACAATATTTCTTCTGTTGGTCTCCATAATTTAATGTTACATTAGAAATTGGGCACTTTAGACATTGGCACTAGACACCAGGTATTTTTAATTATTAATTAATTTATAATAATTAAAAAATACCTGGTGTCTCATTACTGCCCAATTTCTAATGTAACAATACTTTTTCTATATACCAACGGTATAAATGAGGAAACGTAAAAAACATTCTTCAATTTTTTGAGCAATTATCGAATAATCGTAAACAAAAAGAAGAAAAATACCGGTCGATCTTATAAAACCGGTTAAGCAGTTTTAAAATATTTAGAACCAATTAATATGGCAGTCTAAAAATATTCATTTTATGCTTTCATAGCTTAGTTTCTGAACACATAATATTATAAACATTGATATTAATATTTTGTTTACTTAAAGTTTATACACCTTGGTTGTTTATTTCTATTAATTTTATAATTAATTATTAAGATTATATATTATAATGTACTATTTTGAATATTTTCTGGGCTCCTTTTACCGGTTAACTTAGTAGTATATTTTACTGTATTATGAATGCATTTAATTAAATTTTAAGTTATAATCACTTTATATTATGTTGTTTTAATACTAAACACAAATTGAAATATTTAAAAAAGGTTAAGTTGGCACTGATTTAATATCATGTAATATCTTTATATTAAGCGAAAAAACAAGTCGATGCTAAATAAAATCGAATACATAGTCTATAAATTTAGTTACCCGAACAATTATCAGATAAAAATTTGCCAATAATCATCAATCAATATTTTTTTTAAATGAATAAATTACTTATTATAACATTTTTAGTTTAGTAATTTAAATATTTTTTTTAAACCGGCCGGCCGCGTCCTAGAAAAATAAATCAAATTCTAGCATTAGTAAAAAATAATAAATGATGAAAAGGTTATATCAAACTTGGAATTCATAAAAATGTTCATAAGTTTATCAAATCTCAGACTAGATTTAAATAAAAATTTAAGTATGTTAAATTAAGCTGTCTTATAATTATGTAGTATTAATTATTTTTATTTATATGTCTGTCACAACTACAACAAGAGTGTATCTAGTGATATAGCTGACATTAATTTTGACCTGTAAGTCATGACAAAAAGAAACGGGGGGGATTGTAAGCTAAATGTGATCTATTTAAAAGTTTAGAGCCTCCAAATCAAACTCACTAACTCACTAGCCTCAAAATCAAACTTTACTGATAATGCCTTTTTCCTCGTTTATACAGTTATTAGATAGAAAAAGTATTGGGTTAGCATTAAAAATAACCATTTTACCTCCCAGTATTTATGCTTATAAAAGAGAGTTTTAAAACATGGTACAAAACTCAATTTTTAGGGCTAGTTGAACCATCAAGTAAAATAGTTTTATACATAGAGATATACAGGGGGCATGGCCTATCTCAGTACATTAGGAGGCCTGAAACATCTTTTTGGGGCTCTCAGAGGCTCTTAGTAATCTCATTGAAACCTTCTTCAAGAATGATTTAAGGTAATAAATCAATTGGTTTTGGCTTCCCGCACATTGTTTGGGTTTTGATTGTATTTTTAACATTGTCCTATATAACTTATTGTAATTTTGTATTGATTATTTGTTTGTATTTATAATCGAAGGTGGTCAGGTTACTTTTTTGATATTTCACAATTTAACCCTTAGGGTCCCTCTAGTAATAATATCTCTATGGTTATGTATAAAAAATTTCGAAAATTCATAAAACGCGAAAAAAGTTTGGATCGATTTGAAATTTGACTCGTATGTAGCTTATATAAGAACAGCAAATGTGCCAAGTTTCGTCTCATTATCAGCATTAGTTCAATATTTAACTTAGATTATTCCTATATTCTAAGGACAAGAAAAGCGAGTTTGAGTAGTCAGGATAAACGCAGCGAATCCTATATGGTGAGGACGAATTCCATGGTACTCTGTACCTGATTTTCGTTCCGATAAATATCGAATAATATCTGCAAGTACAAGTAATACAAGTAGTACATGTATGTTGTAGTTAAATAATTAAAAATTTACCTGTCGTGTCTCCCATTATAAGAAGATAAACTTTTAACTACAGATTATAAAGATATAATAAATTAACTTAATTAAACTATTGTTTAAAATTAATCCTCCGTTATATAATCACATTAAATAAATACGCTAACCTTAATTGCACAAAAAACATTAAATAAACTAAAGATTTTACAAATATGATAGCAAATAATTAGTCGGAAAATGAAAATAAAAATGAAGGTTAATAAAAGTAAAATTACATAAAATAAAAACAACTATTTACAAAATAAATAAAAATAAAGTAAATAAGTAATGATAAATTATTGTTTACTCTCTGTATTACATAAAATGTATTTAATTTCCCACGAAATAAAACCCCCGCAATGGACTGGAACGACTAATAATTTTTTTTAGTTAGTTCTTGAAAATTAAAACAGCTGATAAGTGGTTTTTTAAAAGATAAGAGTATAAGATAATGTTAAAGATATTGCATTGTGAAATACCTCACTGCAATGAATAAATTTTGAAATTATAGTAGTTTTAATATTTTTAATGGTCAATAAGTGGTTCAAAGTGCAATTGTTACTAATTATTAATCAAGATAAATCGAAAATAATATAATTGGAATAAATAAAACATATATTATAGAGATAATTTTTTTAAAAAAAATATTGGGAAATATGTAGAAAAAATGAAATTGATGACTAGGTGATATTAATGATTTATTTGTTCTACTTTTACAATAGAAGACAGTACAAGACAATAGAATACATTTTGGTGGAAATGGCTAGAATCAACTCGAGAAACAAAAATGCATACATAGCACTACAAAACTGCATACATGTCCTGTGTCAACTTATTATTAAAATTTAAAATTGGTTTCGGGGCACCACGTATCATAACCATTATGATACGCCATGGTCGTCCTCACTACTTCGGGCCCGCTTGGCTTGTCTTTAGACCGGAAAAAAGTTTTTAATTCCAGAAGTCAGTCAAATGCTAAGCACGCTATAGATACTGTTCAACAATAGTTATCCGACAAAAACCGTGGATATCCAGACGTATTAAAATAAAACTTCGCATACTTGTTTTTTTTAATTGTAGATGAGCCTTAGTGCGTTTCTAGTAACGCAATTGAATGTAATGTTTTAGTTCAAAAATGAATAAAACAGGCGGAAACCCCCCAAATTATAAAAGCAGCAATATATTACTAGTGTCACAAGAATCGAACTGATGCTAAAAAGTTTCAAATTAGTATTATTCATTGCATTAATATGTGATCAGGGTCATATTCTAAATTGACAGATATAAAATCCAATAAAACTACTCGACAAATGATGATTAAACAATTTTATAAGACAGCCATATAAGAAGAGAAGATAATGATAAACCGTATTTTGGTATCAATGAACCGAACGTTAAGTAGTGTTATATTCAGTCATATTTCAATACATACTTAACCTTCACACTGCAGAGTGTAAATTTATTAATAAACACACTTGTTGAAACTGAACCATCTATTTAAATTATCCTATTTTATTATATAATATGTACATTTAGTTAACGGTTGCGTTAGGTTCGGGAAATAAAAAAAACATAGGAGGCAGTGATTCTACACTTGTGGTTGGTTCTTTTAGTTGAACTATTGAGGCATATAGAGAGTCTTTATCCAAACTATGTCCTATTTCTAAATGGGATTACAGAGTTTTGCTGTTTCTTAGACTAAAATTTGGAAAGTGTTTCTAATTAATGTTGAAATTTGTATAACGGTTAGCTAAAATGTCGGTTGGAAATTATACCTTAGTATATTAAATTTTACCTTAGTTATTAGTTTTTAGATTTGTTGAAATATTTATCTATTCAAACATTTCTAAGAAACAGGTCTCTGAATTTATCGGATACTAAGACCAAATAAATCGGTAAACGATTGTAAAATGTTGCCTTCAATAAAGACGAGGAGGCGAAATTGTTGGTTTTCAAGTGTTTAACTAATTCCTAAGTTACTATTTGCTACAATCCACTCGACTCTCTTGACCTTTATTTTAAAATGACAAATAATTACAGTTCAAACACTCCACAGTCGAGTACATCATAATCTTATCTAAATACTTTATGTTTTTCTTTGAAAAATTTGTGTTTCTTTATCTAAAATATTGTTATCTTAAGGCTTATGATCTTTGTCACAAAAGAAACTGTTTATCGAAATGAGTAAATATTTTGTTAAAAAATTTAATTCACGAGTTGTTAATTAATTTGAAATGGATCGCTATATAATTAAACATTATACCTATGCTGGGTAAGGCCATTTTTGTTTTTGGGTGGAGAGGGGATTTGATGGGTTAAATTACTAAATGGTCTACTATGGTTCATACTAAACAATAATTTAACAATAACTCTGTTAATATTTATATTTACTTTTTCTTCAGTTGATACGACCACCTACTGATAAAGGAAACTTAAATCCCCCTGAGGGGCATTTAGGGGAAAGTATATAAACTTCCGGAACAAAATCTCTGACCTCTAATTACAAATATAAGAAAAATGTGAATTTATTTTAAGAAAAATGTAGGATGAAACATGTAATTTTACTTAATTATCAGAAATTAAATAAAAATATCGGTTTATATTCTTGATCAAAGAAATAGATTGATCGAAATAAGTTGAACTTGGTTTAAACAATTTAAGAACGGGGTTTCTACAAAGTATATGGTTACAACCTAGTTTACAGTTTATATTTTTATTTCTTAAAATCTGTACAAATTGTCCGCAGACAATTTGAAACATCTTCACGGACCACCTGTTGTGCGCGAACCATCGATTGGGATTGGGAACCATCACTGGCATAGAGTGTAGAGTAAAATGAAGATACCTGGGCTCTTTTGGTTTCCTCACGACCACTTTACAAAACTACTGTTAGACAATTATGTTTCATATAAATTGGTAGCATCAAATGATAAACGAATTAAGAAGTACAAAAATGTATTGTACAATATTCAATAACTTATTATACAATAGAACTACTCTATTGTAACTAAAATAGAGCATAAGATCGTAATATGTTTTCCCAAAAACTAATTATTGGGCCAGAACACACTGAGAATGAGTTAATATTTGTCAACAGTAGCGTGTATAGAATGTCCCCTTGTGGAATCCCCTAGGGCACACACACTCAAGGACCCATTCTATTATCATGATTAATTTTTCTGCCAAATAAAATAATTTTTATAATGTAAGAAATATTATCTATTTTAAAGTTCAAGTAACATCATTAAGTAATGATGTTACTCTAAGTAGACGAGGTATGTATTTCTATGCTGGAACTAAATACATGAACTAAATATGGAACTAAATACTAAGTACTCGTATATGTTTGCGATGACGGATAATAAATTCAAATAAAAAGTGTTTCAAAAAATAATGGTGTAAGGGAGTAAACAATTATGCGAATCATAACAAAAACCTAAGATTGACAGTCGTTTGTGCTTCATATGTTTTAAATTAGGGAATATATTAATTTTTATTATGAGCAAAATAATCTTTAATTTTTAAAATTAGCTGTATCATTGGACACCGGCTCTATTTATCATGTTAATCAGTTAAAATTAGCTATACCTCTGTTAAAAATACATAAACCATTTATCTGAGATATTACCTAGGATACGGTGTGGGACACACCCTCAAAGCGTGTAGATAAATAAAAATAATTCTGGAATAATGGTCCGCGTGCCGGGCGAGTTTCCTTTAGATGAGTGTTCCGAATGATGTTAGAAATTTAGGTGATAATTATTTTAGGCGATTCAATTCGATGTAAACAAACCAAAAACATTCGGAGGTTTTACCCTGGCTTTTTATGAATGAAGTGTATCGTCATTCCAGGAATTGTTATAGGCGGTTAGCATTGAAAATTCTCTATTTATTTCTGCAATGATTCAATTCCGGACTATAACCTAACACGATTTTTTTTCATTCATTTCATTTCATTCATAAAAATCCACCTATAAATTGAATCACCTTATAAATTAGCTAGGTGTTCCGACTTTTTTGTCACTTATAGCTGTCGTATTGACATCTTTAACTGACTAAAAAATAAATAAAATCTTTTTCTCTGTGAAAAATTATAACCTTGAATAATGCCATTTTTTAAAAATTTTGCTGACTCATCAAACCGGGTAACTGGCGTCATAACAACCAGGTTTTAAATAGGCTACGTGTCCACCCCAAAGTTGATTTTTGTACCAAGTTAGATTAAAAAACATTTATCTGAATGAAAGATATTGTGTTTACAAATGAAAGTGTCTAAGAATACACACACACACACACACACACACACACACACAACACACACACACACACATATATATATATATATATATATATATATATATATATATATATATATATATATATATATATATATTATATATATATATATATATAAATATATATATACAGGGTGTTTTCATATAAAGTGTCCACCAGAAAAGGAGGTGATAGTACTCCTCAAAAGGAACAAAAAATGTCCCATAATATAAACCCCGATCTCCAACCGTTTTCCCACAAGGTCAAATTTAATATTTAAAAAAAAATTTGACCTCACATCATAAAATTGTTAATAGGGATTTAACTATTCAAGCTAGAAAAGCGAAATTGGTATCATTAGAAAGCTGAGTAAATTTCCTAAAGGACAGACTACTAACTATGTCAAATATTTTGGAACTACTGCCCAAACTTTTTGCATGAAACATGATTTTTTTAAAAAAAATGAATTTTATGGAATTTTTGTAGTAGGGCATTAGAGGAAGTAAGAGATGAGCAAAAGTTCAGCCAAGAACGGAAAAATTCTCTTATGATTGCCCTTTAAGAAAAATTAAATAATTTTATACATTCAATAGTCAAAATTTTAAGCCATTCTTCCTAGAAGTTGCAAAAACTGATATTTTTTTGGCATTTTTGCATATGTCTACAATGTTAATTACATGGTACATAAAATAATTAAAAAATAATTAAAAATCTCTAAAGCAAGGGAAAAGAGAGGTTTTAGAGAAAAATGTGTAAGAATAAAATTGGTTTATTTTACCTTCTAGAGTCTAAAAATCGTGTTATTAAATTATTTTCGAAAATAAAATATTTCATTAAAATAACACATTATTTTCACTTTTATACGACAAAAATGATCAGTTTTTGCAACTTCTAGGAAGAATGGCTTAAAATTTTGACTATTGAATGTATAAAATTATTTAATTTTTCTTAAAGGGCAATCATAAGAGAAGTTTTTTCCGTTCTTGGCTGAACTTTTGCTCATCTCTTACTTCCTCTAATGCCCTACTACAAAAATTCCTTAAAATTCATTTTTTTTAAATAATCATGTTTCATGCAAAATTTTGGGCAGTAGTTCCAAAATATTTGACATGGTTAGTAGTTTGTCCTTTAGGAAATATACTCAGCTTTCAATATACTCAAGGTCAAATTTAATATTTTTAAAAATTTGACCTCACATCATAAAATTGTTAATAGCGTTTAAACTATTCAAGCTAGAAAGGTAAAATTGGTCTCTTTAGAAAGCTAAGTAAATTTCCTAAAGGGCAAACTACTAACTATGTCAAATATTTTTTAACTACTGCCCAAAAATTTGCATGTAAAATGAATTTTTGAAAAAATTGATTTTTATGGAATTTTTGTGGTAGGGCATTAGAGAAAGTAAGAGATGAGCAAAAGTTCAGCCAAGAACGGAAAAAACTTCTCTTATTACTGCTCTTTAAGAAAACCCAAACTTTATCATACATTCAATAGTCAAAATTTTAAGCCATTCTTCCTAGAAGTTGGAAAAACTGTTATTTTTTGGCATTTTTGCATATCTCTACAATGTTAATTACATGGTACATAAAATAATTAAAAATCTCTAATACAGGAAGAAGGAGTGGTTTTAGTGAAAAATGTGTAAGAATAAAATATGTTTATTTTACCTCCTAGAGTCCAAAAATCGCATTATTAGTTTATTTAAAAAAAAAATTTTTGATCAAATAACACGTTATTTTCTCTTTTATACGACAAAAATGATCAGTTTTTGCAACTTCTAGCAACAATAGCTTACATTTTTGACTATTAAATGTATAAAAATATTTAAATTTACTTAAAGGGCAATAATAAGAGAAGTTTTTTCCGTTCTTGGCTGAACTTTTGCTCATCTCTTACTTCCTCTAATGTCCTACCACAAAAATTCCATAAAAATCAATTTTTTCAAAAATTCATTTTACATGCAAATTTTTGGGCAGTAGTTAAAAATATTTGACATAGTTAGTAGTTTGCCCTTTAGGAAATTTACTTAGCTTTCTAAAGAGACCAATTTTACCTTTCTAGCTTGAATAGTTTAAACGCTATTAACAATTTTATGATGTGAGGTCAAATATTTTTAAAAAATATTAAATTTGACCTTGTGGGAAAACGGTTGGAGATCGGGATTTTTATTATAGAACATTTTTTGTTCCCTTTGAGGAGTACTATCACCTCCTTCTTTGGTGGACACTTTATATGAAACACCCTGTATATATATATATATATATTATATATATATATATATATATATATATATATATATATATATATATATATATATATATATATTATATTATAGCGAAACTTATTTTTCTTGGTAAGGGACCTTTGAAACGGATTTTGGTCCTAGGGTTTGACTCCCGCTATGATGTCTGTCCCATTAGCGAATTTGTTTACGAATAAAATCCCTATTTAAACACTAGTGAATAAAATCACTAAGTAATAAGTTATTTTAGTGTAAGAACAAAATAAATATTCACACGGTAAATATAATATGAAGTAACAAGGACATTCCTGCTTCAAAGCTAGCGTGTCTTAGCTCACCAAGTCATTCACATAATGGGGATAATTATTTCTTGGTAGAAACGTCTCCTAATCATCTTTCAACCGCAATCCTTCATTTTTACTCGCTAGAGAAGTAGACATCAATAATTTAAACAACTGCTGATTTTTTGCCTCATGCCGTTCGTCGACGTCTCCCACCATTCCGCAGAACAAGAGAAATTTGAGATGGCATACGCCTTCATATTCATCCGTGTTAAGTGCTATATTTGATGTACAGGAGATGTGGTATATTTACTTATTTAACTATAGGAAATCAATAATTCGGTCACAACGCGCTGTAGGTCATCACGTTATCCTAAAGCAATCAAGATCACGAATTCAGCAAATTACTAATTTTAACAATAATCGAAGATCTCGTGGCTAGAACTAACTTTGCAAATAGCATTAAATCTTTAAGCATTAAATCGAGGTAATAATAAATTAAGTTCTAGAAGTAATACAATTTATAATTGATTCCATACCAATGAATAGCTATGCTTGCTGACTTCCAACAATACTCTTTATATCTGAATAACTTGTAAGTCTAAACTAAAGTAGTATATAAACCAAGTAAGGAAACTAATGCGATTTCTGTCAAAACTGGCATGTCGTTCACATTTTGTCCACCGGGGAGTTGATCCAATTTCCCAATGGGCGCAGCCATCTTGTTTTACCCTTGTAAATGTAAACAAACTATTTACGGCACTCAACATTTTTGTTTTTATTGCATTTCTTTGCATATTCTTAGTAAATAATGTTAAAAATTTGTGTAAGAAATACGTTTTGTCACATCCAATAGAGGGTTAAGTGCGAATCTTTAAATACTATATAGGTTTGTTTAAATGACTTCAAACGAGCTGTTAATTAATGTTTTTTTTCGTGTGCACTACTTAACTTAGTACATTTTTGCGAGTGGTATTTGTTATTTCCCTTCAAATAAATTTATTGTAACCTATTTTTTTTTTTTTATATAATTGAAGCAATCGTAATTTTAAGTTATATTAAAGGTAATACACTGTCGTCTGTGTATAAATAAAAGCATGTAGTTTACCTTTACTATAGTTTCTCTTTTTCTTTGACTAAATCATTTTACAGATTTTAATACAAAATCATTAAATTATCAAGTACATATCAAAGTACGAAAACACTATAAAAAGTAAAGCTCACCAAATTTTATCAAGTTTGCAATAAAATTAAGTAAAAAAAAACGTAAATCCTAAAATGCTCTAGCATTTTAAAATAGACGCATGTCTATTTTTTTACCCAGGTTAGTATAAGAGTTTCCTTACTTGGTTTACTAGGTTAAACTTAGGCTCAACATAGATACTTCCATGAGTCGAAAAAAATGTCAAAAACCTTTGTTTTCTCAAGAATGGGATCGATGGTCACAATCACAATCGGAAATTTGCTTATAAAGTGCAAAACTTTATAAAAAGTCTGACAGATAACCGTAAAAGAAAACAAACGCTAACCTTCACCAATTGTTGCTACGTAAAAATTACTTTAAAGGAAAACCTTTAATTTGAATAAAAGGTAAATCTATTAAAACAGTAGCAAGTCATTCATAATAATATCAACTGCATACATTTTAAACTTCAGAAATACATCCTTTGTTCACTTAATAACCATTAAGTCAACTCGAGTGACATTTATTAATGATGCGAAAAATTGATGTGAATGGTAAGTATGATTACTTTAATCTTGACCGTATAGTATATAAGATTTATTTCAAAAGAGTTTATATAGCTTTTAGTTTATAACCAAAATAATCATAAACATAGTAGTAGTCACCTTCTTTAACAAATAATATTGCAACATTTTCAGGGTTATACAAACGTTTTATCCTATAATTTGTATATCTAAATATAGTAATTTATTTGACAGCTTCTTTCGTTCTTTATATGTGAATATATATATATATTATATATATATATATATATATATATATATATATATATATATTATATATATATATATAAGAGGCCTTTGGCCTTTGTTGTTGGCCTAATGTTGATAATATATTTTAACCTATAATAAACTTAATACATGTGTTAACCATAATTATTATAACAATATACAATCACTTTGTATCTAAAATGTTTTATGATCTTGTAAAATTTTCGCCGTCATTATTGTGGGCTAATGACGGCACACATAATTCAACAATAGGGTTCGGGACTTTCGATACAGGAAAGCGTTCAAGAGCTATCGTGTCCCATAGACACGTCAACAAAAATCTCGTGTATACATATATTCTGGAGCCCATGCCCACTGCCTTCCTAGGAAAATTAACTTGTTTGTATAAACTACATCCAGCAAAAAGTTGATACTTGATATTTTATAGTCATAAATCTGCGCTTGATTCAACCTTGAGTGGCAGTGCCGTAATAAAACTTAATAATGCAAAATTGACTCGATTATTTCAAAGTAAAAACACGATCCATTAGCGAGAAAGAGTTAATTGACCATTAAATCGATGTTTCTGGATAATTATTTTTACCTTTACTTCTAACAAAGGTTAAATTTGAATTTATCTTTGTCTATTGATTGACCAATGTAAAAATTATTAGATTTGAAGACTCCATTATAATCAATAAAATTAGTCGTATCGACTCCAGCCAAGTTTCATTTCCTTTAACATACCAAAAAATTACCTTTTTAAGACGAAAAAATGTTATGCCTTAATTTTACCGATTATTTGAAAATTTTCTGTCCCAACAAACCAGATTAATGACGTCTCAACAATTAGGTTTTGGAGTCTCATTCCCGGGTCTCAACTTTCGCCATATGAGCTCCAAAATCTTATAACAAAATCTGATATGACAATATCACCTCATCAGTGATATTGTTCAAAGAAAACTATTAAATCTTTTCATTGCTTACATATTCCAAAGTTTGTTTTAAGCTAATTTTTTGCTAAGTTAAAAGGAAAATAAGTTAATGATGTTGAGTCAGAAAGGGGGATATAGGGGGATATATATATATATATATATATATATATATATATATATATATATATATATATATATATATATATATATATTTTCAGATTTCGCTAAAAATCTGGAACGGGGTTTATACCTCCGTCCTTCCTTACAACATCGGAGTTGCTGCCCTTGTCCTTAAAATTTCATGCCTGTCCAAATGGTGGTATTACTTCGGTTTTGAAACTACAACTTAGATGGTCGGAGGAAAAGTGGTCTAAGTCCATTTTTTTGCATAATATTATTGTTACTATGAGAAGTAATAATGAGTGGAAAGATGACAACTGATTTAGTTTTATTTTTTCTTAAGTAATAAGACTTAAAACGTCATAAATTCGGAGGTTATTAGTGAAATGTATTATATTCCAATTAACAAAGTTTCAAGCCTTGGAAGGAATAGTGTCCAAAAAGTCCACAATCCCCCACTGCGGGACATTTCAGTTTTAGCAGGATTTTAAATTTCTGCAGGACAGAGGTGTCCTTGTCGGTACTGTCCCGCTAAATTCGGGACGCCTGGCAACTCTCCCTTACTTCTGGCATGGTAAATCTGTAAAATATACAATTATTTCCAGATATTAGACCCAATATACCTCTTATACTGGGTGTGCTTCCGCGTGTTAAATTCATTTAATTTGTGGTTTTTAGTTTTTTAACATTAAAAAGGAAACAGGCAATATAAAAAATGTAAATAATGAAATAAATGTGTGGAAAGGTAAAACAATTGCTGTTTGAAAGTGAGAATGCGAAAATTAAAGCAAATATTAAAAAACCCCCCTAGGAAAGGAGTATATGAATAAAACAGTTAATTCCTTAAAAAGTTTAGTGAAAATATTTGTGGTTTTTGTAAAAAAGTTATCAGGGCAAAAAAATTATTAGGTGTCTCTAACCTCCCTTACAACTTAAGGTTAATTAATTAAAGCATAGACTAGTAATATATCAGATACCGGGATAGATATTCTAGGTCTATATAGATTACTGAGTAATGAATACTTAATTTTATATTCCAATTTTAATATTAATATTTTTTTTATTTAATGATGTTTTTATACATTCTTTAGACGTCATTAATTTATTTATTTTACTATAGAAGGATTAACATCGGTTCCTTTTAATTATTTATCGTATAATTATTACAGTGAAATCTGACAACAAATCTTTACTACAGAGGTTAAATCTTTTACAACTAAAACCTTGAACGTTAAATTTTTTGTAATAAGTTCAGTAAATATTAATTAACAATTAATAATGTTGACAATTAACAATATTGAATCAGTCAAATACAAAATTTAACAAATTTTATATTTGACTGATTTAATATTTACATTATCTTATTTATAGCTTTAGGTGGGATGATAAAATAATAAAATAAATAATCGGGTATCACATCAAATTTGCTACGTTCGTCCTTCCTACTTCGGACTCGCTTCCCTCGTCTTCAGACTTCGCTTCGCTTGTCCTAAGATAGTAAATACAACCGTTTCGTTCTCAGCGGTCACCCATACAGCACTGACCACGCTTAATGCTGCTTAATTTGTATGACAAAAATCATGGATATACTTTCCGTATTAAAACGAAATTTAGTGTATTTATTTCATCTGTAAAGGTACATATTTGTACTGAATCAATAGGATCATTTTAAGTCATTCAATAAAAATTTTACTAATGCTGATAATGAGATTAAACTTGGCATATATGTTAGACTTGGCTACCTACATGCGTGATAAATTTTAATCCGATCGCATAATTTTTCTGGGCTCTATGATTTTTTATATTTTTGCGGGTTAATGACGTCATACAAAAATTATATTCCAAATCCCATAACTATACTTATAGATTAATTTTTGTACAAAGTTTTAACCCTTTTAGAGTACATACATACACACACACAGACAACTTTGTAAAAATCAATCAGGAGGTCTTAAAAACACAAATTTGGATTTATTTGGAAACAAATACTTTTTCTATACACATAAGTATAAATGAGAAAAAGTAAAAATACATAACTCTTACAATAATAATTAAATTATTACTAACATTTATATAATAATTAATATATCAGTATATGCTGTGTATTTCTTGCTTTAATTATTACTATTTATTTATTACTTTATGCTTGTCACTTGTTCTGCGATTATATTTTTAACCCACTCTATGCAAATTAAGTTTTTGCTAAAAGTATGTCAAGATGAAGTTTTTATTTATTTGTAATTATCGGTGTCATCTTTATTTGCTCATTTTTATTATTTATAATTCTTTCGCTAATATTTTTGTTCAATAGAAAAAGTTAATTTTTTAGAAGTTCTGAAAATTTTTATTGTAAAAATTAAACCTCAAACAGTGATGAAACAAAGATTAGATAAATATTTACAGGTTAAACCCAAGGATTTTGAATAAAGAGGATGACGCGATGAGAGAACTTAATTGACCCCATGAACGTTTTATGAGATAGTGATATAGGAGCAAAGTTACCTTCACAATCAAGGTTATCGTAAAAGGTCCAAAACGCAGGTTATATAACAAGGATAAGACAAATTCAACATATATTAACACTTCAGGGCAAATAAAACATTTAAATAACCAACCTTTACTGTTTTTAATATAAATATTATGACACGAGGAAGTATATACTTTTTGTAGCTTTTTGTTTATTACCTACAATTGGAATCTTTCGTCAGAAGGTAAGTTAAAATCTCTAAGACCTGCGCTGTAAAAGTAATTACCGCAAAGTTCGTACCAAGCATGTGCACTTTGTTTTTGACTTATGACGAAAATTCACTACTACTTCAAAGTACCTCTATTTCATTTTTTTGGAAAACCCAAGTCATGTTTAATCCTTAGACATAAAGTTATTAAATGAAAATTACACCGAGAAACTGTACTGTAATCAGGAGGGAAATGGGCAAGACCATAAGAAGGCCAATCTGGAAATGATCTAACGTTTTTTTTATGTGTGGAGTTCGCTATCATACTGACATTTCACATATTAATTGTTCATTAAAAATAATCCGCTAATAAATATACATAGAATTTGCATACACTTATCACGCCAATTATCGCCGATAAGAATGTTTATTGCTTTTGAAACACCTTATGATTGATTTCTTAAAAACTAATTGTATTTTTATAATCGCCCCTATTGTTTGAGCTGTACTTTCTATTGCTTCGTAAAAAATAAATGCTGTGTATAAAATTTTTTTTAACAATTATTCAATAAAATTTTGACGCAGGTCGCATGAATAGAGTTTATGAAATTTATTACTTTACCCAATAGGCTTATTATTATTTACCCAAAATGTACCGAAATTGTACTAATTTTGGTACATTTTGGGCATAGAGATATATTACTAGAGGGGCCCTATTGGTTGAATTTTGAAACATCGAAAAAGTAATCTGACCACATTCGATTGTCATTATCATCAAATAAACATACCAAAAAAAAGCAGTAAATTATATAGTAGAATGTTTACAAATCATAACACAAACAATCTGCGGGAAGCCGAAAACTATTGATTAATTTTAACCTTAACTCCCTCTTTGGAGGAGGTTTCGATGAGGTTACACAGAGCCCCTGAGAGCCCCACTAAAAATGTTTCAGGCCTCTCAATGTATTAAGATAGACTATGCCCCCTCTAGTATATATCTCTATGATTTTGGGTACGTGTTACAAGATATTGAATTTTATCTAAAAAAAATCTTACTTTTAAATCAAGCATACGTTTTATTAAGTGTACCATTTCTTCGTATACTCGATTATTAACCTACATCTCTCTCGGAGGCGTTTTTGTAGTGTTCACGGATTGAGTTGCGCATACGTAAAGTGGTAAATAATCGTTTTTTCGAGAAAAAAAATCCACCCTTCTAAAAAGTTCTTAAGTTAAAATAAAAATATCAAATAATTTTCTTAGACCTTATTTATTTAAACTACCATGGAGGAACATAACCCTGCAGTTGACCTCCAAAAAAAAAAAAAAAAAATTTATTTCATTTTAATAAAATAATTTTTTTATTTTATTTTAACATTACTTCATTATGTTATTATTTATCTATTATCTCTAGTTATCTTCTAATTATTTTTATCCTCCGACCATAATCATTAAAATTATTTAATATATTTCATTAACTCCTGCAAGAGTGCAATCACGTCGCAATCAAATGTGTGTGTGTGTTTCTCAAAAAAATGTCAGAAAAATTAAAAATGTAGTCACATTATTATTTGTTCTTTATTTTTTAAAGTTCTCTAACTTAAAACTAAATAGTAATAAATTGCATTCTCAAATCTAACCAAAACAGTGTGGCATATGATACTTTTCTGCCTGAAAAGATTTAAGCGTAATCCTGTATTTCAAATGTAACTATACCTCTTTAAGCAGATGATACATTACTTGACTGTTTATTTTTGACAGATCAGGAAAATCCTACTTTCCTGTCAAATAGTAGTTTTCCAGCCGTGAGTAGATAAATTGTATTACAAAAAAAATATTCTATTTAAAAAACTACATGACGTATTTCTCACACCAACTTATATTAAACTTAAAGACACCACTGTTATGGCTGAGAACTAAGATATCTTATTTATAACCTTATTATCATATCCCAATGAACTTTTTTATTTATTTTTTTTTAATTCCATGCTTAATATGAGAGTTTTAAGCATTGGTCGCTTCTATATTGTACGATAGAAAACAAAACTAAAAGTATATAAATTAAATAAGTTAAACAATCATTATATACATAATTAAACAATTTCATTACAGACGTATATATACATTACATTGTGACGCGACTAATAATAAACACAGATGTTTATTTACTTATGCGCTTACGTAATATTGTGTTTATGTTAAAAAAATGTTTATACGGTTATATGTGGTATTGCGGCTTATTATTTTTTATGTTTATGTTTTGTTTATTTTAAATGTATACAAGAAGTTTGTTTCTGTGTTTGACACTCACGTCTCTGTGTTAGTGTCGGTTTAGTATTTTCCAAGTATATTTCTAAAAATATATGGATTTAGTTAGTCTCTTTAGTTAGTTGTATGTTGTAGGCTTGTATTTTAAATTATAAGACTTCAAAGAAATATATAAATTGGTTTCTTTGGCAAAAGAGTTTAAGATTTATCTGACTTTTTATTTATTTTAATTAAATTATTTTTAGATTATTTCCTTATTGATTTATTCAAGACAAAAGGTAAATAAGTGTTTTTACATAAAGCAATTTGATTAGTTGATTCTTCATTGACTTGCGTAAAATTTGACTTTATTCAAATAGAGCCTGCGTAAAATAATAACGGGCTGACAACAAATTATAGCCTACCAGGATAAATAAATTATGCCAAACAATGTTATAATATTTTAAAAGATCAAATATTATACTGCAAGTATATTCATAAACATAATATTATCCTATAATGAGATATTAATGGACTGAAAAAAATGTGACGAGAAAAGGTTTAAAAAAAGATGACAACAATCCAAAAATATATTAAAAAACAGCTATTAAGCTTTCAACCAGGGAGCTTACGACCAGGATCCCTAATTGAAAGCTCGCTAGTTGTTCTTTCAACTATTTTTGGACTGCTAACTTCTTTGTAAACCTTTTCTCGACGCAAAATATTATGAAAAATTTGTTTAAATTTTTACTCACGTTAAAATTAGATGTCACATTATGTACTTTATTGGCACTTACTGAACAGTAATATTGCTTTTCCTCATTTATACCGTACATATGAAGGATAAGTATTGTGTTTGCGAAAAATCCGAATCCAGGATATCACCGGAATTATTCGTTTCATGTGTTTTTAAGACCTCCTGAATAGTTTTCACTAACTTGTCCGACAGTATGTGTGTCTGTTTTCATCGTATCTCCAAGTGCATTAGATAGTTTAAACTTCGTACAAAAGTCAATCTTAAAGTCTAGTTGTGCTATCCGGAGAATGTTTTTATGACTTCTTTAACCACAATAATGACTGAGCCAAAATTTCGAAAATACAAAAACGTGGAACAATTTTTCGATCGGTTTCATCACATTATCATCATTAGTATAATGTTTTTATCGAATGACTTGTAACCGTTTATTAAAAAAAATCAGGAAATAATTTAATTTGAACTGAAATTAATAAGTTTTGTTTCAATACGGCAAGTAAATTTATGGAAATTGTTAGATTATAAAAGTTACGCAGCAGTGGGGGAGGTCAGTGCCTGGATGGGTGACCGCTGGAAATAAAAATTATGTAATTACTATCTGAGGACGAGAGATGCGAGTCTCAAGTTGGGAGGTTGAGCATAGCGAAACCAAATACCCGATTTTTTTGCTTTTATTATATGGTAAACGGTTGAGGAATACCAAAAACATTATAATTTAAGTATGGATTGGGTATAATTTAAGGAGTTCGAGTTTCAAGGAATTAACATCAGTAAATGACGCTTATGACGTTGTTTGTCACTTCCGTTCAAAGATCTTGAATCAAGGGACACGCATTAAGGAACATTTCTGACTCCGCATGGAAGATACATGTATGAGATCGAGAAATAGGAGCAAACTTACCTTCCAATGTTTATAATTAAAAAAAGGCGCCAAACGCAGATTGTGTAGCAAGTTTTTAATTTATTTAAAGACACTGGATGGGACCCCCATCGTATCTCCAATGTGTCAGTCCCATCCAGTATCTTTAAATAAATTAAAAAATATATATAATGGTGACGAATACTAATAATATAATATTATTAGCATTCGTCACCATTACATATATTTTTTAACTTATTTAAAGACACTGGATAGGACTGACACATTGGAGATACGATGGGGGTCCCATCCAGTGTCTTTAAATAAATTAAAAACTTGCTACATCCATCTCGATGTAGCAAGGTTGTCGAGTTGGCTTCTCAACTTTCTTCTGAGCCACTCGTAATTGTTCCATTTGATGCTTTTTAAGTTATTAGTGCTAATTTAATTTTAAATTATGGTCATTCCTAAGTCACTTTAGTGATTGATGAAGCTTGTTTATGACCTTCTTAAGCAATAAACAATATGAAACCATTGAGAGGTAAGTTTGCCTCTAAAATTAAAGACTTGCGCTGTTACAAGGATTGTAAGCATGGGCAGATTGTATCAAGTGCAATTGATTTTTGACGTGTGTTTCGTGTTTAATTCTTCTCTAATTTTTAGCCTTCGATGTCATCCCCTTTTTTCAAAATCATTGCTTCCATTGTACGACAGAATTAAAGGGGGGTTTCGCTTGTGTAACAAAAATATGTAAAACTATAGTGGAATAGAATTTTTTTTTGTTTTTTTTTTTTAATTCTCTTTATTAATAAAAAATATAAAATTACAATTGACAAAATTAAATTTTTCCAAAGAAATAAAAAATAAAACTATACCACTAAACAAAATACAAAGAGTACCTCTCATAAAAGGACCAGGTCCTGCGGCATGAGAGGGAGTATTTTTATTTGATTTATTCATCCGTTCTTAAGGTTTACTTACATATTTTTTAAGTGTCATTTAGATATATTTACTTATTTAGCTCAAAAATATTGTTTTAATTATTAATTATTAAATATTAAGAAGCAAAGCTTAAAATACAGTGGAAGTTTACATAAGATTCACGACAAGCTTGATAGCCACACAGATGTTATTGACAATTACTACGCGCGAAAGCACTCCAAGCGCATGGCTAGCACCCCAGATCCAATTCCTCGCAGACTACAAGCGCGAATAAGAGCAAAATTCAAACTAGCCAAAAAAATTTACCTATTTAAGTTCCGCTCTCAACCGAATCTACAACCAGCAACCGAATCTACAATCACGAACCAGCAACCCTCATTTACACTCCGCAAAAGAACAGATCCAGGATGCCAAGCACGCGCCCAAAAAAAACCACCGCGCAATGGAAGAAAAGCATTGTTAGAAGTAATATATCTGCACTATGCGCACTATACAAAAGAATGATTTACTTATCATTCTATTCCACTATAAGTAAAACTTACTTCTATATTACTACAAAATTCGTATCGAATAGAAGTGAGGCAACTTCTTTTTTTAAACTGAAAAAATCACATGCTTTACGATTTTTTTGTTTCCTTTCAAAGCAGGGAAACCCAAAATCAATTTAAGATACAAGCTAACTATTATAGTCTATAAAATATTCTTTACTGCGAAAACACTTCAAATTATTTTAATAAAACCTGTTTTGATATGTCAAAACGTAATATAGACAGTGTATGCATCATTTTATTAACGATTAATACTGGCAATTTTATTAATGTTTAGTTGGGGTAATTCTAAACTCTTATATACTGACTATATTTAATATTATACTGTCAGTATATTTAAATTATCTTTAGACGGCATCAAGGATTTGTTATAAAAACAACAAAATTAATTTTTGAAAAAACTTTAATGCGGTAAATAATTGTTCATCGGCATTGAAATTTCCTGATAAAATCTGAAAACCTATACTAACAGTTGCTAATAATGATCTGATACTAACCTAGTTACAGATGACAAGGCATAAATGCTAAGGACTACATTACGATTATTAGATATTTCAATTAACACATATACCATGACAAGTTACTATCATTTCGAAATGCAGGTTGAGTGGTTATATCAATAGTCGGTCGCTTAGGGTGGTCGTACCTAATCCGGACCCGTTTCATTTGATTCAGAGCCCCAAAAACATAAATAAGGACATTTTGCGTTTCGAAACATTTTAACACTTAATTTAAATGATTCTTAATGCCACAGTACTAGGTAATAACAACACATAAACCTGGTGTTTTATAGGGTTCTTGTCATCCCCTATTTTTAAGTTTGATTGAAAAATATCTTGCTCAGAAGAATTCACAGAATTACACAAAATATTATAGTATATATATATAATATATATATTATATATATATATATATATATATATATATATAATATATATATTATATATATATATATATATATTATAATATATATATATATATATATATATATATATATATATATATATTAGATAGAGAGAGAGAGAGAGAGAGAGAGAGAGAGAGATTGAGAGAGAGTTACAAAACCAAATTTTTCGTGATCAGGGATAGGAATTTCCTCTCGCTACGCAAGCCACTTTATTAGGAAATCTTTTCAAAGAAAGTATGCTAAAACTTTAAGTCAATCAATCATTAAGTAATAATGATCCAGATAATCTATGAATATTTGCTTATAAGAAAGTATTTAATTTTTTAATAAGTTTATTAAGAAACGGTAAACCTTTGATGTTTTTAAAGTTGAATAGCAAATTATTTTAGTTCAGAGTTATTACTACAATATTAAGTTTGTCGATAATTGACAGACATAATAGTAGAAACAAAGGCTTCACAAAGGAACAATACCTCCTCATAAGCGTAATTTGTCATTCAAAATTCGCTAAAATCTTATTGTCATTAGATTGTTTAATCTTTTTGTCGTCAGAAGTAGATAATAGTTATTATTTCAGATCTATTGTTCTGGTAGATAGAAGCTATCTATTGATATCCTAAATTAGAAAGACACGATAAGAGAAATTCGATTTAGACATTTTTCTAATACCTTATAAGATTGACTAGTATTTAAGAGCTGCCGAGTCAGTAAAAATAATACGTCTTAGTTTAGGAATTAAAAATAATTGCTTAGGCAACTAATTACACTTTTAGCGTATTTTGGAACAAGCGCGCTAATGATGTCGTCATCATTTTGTCTGTAAGAAAAAGCATTGTAAAACAACAAATAGGGCCATCAACGAGATTTAACAAAAGTCGCGTTTAAGCACATTTAAATTTGGTATATTATAGAAAGAAATTTCAGACTTTAATTTTTAATCATAGAAAAGATATTGAGCAAGGTATTGGAGCTTCTTAATGTATATGAAGCTCCTTCTTATACATTAAGAAAATAATAAACCTTCTAATAAGAATCTTGAATAAGAAGGTTAGTTTTTACATGAAGGTTAAACTCAGGTAAATTAGATCACAACTTGTCTGTCCTCTTAGGCCTGATACAGATGCCGGAGTATCTAATTTCAGGCCTAATTCATCTCTTACTGAATTACTTCAGTAAGAGATGAACTGTGAACAGAGCTAAACTCTATGAAATTATATGAATGTACGATTTCTCGTTTATGAACAGAACAGATCACTCAATCTATCTAAAAGAAAAGTTAGCTTATGGTGTTTATACTTATTTAATGTTTTGGCACTTCCATTGACTCACTCATTGGTCGGTCACATGCTCTAGTGTAAAAAAGTAAAAACCTTTTTAATTTGAATTTATTGTAGAATTAATTTAAAGAACCTCAAATCTTTTCCTTACCTGCATCTAATACATTTTACTTATTGTTAAAAAAAACTTCTACATTAAAATACACACTTAGTGCAACATTTTATGGTATCAATAACAGCACGTTTGTCCCTGAAAGTTGTATTTACAATGTAATGCGAAACCTATAAAGGGTACATGGGGTGGTTTTTGAGTTCCCGTTACAAATAATTTTTTAAACATACTATCCTTTACAATACCGTTACAAATAATTTTTCAAACATACTATCCTCAATATGATTTTTTATATAGACTGACTTTTATCAATGGAAAATTATAATTTGGAGTTTACTTATTTTGAACTAAGGTAATGGTTTTAATTGCAAGTTTTATCTTCATTTGACATAAATATAACATACAATTTACTTAAACGCATAATTTTTTCCTTAAATATTGAACTAATTTAAATGAATTAACTTCTTGTCAAATAGTCTATATAATTAGGGCGAAGTTAACTAAAAAGTTAACTACTAACTAATAAGTCTTTTTAGTTAACTTTAAGTTAGGGTATAGTTTAGAAAATGAAGGGCATATCATAGCCCTTATCACCTGTCAGTGTTGCCAATATCAAGAATTTACTACAGCTGTCTATTATAAGTCTTTCTACCAAGGTGAAAACATCTATAAAACTTACGACACATCCTATTTAATAATTTTTTATAAATTTATAATTTTTACTCAATATATACAAAATGGAGAAATTTATTACACTTGAAACTTAAAACTTACTCTCGTATATTCTGCTAACCAAAATGAATAATTATAAAGAGACAACAGGAAATAGTCATTTAAAATAATGTCAATTTAGCGTTTGAATTAGGGCAAATTATTACTAGAAGAAGACGAAGGAAAGGAAATGAAGGATTAAAAAATGGATAATTACTGGTTGTTCAACAGATATTAATTAGGTGTAACTAGTTTACTTCGGAAAAATATATTAGTTTGTCGTGAATAACTATAATTAAACTAATCATACTTTGGAAACAAATTTTGTACGAGACCAGACGTAAAGTCGCAATCTTGCTGATTCGTAATGTTTCAATCGTGTTTAAAACTTAATATATACGTAACATTTATCGCGTAAAAAGAATTGTCAGATTCAACTTATGTCCATTCATCCCTTCCAGGACCCTATTTAGCAGTCTTTGCTCTAGCATCAAGGGTTCGTTTTCCAACAAACAAATGGAATTTAGAGACCCCTTATTATGAATTTTTGGAAACTCATAACGGTCCTGGTTGGGAATTTATTTTGTTATTAGAGTTAAGATTTTAAACAAACACTTAGTAACTGACAATTTTTGCATCTTCTGATAGAATTAAGAGTTTACATGTTATTGTTACAAATTAATTCAAAAATACACCAGACGATAAAGATCGCAAAGATGATACAGCAATACTAATAAAAAGCAGTGTATCAAAAGCAGTGTATATCTAGTATATGTGTATCAAATGACAGTAATAAAATGAAGATATAATAAATATTAGATGTCTAATTGTAACTTAATAAAATAAGAATTTATAGCTTATACTCGCAAATATAATTTTTTTATCACTTAACACGGGGAGACCTGGAGACAAGAGTGAAATATTTTTGGCTCGCGGCCCAATATTTCTATAACCAGTATCCAGATGGTCATCACCTGCACACTGCCACGGATCGGTATCGACAAATTAAATATTTACTCCTTTCTCCTCGATTCTTTATTAGGTAATGTCAGTCTTTTTAACCCGGAAAATTTATCAATTAAATTTTTATTAAACGAGGAGGTTAGTCTTTCTGCTAAAAAAGACTAAATTTATCCCAATCTGGACACTGAATACGCTTTTGAAACCTAAAAAAGAACGTATTATCTTATGTTGTTACTAACGGCTAAAGAAGAACAACCTAATCCTAATCTGTTTTCGCCTTGGAAGAACATAAATAAGTATCTATGGCCAACTGTAGTTATTATATGCTACAAAAGACAAACCTTATAAAATTTTAGTCCAAAAATCTAAATTATAACTCCCCAATAGCCCTCATAGTTTTATAGCTCATAGTCACAGTAAGCGTATATATCTACCAACATTTTTAAAACAAAAGGAATTTCCAATTAACACCGCATAAGAATAAAACTCAATAAAAAAAAGAGAAAAAACTGACGAACTGTATTAACTACTTAACAAAGCATTATTAATGGGCAGGATTAATTCTTCGGGGGGGTTACAGTTTATTCATTTCATTTCATATTCATTAAATGTATTATACACACACACACATACATAAGTGTGTATATATATATATATATATATATATATATAATATATATATATATTTATTTATTTTTATTTATTTATACACATAAAAAGCATAAAAAACAATGCTGCTGCTTCTTTATGTGTTAAATTACATTTTATTATCAGCGTTCGTTTTGGTTTTAATGTTTAATCTTTTTTCATATTTATATAATATGACAAAATATTTGTAAAAGAAATGACAAATACGTGCTTTGTTTACATTAAGTTTACATCTTAATGTAAACAAATCACGTTTTTTGACTAAGTGGAATTTGCAACTTACAAAATTACTAATGTGACGAACTGCTACAAGACAACTAGTATGTTGCCGCGAAGCGGCAGTTAGCGCTGTTTAAAACAAGTGACCGATGGCCTTTTGTTTTAATTCTCCATTGATTTAAATATCCCATTTACATTTGCATTTATCGTCTCAGTGTTAAGTGGTGCCGTATATAATGTTTTAATTTAATTTATAATTTCCAAGCAATCCTTTTACTATTATTAGCAAATAGAGAATTATAGTAGTCCTAATATAATTATACAAGGACTAGTGTGATCATCTTTAATCCTGTCCTGGTAGGATTAAAAACACCACAACAGATACAATGAGGGACATAGGATTATAGTTATAAACTAAGGTTATTAAAACTAGGATTATTGAAACTAAGTAGGTCGTCAAATCAATAAGAATTAATTCAAATCTAGGATTTCAACAAAAAACGAATTGCTCAATTTAATAAAATTACAAATGTTTGGTTACCCCTTTTTGAATTTAAAAATTGTTTAGGATTATAGCATAACAAAACTGACATGTTTCTCTTAAGTTTTTTCTAGACTACGTATTATCAGGTGGACTACATATTATAATTATATGTTTTATTTTATGATCTTATTTATTATAATATTGACTTTTTACTTTTCCTTATTTACACCGTATCCTTTTTTATAGAAAAAGTATTGTGTCTGAAAAATCAGAAACCGAGTATTACCATAATTTTCCTTTTCAGGAGTTTTTAAGACCTTCTAAATGGTTTTTACAATGTTCTATGTCTGTAAGTGTGTGTGTTGCGTCTGTTATCATCGTAGCTTTCAGGTTATTTATGCTAGAGAGTTGACTCAGTACAAAATCAATCTTTAGTTTTAGTCGCGCTATCTGAAAAACATTTTGTTTTATGACGTCATTAACAGGTAAATAATAACTCAGCAAAAAATTAATTAAACACAGAAAAAAGTTTCATACGATCTGAGATTTGGCGCTCATGTAGTCATATATAAAACAAACAAATGTGCCAAGTTTCGTCTCATTTTCTATTCATCTAGTTTATCTAAGAAAAAAGAATTTTATGTTAAATTTTTTTTTTATAAACTAGTATATTTAACTCCAGAACCAATTTTATTTATCTTTATTCCTTGCAATAATTTAGTATGTTTTAATAGAAATATAAAGGAGCAGGCAGCGAGCGTAGGTTTAATTATAATTTATAAAGCGAAATAGGTCAAAAACCTGCGGGTATACTTAACCGTACATCAAATCTGTCGCGGATAGCAATCTGAAATAACTTACAACACTTTCTAAAATTAATTTGCGTAATTTGATTCTCCAATCGATCTAAATATCTACTTATAAAATAGTTTTCTATATAAATCAATAAATGACTAATTTGCTGATAAATTCGCTAAAGTCTTAAATGTAATCAATATAAATCACATAAAGAACAATATTATAAAAATCAAGGAAGAGATAATCGGTAACAGATGCACAGACGTAAACAAGGAAAAATTCTTTGGGCTGTCCAAAATGTTTTAAAAAAATTGGCTACTACTAGGTACAATAGGAAAATACTTATGTTCACCTAAATATTTCAACCAGAGTTTTCATCATAATTATAAGATTTTATTTTGTCTACATGCGTGCCAAATATCACTCCATAAAATGTTTTGATGGGAACGCGAAAAAATGTTTTGATCAACCCGATAAAAAAAAAGTTTTGCGTTTTATGAATTTTAGAAATTTTTGCTGATTTCTTAATGCGGGTTAATAACGTCATAACATTTATTTCCCGAATAGCATAACTACACCTATAGACTGATTTTCCTACAGAGTTTTAACTATCTAGCTTATGCTAGAGAGTTGAAATATTTATATATGCTTTATATATTTATATATATTTAAATATTGAATATTTATATTTGCTGGGACTACAATGATAACAGACACACATACAGACAGACAGTAAACTTTGTGAAAACTACTCAGGAGGCCTTAAATCACCTGAAACGAATTTTTCAGGTGACATCCCGGTTTCGAATTTTTAACTAACACAATACTTTTTCAATATACCTACGGTATAAATGAGGAAAAATAAAAATCAGACTAATAATAAAAAAAAATGTAAAAAACCTTGATGTCAAAATATAATTTTTTTTAATCTTAAAAGAATTAGTACTTACAGTTACCTATTCTAAATGCCTTTTGCACAAATAAATACCACTGAATTTAATGTTAAAAAGACACATTACTATTTAAGTGTTAGGTGGAGTTGAGACAGAGCTTCTTAAAGTCACAGCTATTTTAAATACTTAATCTTAATTTATCTTAAGCACTTAATCTTTTAACACATGCTTAATTAAGTGAAAATAATTAGTTTCCTCATTAGGAAAGTTTGACACAAATGTCGTTAATTTAAGTATATACAATTCGTCACTGTTGAACTCGTCACATTTTTAAACAAAATTAATTAAAAAGTTAATTAGTAACTGATGTTTTACGTTGTCGATAAGGATTATGTAAGATTTATAGGATACGGCAAATTGACTGATTGACCAAGTAAGGGGACTTTACGATATAAAAGGAGAAAGTAACTCATTACGGGACTCTTAGGACCTGAAGAGGAGGTCACTAAGATGATCTTGACCTGTCGACACTCTGTCCGTTTTGTACTAATCAAATTCAGTTTAAAATGGCTTTCGGCCTCTTGGCTACGCAGCGTTGGAACCGAAGGCGGCTTCGCGGGTACATGGTTGACTTATTTTAGACACAAACTAATCGATCCTAGTAAAAAAGAATAAACTTAAGCCTTTAAAACCTTGGATAACAGAAAATCTTGTCAGTAGCATAAGACCTAGGGTATTACGTAACAAAATTTTTAAACCCTTTTTTATGTTTAATGGCAAAAATTACTTCCTATTTGAATACTTTACGTGCTGTTATAAGATTAGCAAAAGTAAACTTGTATAAAAATAAAATAATAGCTGCAAATGGAGATAGTAAAAAGATCTAATAAAAGATAAAACTAAAAGAGATAAAGTTAATAATAATACAGAATAAATAATTCAGTATCGATTTAATTGTAAATTATATATATATAATATTATATATATTATATATATATATATATATTATATATATATATATATATATATATATTTATATTTATTTATTATTTATAATATGTATAATTATTGATTGTAAATTTTATTTATTTCATTTGTGGCAATAAAGGATTGTTTGAGTTTGAGAATCAGATATTAGAATAGAGATTCTTCAAGTATTAACCAATTAGTTGTGAACACTACAACTATCACTGAATCAACTCTATAACTACCTATATGAATAATTAATTTAGTTGTATTGTTTCAAATAATAACATTTAAAAAACCTATAATTGTACCTATACCAAAAACCTCAAGACCTTACCTCCCGTTACCACAAGACCTCACCATCCTGACAACTTTTGACCCATCTCACTCCTCCCTCATTTATAAAAACAAAATAATCATAATACAAAAAAATCAAAATAAATACAATAACACCATTTCTTAAACAAAAATAAAATAATATTAAATAATCAATACGGATTTCAAGAGGGCAAAAGCACCGAAGAAGCCATACATAAATTAACACACACTTTTTATGACAAACTCGATAAAAATTTAAAACCTCAAATAATATTTTTGATATACGAAAACCATATGATACTTTTAATTTTACAAAGTTTTTTGAAGTTTGAAGCATTATACGAACTAGAGGTATACAAAGAGATTGTTTAAAACTATTTATATCTTATCTTAAAATCAAATAAATTAAATGTATGACCACATTAGGAATTGTTCTTAGTAATTTAGAAAATGTTACTAGTAGAGTTCTACAAGGAACAGTACCAGGGCCCATCGTTTTTACTATTTATATAATTAGTTTAGGTATCCTAAAAAAAACGAACATTTTGCAAAATTTGCGGATGATACAGCATTGACAGGACTCCACTTGGGAAAACAATTCTGAAAAAGCTAACATTATACTTTCATCTGTTTTAAATTGGGCAATAGATCGCCATTTTTGCCTTAACTCAAAGCAAATTTATTTTTGTCTCTCTTTTAAATTCACATTTGTCTATGATTTTAGTGTTCACTTCCTACATTGAAAAATAGAAAACAAAATTCTATTTACTTGAAAGTATGATTATTGTTTCCCCTTTCTTTTTATTAAATTACCAATTTAGCAACACAAACTTTAAGCACTCAATTTTTTTTTTGTACTTTTATTTTTTATAAGTGAAACTTGTGTATAAACTCATAAATTTTTACATCTTATTGGCAAAGCTAAAAAGTAAACCTCTGACAAAGGTATATATGTTATATATTATTACTTTATTTTCTTTTACTATTTTTTCAAATTATTTTTTTTTTCTTTTACCAATATTTTTCTTTTAATTTGTTTAGTCTAATGATATCAATCAAAAGTCTTCCAAGAAGTTACGTACCTACACTTTTTAATTTTAAGTTTATCTATTTATTACTTTTGCTCATTTATACCGTAGGTATATAGGAAAAGTATTGTGTTTGTGAAAAATTCGAAACCGGGATATCACCAGAATAATTTGTTTCAGGTGATTTTATCTGATTAATTTGTTTCACCTGAAACAAATTATTCTAGTGATTTTAAGGCCTCCTGAGTAGTTTTCACAAAGTTGTCTGACTGTATTTGTGTGTGTCTGTTATCATCGTATCTCCCAGTATATTTATGCTATAGAGTTAAAACTTTGAACAAAAATCAGTATATATGTGCAGTTCTAAATACTCCTTGGATCAAACCCTGTACCATTTACATCAAACAAAAGTTTTCATCACACAGTGAACTTCTAATAAATGTTTCTGTTTCAGGTTATAAAACACCTTTAGAATCAGGAAACTGGTAAAATCTAAATTACAATTAATTATCCATTGTACATTTCTTTTACAAATAAAAATTCAAATAACACCAATGCTCAAAATCCTAAATTTGTATCCATATCTTATTTCGGAAATCCTATTAAACAGATTATAAAACTATTCAACCCATACAACATCAAAATCGCTCAAAAAAATCCATCTAATCTAAAATCTCGTTTTTATTCAAAAATCAAAGATCCTATTACAACTTTAGACCATTCAAATATAGTTTATCGAATTCCTTGTAAAAATTGTGATAAAACATATACGGATGAAACCTCACAGTTATTTCTAAACAGGCTTAGGGTCCATAATAAACATGCAGACAATTTAGACACAAACACAGCCATAGCTGAACATATATGACCAAGAAAAAACATAAAATTAATAATGACAATGTAAAGTACTACATTTCGAAAAACATTTGAACAAACAACGCATTTTGGAAAGTCTTTACATCAAAACTGACCCAACACCATTTTCTATTTTCAATTTTATGTTTCGTTTAAAAAAAATTGTTTACATTACAATTTGAGTTTTATTAGATTCACCTGAAGATGAAGCTTTGAGCTTCGCTCAATGAAACGTTGTGAGGGTTGTTAAATATATTAATATTATTTATAAAGGACTGCAGTCTTCAAAAGATTTAAATTATACAATGAATTATGAATAAAAAATCAGATAAATCGAATAATATTGTTAAAACTAAAGAATTTACAACAAATAGAATGACCTTGAAAATCATTATGCAGTTTTGTAAGTTAAAAACTATTTTATAAAATCCGTTGCGCATTATCGGCTCAAATAATGCTTGTAGTAATATTTCTAATAGCATCACAATATGCCATAGCGATTTTGTTAATAAAGGACTGTATAATCATTATTTGACAGTTGTTCAATCATTGAGTCATGAGTTATCAAATTATTAGAAATAAGATTCACATGTAACGTATTATATTTATGTTTGATATTATTTTTACTTTTCCTCATTTAAACCGTAGGTAAATAGGAAAATACTATCCGTTATAATAAATAGGATATCACCTGATATCCGTTTTAGGTGTTTTTCAAAACCTCCTGAATGGTTTTACAAAGTTTATTGTCTTTATATGTGTGTGTGTATGCAGTGGCGGACTGAGCCGAAAGGACCCAAGGAGAGTTTGGCGTAAAAGGGCTCAAACCCACATCTCAAGGGCCCAATAGGGAGGCGGTGTACAATATTGCTTCCCAAGTAGAGAGGTCTAGATACTTTAGCTAGAGTATAGTATCAATAATTATAGAAAGCATAATTTAATTTTAATTAATTATTTAATAAAATTAATTTAAATGTCTTCCTTATGGGGCCCTTAAAAGTTTAACTAAAATAAATAGGAACCTTAACAAATTAAGAATATTAGTAAGCTCTTTAATAATAATTAGGGCCTCTTTGACTCTGGTGTTATGAATATATTACATACTTATAATAAATAAATATATTTTCGTTGTTTATTCTTCTAGTTTATTTTTGGCTGAGGGGCCCAAGATTCCGCCCTCGCCCTCAATTGTTAGTCCACCCTGTGCCCTGTGTGTGTGTGTGTATCTGTTATCATCGTAACGCAGTTTATTTGTGCTAAAGGGAGTAGAAGCTTTGTTCAAAAATTAGTCTATAAGTGTAGTTATGCTATCCCGAATTTGTAAAAAGGAAGACTTACATTTTAAACCCCATACACTTTGCTTATTAAAAATCCTTATACTCAAAAATTGTATAAGGTCATGTTTTGATGAAAAATAATCATTAATTTGCTAGCTCTACAACTTTTCTGAAATTTATATATTATTGATTCATGTGAAATGAATATTGTTTTATTAACTATAGTTTCATAGTGTTTTTCCTATCCCCTTGTAATAGTTTTAAAATTATAGTTCTTATAAAATTAGTTTATTAGGGTTTAGAAATTGCTCATTTTTGTAAAAAAATTGGAATCATTGAAGTGTGATCTGTTATTTTATATTTCAAATGAAATTTAAGCAAAGCAACCGGTAAGTTTAAAGCGTCCATTATTTCATCAACCGATATCAATGCATGTGCGTTTAGTGTTTTTAACGTTAGTTGATATCATTTTCAATTTAATTTGGCTAGAAATTAAAGATTTATTATTTAAAACGATTTATTTTAAACTTAAGTTATTAAATATTTGCACTGGGCAGCAATATCCTTGGCTAAATATACGTGGATTTTAAATAAATGTACATGTACCTTCATAAAAGATTGTTTTTCTTTTGTTCAGTTTATGCGTACAACCTTATATTTATCCTCTCAAGATTCAATTTAATTATTCGAATAATTTATGTTGGACAACGTGTAATTAAATAAAAATTTTGAACTGGAATAAATTGTATAAATCCCAGATAATAAATAAATATAATTTGCTGTTTTATCGAGGCTTGTACGAGATATATACAAGTAAAAGTTTACTGGCAACATTGATTAATTAATATTTTTTGATAGCTTCTTCCTAAAATATCGAAAGTGTGTGTCTTTATTAATTCGATTAGATATGCATTTAAAGTTTATTTAAAAGCAATAGCCATTAAATGTTAAAATTTAAGACAAAAGGCTTTAAGATATCTTAGAGTAAATCTAGGTAGGATACATTTTTACAAAAGTGAATTCATTAATTTCGAATGAAAGAGTGTTAAAGCATTCGAAGTGACCTGCAATTTTGAAACCTTAAATTACCCCTGCCTTAAACTAGGTTAAAATTAAAGACAGGATGCTTCAGGTATCTCTGAGCAAAATAAAGATGATGTAAACAATGGCAAGCGACCACTAGAAATGTTCCTTTTTGCTTTAAGAAATAATATTTAACCATGGATTATATTATTGACGCAATAGAGAGTACTCACTGTCAACAGATCAGACTCCTTTTAACAGGACAAATCATCATAATGGGTTTTGCTTTTAGTCAGACTAAATAAATCCTTGTTTTCGTGTATGAGTTGTCTTAAGTTAGAAGACCTTCCAATAACGACATTGACACTCAGAAACCGTAAACACCATTTTCTATCCTCATTGGCGCGTAAAGGGAATGGAATCCATTCGAAGATGCAGTCCTCAGGGCCAAATCAATCTGGATTACAGCACTGGTGTTAGCGGCTGGGTTCTAGCAACTTAGGACAAAGTAATACTTGACAAAGAGCGAGGAAGGAAATACGAACAAATTGAAGGAAGGAGGCGACTACAGTTCAGCTTAATGATCTAGTTGTCCTCGCAGAGGACAATATGACGAGGAACACCTGGACACGAGTAGAAATGGTGAAGACCATAGCGGGCAAAGATGGATGGGTGCATAGAGTGTAAACTGCATCCAGTATTCTTCGACGAGCAATTGTGCAAGTGGCTGTGCTTAAAGTCCGACTTAAAGATGTTGGAAAATAAGAAACATTCAAATATGTGAATGATAAGGTTTGACAGCTGGGACGTCAGGAGACAAGCCTTCCACCAAGCTGTCTTCTTACAATCATTTTCAAATGATTGTAAGAATGATTGTTGTTCAGTCTTAACTTAAAATTTCTTAGAGATAGTTGTCAGTTAAATTCAATAAGAATGCAATATTACTACTAAGTAAAGTAGTATTCGATTCCTTTTTTTTTTGGTTGAATTCGGTCTACAGATCAAAATCAACAGAGATTCCCTCTTTATACGGCAACTAGAGGAGATATTGGTTATGAATCGTGTTGCCTCCGTTTTATAGCAAATAGAGGGAATCGGACTACTTTGGAGTTCAATAGTATAGAACAACCTATAAAGTTTGTCTTATTTACTTTTTTTGTCTAACATATTTAATGCTAACATTATGTTAGACTAGTTTATGTTAGACTTGTTTATGACACTTGATAAATATTTGTATAATAATACTTAATGATATTTTGTTTGTGTTGGTTACTTTGATATTTTTTTTTATTTTAGACTTAATTCTTAGTGTTACTGCAAAATAACGAAGAAATAAAATGCGGCACGATATTAACCATGCCTAAGAAGGGCTCAGGAGCTTTGAAGTAGTCCGACTGTATACGGTTGGGGATGGTGGTTGGCGGCAGTTCTTTCCATAGCTAGAATGAGATAAGCTCTATCAGTATTATTTAAGATCATTGGTAGCAACTAAAAGAATACGAACATACTTAAAACGTCAGATTAAATTCTCATACAACACTCATCTATACCACATACAACATTGTAAACAATCTAGAAACATACTAATCTAATTTATATAAAAATATAAATATTGTTGCGGTATACGATCTTGGCACATGGCATAAATAATTTGGCACGAGATATAATTACAATTTGTTTATTGTCAGTCATGTAAACATGATTAGTTCTAATTACAAATATCTTTTTTTCCATTGGTGCATGCTATGAATTGAAAAATAAGTTTAGTTCAATGCAGTATTTAGTTCGAACTAAATATATAAACATAAATACAGTTAACATAATTCGAACTATGTTATAACATAAGAACTAAATTATCTTTATTTTTCCTCTTTTAAAACGTAAGTATATACATGTGAAAAGTAACTTGCCTGCACTGAAAATACCAAAACTGAAATTTGACCAATATGTGTTAGGAGTTTTTAAGACCTCCTGACTTGTTTTTATCGATTTTTCTGTCTGTGTGTGTGTTTTGTGTTATCACTGTAGTTCACAGAGTGTATTAGCTTGTGAGTTATAAACTTGGTAAAAAAATGAATCTTTTGGCCTTGTTGCTTTCACAACAATAGTTATATGGTACCTTTAACTATCATTTATAATATCAAAAATCGGGCACGGGGTCCCTCGGAACTGTTCTTCATCATATCGAATTCGCTACACTCATCCTTCCTACTTCGGACTTGCTTCTCACGTCCTCAGATATTAATTACATTAGTTTTATTCAAAGCGATCCCTCATCCAAGCACTGACTTTGCTCGATGCTGCTTAACTTTTATGATCCAACAAAACCCATAGATATACTTGTCGCATTAAAACGAAAATTCGTGCAGAACTAAGGTGAGCGATAATGGAGTTCATCTTAATAAAAGAGGAAGAAGTCTCTCCACAAAAATATATTTATTTATAGCAAAGCACTAACAACCTAAGAAGAGGCCATCATTAGTACTAGCCGTTAAATAAAGTAGAGAATCTTAAATAGATGAGTCTTACCGATCAAAGATAGATGAGTGTTAAGAGAGGATGAGTGTTGTAAAGTCGATAAAGCGAGGAAAAGATCGAAGGTACCCATAGCCCTTTTACTTATCCTCATTCATACCGTAGGTATAAATATAGGAAAAGTATTGTGTTGGCAAAAAGTTCTAAACCAGGATTTTACCTAAACTATGCGTTGTTGGCTTAGTCCTCATATAATGACTCGAAAAATCATAAAACGGGGGAAAATTTGTGCATTGATTTGAGGTTTGGCACGAATTTAGTCTTATATAAGACCAACATATGTGCCTAGTTTTATCTTATTATAAGCATACGTTTTTTTAATCAAATAACTTATACTTTTTTTTAATAAAAATTTGAAATATCAAAAAATAATCCAATTAATTTAAAACCAAGGACGAGTGTATCCCTTTACGTGATAAGTAGATATAGGAATCAGTGTTTTTCATATATCTTTCGTATTACAAAAAGTTAAGCTTTCCCATGGATGACCGTTGGGAATAAAACGAATGTATTTACTGTCTGACAACGAGCGAAGCGAATCCGCAGTGGGGAGAATGAGCGAAGTAAATTCAATGTAGTGCTTATCCTTACCCGATTTTTTTAATGTGAAAAAGAATAGGGTTGACATAGACCCTATTATTAGATAGACCCTTTCAAAACTGTTTGACAACGAAAGCGTCTGATCAGCTTACGATGTCTCTTTATAGAAATATTGTTGCTTGAAAGGAAATTAAATATTTTACGGCTGCAGTTTAGTTCACGAAGCAAGAACAATATCTTCTTGTTTCTGTAATTTATTAATTGCTTTCTCTAAAAATTAAATAGTAACCAAATTATCATTATTATCTACATAATCAATAAAATACATACCGATCACAAAATATAAAACAAAAATGCTCTAAACAAGTATTAAATCATATATTTAGGGTTTTAAAAAAGATACTACACACGCGTCAACGCGTGTTTATAACAAATGTGTCTCAATTTAGCGCACTCATAAAATTTATTATGCGGCAGACGCCGGTCGACTGAAAGCAAGAATCTTCAGCCGGGCTCATCTGATTAAGTGGGGGAACTGCAAACCTAGTCAAATAGTTTATTTTCTTTAAGTAAATATGTGCGTTGGTGTTTAAATTAATTAAAATTTGCTACACAAAATATTTTATTTAAAAATTAACTTAATTTATGTTTAACTTAATATCACTTACTAATTATCTTACTGCCTAGTATTTATATTCTTACAATGAATTGACATATAAAATACATTTTAATAAAATATAAATCTATTAGCATGATATTAACTATTTTTAAGAATTAATTAACCTATTTTAATAAGAACAAATGTTGAAAAATATAAATTAAATTAAAACGATTTATTTATTTATTTTTAAAAATATAAAACTATTTGTCATATTTTATTTTAATTGACATAAATTTATTTTTTTAATATATCTCATTATATTTTATAGGCTGACATATATAAGATAAATACTTTTGTTTCTTTCTTAGGGGATGTTAGACCCCACCTAGTAGAAATATCATTAGTTTATTACAGACTTGGGATTTTTGGCATGTGTTTCTATTTTTTGCCAATTATATAATATAAAAAGTATAATTAAAATATGTTATTTAGAAAGTAATATAAGAAGGCAGAGTCAATGTCAATGTTACTATCATTATATATAATTTTATTATTGAATATAAATAATATACTTATACATATATTTATATTTCTATTAAATATTGTTTGTCGCCTTGCATTAAACATGTTCTTTTGATGATTTGGCAAAAATATTTAAATAACATTACTAATAATTGAATTCATACATGCTTTAGGTCTTTTTGTTAATTTTTTAAGAGAGCACGCCTATGTTTAGTTTAATATTGTTTCGTTTCATTTAAATTTATTGTCGATTTAAAAATATATCTTTACTAAATCATATATTTAGCTAAGACTAAATTTGCTTCACTATCACCAAAACGAAAGAGGAAGTATTAAACTTTGTTTAGTGTTTTAATAACCATCATGTATCTCGCTGCAATATGCGTACACGCTTATCTATGTCACCCTGTGGATGCATTGTATGTAAAATGTTCTGGTAAACACGCTGCCGGTAAAATTACGAAAAACACTTATATAACTTATATATTGTTGAGGTTTTATATATATATATATATTATATATATTATATATATATATATATATATATATATATATATATATAATATAATATATATATATATAATATATATATATCTGTGTGTGTGTGTGTGTGCGTGTGTGTGTATGAGATGTTTGTTCCAAGACGTATCTACGGGACACGATAACTTTCAAACACTTTCTCGGATCGAAATAAAAACTTGGTACAAACATCAACCTTGTTAATGTCCCGAAACCTATTGTTTATGAAGTATGTGAGACGTCATTAATCCATAAAAATGACCCCACAAACATTTTAAAACATCACAAATCTTCATATAGTATTTAGATTGGGTTCACATTTTTTACACATATATTAATATTTTTGGTTCACAAAAATACGAAATTTCATTTTTATTAACAGTATTAATTTTGGTTTTATTGATTGACATATATATGTCAAACAAAACATTATGTCATTAATTGACATAATGTAAACAAATTACGTTTTTCCACGAATACATTTTAAATCTAATTCGAATAAAAAGAACTGTATCGAGAAAAAACAGTGTTTTTGACGAACGGAATTTTGAGGTCATTGTTGTTGGATACGAAACAGGGAGCTTGAACTATTTTGCGAAGGACTTTAGATTAAAGGACTTGAATACGGTGGAAGGATTTGTGGAAAAACTAATTTTGAATAAGAATTTAGTTGAACTTAAATTTGATTTTGAGCTATACTAACGTTCAATGACATAGCTACAGCTATCTTGGAAAGTCATTATATTATTTATTTAGTAATTTTTAAGTATAACAGGGAACTCCATTTTCACCTCACATTATAACATTTTTTAACTTTTCTTAACGATATTACACTAATACAAAATTAACTTAAAATATCATTAATTAAAATAAACTATTTGATAAAGTTTATAAAGCAGCACTAATTACAGGTTAGCGAAAAAATTAGCATTTTCCTGTCTTGCTAAGTTCCGCTAACCATCTTACGATAGCTTGTTTGAGCGCCAAGGACTCACCTAACGTTTTTCTCTCCAAAGACCTCATCCAACGTTTCCTCTTCTCTCTCCAAAGGCCTCATCCAACGTTTCCTTTTCTCTCTCCAAAGGCCTCATCCAACGTTTCCTATTCTCTCTCCAAGGGCCTCATCCAACGTTTCATTTTCTCTCTCCAAAGGCCTCATCCAACGTTTCCAATTCTCTCTCCAAGGGCCTCATCCAACGTTTCATTTTCTCTCTCCAAAGGCCTCATCCAACGTTTCCAATTCTCTCTCCAAAGCCTCTCCAAAGGCCTCATCCAACGTTTCCTCTTTCTCTCTCCAAAGGCCTCATCCAACGTTTCCTCTTCTCTCTCCAAAGGCCTCATCCAACGTTTCCTCTTCTCTCTCCAAAGGCCTCATCCAACGTTTCCTCTTCTCTCTCCAAAGGCCTCATCCAACGTTTCCTCTCCTCACACCGAAGGTCTCATCCAAAGTTGCTACTTTACCAAGTGCTGACAAAAACCCCTCATAAGGGTAATTCTCTGATGGAACCTATCACTAAGATACTTTGGAAAAAAACATCTAGAAGTGTTATTATCAACTATTATTTGTAATTTTTGAAAGTTGTACAACTTTATTACAAAATAGTAATAAAAATCAATTTAAAAATATTTTCTGAAAACTATCTGAAAATAACACTCGTAAAATAGAATTAAGATAACTATGATAGAATCATTGATAAATATATCACTGATAACAGTGATAAGAACTTAGCATATCGCTGTCTCGTGGAGCTCACTAATCATCCCCAGTTTGGGTAACTCCAGCTGGTTTGGGCCCGAAAGCTAATAGTGACTAGCTCTAGTGCTTCCCAGCTCTATTACTTACTAGCTCTAGCTACTACTTTTGACATTCTAGAAAATCATGTAATATTACGTCGGTTGTTATTACATCGTTGTTTGTTACATCTTTGTTTTTAGAAGTATTAGTGCAGTAATATTTTTTTTAATAATTACAGATTTTTTCCTAACTCTTGTATCCGCACTTTTTTATTCACCGTTAATCATTTTTTGTGTTAACCTATAATTTATTTAATAAATTATCTAATTTTCAAGTACATCCTGGACTAGTCACTACGCCTATTAATGACTTCTATAAAACAACTTATTAAACTTCTGAAACTATAATTTAAGTTAATTTGATCTAATCACATCGCAAGGAACATTAACAATTACTCGGTGTTTAATCAATTCAAGCTATGATTAAACTAATCAAAGTCGTGTCTTGATTCAAAGATAAAATTCTCTTCATAAAAACATTGTTAAAAATTATATTTCATTGTTTTGGTAAACTTAAACAATGGCTAATTTCGGTTTATAGCGAATTTTAGCTATTTAAGCTTATGAGATCCTATAAGAAGGCGGAAGCGTTGTAATAGCTAAACTGGGCATCCACTATTCAAATAAACATTTAAAATAAATTTGGTGTAAGTTTGTATTTCAATGATGATAGACAGTAAGACTCTGTCTTCTAATATGTCTATCACCTAGATGTATGAATACTCAAATAGAATACGGGCCTTCGGCCCGTAGCCGCTACGCGGCCACATTGTTGTTGTTTGTATGATGTGTTGTCATTATTGTCTTGTTACATGGCATTTTGCCATGTACCTAGCGAATTTTCACAGCCTCTACACACAGGCCCGCTTCGCGGGCCTGAGAGGCTTTCTCACAAATTTGATTTTACTAATTAAGATTTTATTAATACTTTATTATTAATAGCATGCTATAATATTAAAACTAACAAGCATTATAAACAAAAATATATTCATGATTTTTGTTTTTAAATAAAAATACCGTTTCCGTCACTTAGGATCATAGATAAACAACATTAACATAGATGGCACACTCAAAGATTTAAATAAAAAAATAGTTGATGGGATGCAGGAGGCTCAAGTAGTACAGTCTAGTGGTGACAGCGTGAAACTGTCACATATTTTTTTACATAGATCTTTGTTTACTTTTATTTTATTTTACTAAACGATTGGCAATTGTTTGTTTTTAAAAAAAATACTACAGCACAATCTAGTAGAGAATAGAGCAAATATATTTTTACTACTAGCGCTATTCAAGACTCTAGTGATGAGACCCCCAACTTAAATCATAAACAAAAACTTGTCAATTGAGTGTTCCTACTACACTCGGGAGTGAACCATCTATCTTAAGATTGTCTGATTGAGCTGAAACCGGTCGCAATCGTTTTAGAATGACTTCGACCATATAAAGACTACTTCGAGGTTCTTCCGCTTTACGGGCCTGCTTTGTTCGGCGTGGTTTAGTGGAAGCCATTTTTGTCCTGTCTCTCTGGGACAGCAGGCTTACCAGATGGAGCAAGAGGTAGAGGTCCATCTTTTAAACTATATCCCCACCCTCAGCACTACTAAACCCAACAGATATCGTACAAGTCTTTGACCTGGACGTATACATATATACAAGATTTATATATATGTATACCGATTGCGCCATTTGGTGATGGTTTCGATTGAGCTGAAATCGGTCTCAATCGATTCAGCTAGCCGTCTACTAAACACGAAATACCTTGTTTTAAAGCCATTTCAAGTTTCAAAAAAAATTTTTTTTCATGACGTCATAACTTTGATTGATGACGTCATAATGTTTTTATAAACAATAGGCCTCGTAACCTCCTCAACATCTCGCGATTTGCAAAGTTTCGTTTCAATTTGAGAACGCCTTCGAGAGTTATCGTTCGCCATACGAAAGGGTAGAAACTCTACATACATATTATATATATACATATATATATATATATATATTATATATATATAATATATATATATATATATATATATATATATATATATATATATATATACATATATATATAAACTTTTTCGGACATATATTTTAGTTATCAGGAAGCCAATAGGAACCGATTCCGCTCACTCCCACCCTCAACTTCCGTCATCCGAACAACTCATAAGCGTCATTTTCATTATGAAAATTCGCTAAAAAACTAAGGTATGCTTATGCAAACAATTTTGATGAAGAAATACCAGTGTGCATTTGTTAATTATTATAGAACTTCCCGTATTATAATTCAAAATGCTAAAATATTTTGATGATAAACATACTACAGTTCTCCAGAAACCAGCATCTGATTCTAACGAATATCGAATATGTCAAACAAAACAATGTCATTGACATTATGTGAACAAATCACGTTTTTTCACTGTTACATTTTAAAATTCGCTTAACTCCCTATCTCTCGAACGGATTAATATTTCAATAAATAAATATATTTATATATAAAATATTTATTTCCGTTGTTTTATTTTTGGTTGACGGGCGGGCCTAAGAGGGCCCTGCCTCGCCCTCACTTAACTAACTAAAAAACAATTCTGTCGTGGATGACTGCAAGCAGAGAATATCCTGTAAGTGCTTGCTTCTGTGCTCAACACTACATTTCTTGGTTTAGTTTTATTATTATGTTATTATTTATTAGAGAGAGAGGTAGGGAGCGAGAGAGTGTTAGAGGGAGCTAGAGGGATAGAGTGAAATAAGTAATATTTACGCTGAAAAGTAATTATTATGAAAAATAAAAACATGATATCATCAATGTACTGTTATGTTAAAAGCTATTGAATCCTCGAAATATTAGTCTCTATTGATATAGAGGATATGCAGTACGAGTACTTGTATTTAAGTCTCATGCGAGCGCATTTACTCTGCGAGAAATTGTTACTCACTCTATGACATTCTTTCACTCTTCCCCTTTTACTCGCTAAATCTCAAAAAAATCATGTATGTAGATAATGTTTACATTAAAGAAAAATAAATAATAATGAATAAATTAAGTAATAAAAAAAACTTATAAATTTAAAAGAAATAAGTAACTAAGAATAAATGTATAATCACACACACAGATATATATATATATATATATATTATATATATATATATATATATAATATATATATATATATAATATATATATATATATATATATATATATATATATATATATATATATATATATATATAATATATATATATATATATATATATATATATAATATATATATATATATATATATATATATATTAAAAATTTAAAAAGAAATAAAATCTATGAGATAAATAAATACGGGCCTTCGGCCCGTAGCCGCTACGCGGCCTCGGCGCTTCGCGCCTCGTCCGCTCCACGGCGTCGGCCCGCCGGGCCGCTTCGCGGCCCGGGGGCCTCCCAGTGACCGCTTCGCGGTCACATTGTTGTTGTTTTGAATTATGTATGGTTTCACTATCGTTTCTTGTTACATGGCATTTTGCCACGTATTTAGCGAATTTTCACAGCCTCGTTTCACAGGCCCGCTTCGCGGGCCTGATAGGCTTTAAAGAAAAGATTATAGTTCCATCTTTCATCAGCTTTAGTTATCGTCCACTATACAAAAGGGTATAAACTCTTACTTACATTTATGATTGTTTATAGAATTTAAAGAAAAATGTCAAATTTGTTTTGTAAACAAATTGTTTATTTGAGTAAAATCTTAAGTTTGAAAAAAATATATTCATGATTATTTAAAATAAAAATACCGTTTGCGTCACTTAGGATTGTCCGATTGAGCTGAAACTGGTCGCATTCGTTTTAGAATAACTTCGACCATATAAAGACTACTTCGATGTTCTTCCTCTTTACGGGTCTGCTTAGCTCGGCGTGGTTTAGTGGAAGCCATTTTTGCCCTGTCTCTCTGGGACAGTAGGCTTACCATGATGGAGCAAAAGGTAGAGGTCTCTCTTTTATACTATATCCCCACCGTCTAACACTACTGAACCCAACAGATATCGTACGAGTCTTTGACCTAGACGTATACATATATACAAGATTATATATATGTATACCATTTGCGCCATTTGTGATGGTTCGATTGAGCTGAAATTGGTCTTAATCGATTCAGCTAGCCGTCTACCTAAACACGAAATACCTTGTTTTAAAGCCAATTTAAGTTTCAAAAAAAAATTTTTTTCATGACGTCATAACTTTGGTTGATGACGTCATAATGTTTTTATAAACAATAGGCCTCGTAACCTCCTCAACATCTCGCGATTTGCAAAGTTTCGTTTCAATTTGAGAACGCCTTCGAGAGTTATCGTTCGCCATACGAAAGGGTAGAAACTCTTACATAACATATATATATATATACATATATATATATATTATTATATATATATATATATATATATATATATATATACATATATATATAACTTTTTTGGGACATATATTTTTGTTATCAGGAAGCCAATAGGAACCGATTCCGCTCACTCCCACCTCAACTCCGTCATCCGAACAACCTCATAAGCGTCATTTTCATTATGAAAATTCGCAAAATAATAACTGTAGAAATAAACAATAATCATTAAAAAATCTGTAGATGTAAAGAGAAAATATGATAATAAATCATCTCTTGCTAAGTCCAAGAGGGTTAAGGGATTGATAAGCCAGTTGGTACTCTTGTACGAAGTTACAGAGTTGACGAGTGGTTATGGATTCAGGGAAAACTCTTCGGATACTAAGGGAATAAAAAAAATTAAATTTCGGCTCATTATGAGATAAGGCATAGGTACAGACGGTTAAGCTGATTGCTACTCTGTTCCTGTGTTTATTAATCCGTAAGTTGAAGGGAGTGGTCGTTTGACCTATATAGAAGGCGTTACACAGTTTGCATTTAAGGCAGTAGATGACATTACTAGTGATGGTGGTAGTGATAGGAAATATGTAGGGTACTGATAGGTATTTATGTAGGAAGGAAGGAGATGTGTAGTATAGGGAGAAGGATCCATATGCTTTGGGGTTATTACAATGCCGCGGATACAAGGTCCCCCTCCCAAAGATCCAAAAAATGGAGAAAAAATTAAAGAAAAAGAAAAAAGCTTAGGCGGCGTTGCTTTTGCTTATGCCACCTTTAAAATATTAAATTCAAAAAGAGCAAATTTTCTTAAGCTCGCTTCGCTCGCATAGTTTGTTAATCATTAATTTAAAAAACTCCCTATTTTATATAACTATTACTACAAATATTTAATGAATATGCTTAAACAGCGATTGGGCACCCAGAAAAGAAATGTAATATACTCACTCCTGTTACAAGGTGCGCTAAAATTAGGTTGTATGGTAGATGATCTTCTTAGATGCAGTTTTGGGAACCCCTGACGTAAATTATTTTGTATAATCCCATTGATGTTATTTAATAGGTTTATTTAATTGGTTTATCTAAGTAACAGTGTTTAGTTGAGCTTACAAGTTGATCGACTCGGCGAGAAGTTTCACATCTTGCAATCCATGTGAAAAATAAGTTTAAAAAAAATAATACGGGCCTTTGACCCGTAGTCTCTATACGGCCTCGGCCACATAGGCTCCTAGAGGCCTTCTTGTGGCTGCTTCAGGGCCATGTTTTTGAAATTATTTTTCGTTTTATTAATATTAGTTGTTAATGGCATTTTGCCATATATTTATCAAATTTTCATCGCCTTGCTATGGCCCCTTTGGGGCCATACATCTAACATATATACTGTAAGATAAATGTAGTGTTGATGGTATTAGAACCACTATATACTAAAATATTTTTTTTTTATTGTTGATGAAGTAATAATTAAGTTATTTGCCAATTATACGCTACTTAGAATGGTCCGATTGAGCAGAAACCGGTTCCAATCATAAGAATGCCTACGATCATAAGAAAACCTTCCAACCACTTTGCGAGCTTGCTAAGCTCGCTGTGGTTTCGTGGCACTTTGCAAGCTTGCTAAGCTCGCTGTGGTTTCGTGGCACTTTGTAAGCTTGCTAAGCTCGCTGTGGTTTCGTGGCACTTTGTGAGCTTGCTAAGCTCACTGTGATTTCGTGGCACTTTGCGAGCTTGCTAAGCTCGCTGTGGTTTCGTAGCTCCGATGATAATTCTATCATCATAACAGACACACACACACACATGTACGATGTGTGCATACACACATGCACAAAATAGCTGAAACTGCTTTTTCCATTGTATTTTGTTTCCGTATACCTTTTTTCCGTATATTTTTTCCGCACTAATCAAATTAGGGTTACTTAAACAGTGTAAGTTTCGAGGTTTCTCTGACCCAAACTTCGGTTTATCTCCGTTTAGGTTTTATTATATGTTTTTTATGCTGGTAACTCTGTTCAATTATCAAACCAGCTGGTTTTGATTAGAATTCAAATTTTATTAAAACAAAAAGTCAAATTTTGTTGTTTATTGTTGTTTAGTTTATTTATTAAAGTTATTTAGTTTTGTATAATGAATTTGTTGTTAATTATTGTTAATAATGAGAGAAGCTTTGTGTTGTTGTGAATATATAGATAAAGATGGAGAGAGAAGTCATGTTTTAACTTGTTGTTGCAACTGTGCAGAAATCGATTATTGTTTTGACAGGTAAACAAATGCGTTTTACTGGGGTTTTTCCTGACGTAGGGAGCATTGGACGGATCAGAATATTTCAGTAGAGCCCGTGAAATAAGATATTTTGTTCACAGTAAATAACATCTTTACAACTCATGAGTGTAGTAAATCGACCCTGTGGGAAGTAATGTAATTACTTTTGGGCTGTTTGATTTTTGAGAGAAGGAAATTGAAAGGAGAAGAGTAATTCTAATTACTCTATTACAGGGGTTTCTAACTCATCTAGTTTTACGGATCACTTTGAATTAAAGTGATGTGTAAAAATGAGGGGTTGGTGGTAGAGACAGTGTTCTGACTCCCACCCTTTACATTGTTTTGAGAAAATTCTATAATTTACTACGTACACATAGCGTATTTAACAGGCGATCGTATTGCATACGTATGCATTACGGTCAACTAACTTCACGGTTCTTACAGCATATTTGTTTAGTCGATCGAGTGAGATTACGTTAAAACTGATCCCGCCAAAACATCGCGTCTTTTATAGTGAAGGTTCACTTTTGGTTAAATGCCTCAAGGAAAGTGGAGGTCACATTAGAGGAGGAAAGGAGTTTAAGAAAATAAAAATTAAGAGAGGAATCAGACAAAGTGATGTTTATCAGGGAATATCTGTATAAGGATACTAGAGACAGTTTTTAAAAGCCTAAATTGGGAAGTGAAAGGTATTACATAAAGAAACCACAATTCAATTAAATATATTCTTTGTTTTTTTTCTGACCTTATTTTACTTTTTATTTATGACCCAAGTTTTTTATTTATTTATGATAAGCTATTATTATTATGACCAAGTTATTTATGACACAATGTTTTGGCAGGATCCATTATGACGTCTTCATAATCAATCAACTAAACCAATTGGGTTGCAAGGGCTGGAGTGTATTATATGCATATGCAATGCAATCACCTGTTAAATATGACATGTCTACAGAGTAAAAGATTTATTAAAAATTGGTTGAGAACAAGATTAAGATTTAACATTTCATACATTGGTTTAAGCCAGAGACTATAGATACTTAAACAGTAAGACTGTCGACTCAATGGTGGGAAAATTTGGATTCCGGACGACGCTACCTTTCAATTGAGTGGGCGTGTCTCAACTTCCCGCTTTATGCCCACAGTCAGTTTGAAATTTAATTTTTATACTTTGTATAGTTATACTTCTAACTAACCCTACCACTTTAATCTTACACAGAACACTTGTGATTATTTTTAAGTTTTTCATTTAAGTAATTTATTAATTTAATTGATTCAATCAGGTAATAATGAAATAGTGGCTAAAGTTTTACACGTACTAAAAGATAGATTTTGGCATTTAATGTAGCCTGTATTTTAATTACATCGGCGAGATGCGACATGTGATTAAATGTAATTACCTGATGAAATCGACTAAATCAATAAATTAATTAAATGAAATATACTTATCTGCCATCATTAGCATTCTCTGGAAGTTTTAAAAAGGTTTCTATTAACTTTTAGTTTCTGAATTTTGGAAATACAGAACATGCAACGGCGAACCGTTTTTGTGAAAAATACATACAGAAAACAATCAATTTTATAATAATAATAATAAATGTAGCTGTCATAACCAAGAATTGTCATGGTATTCATAAATTTAAATATAAAAATATAATCAGTCATCTTTGGAAAGCTATTGGGGTTAGTTCATTTTAACTATTCAATTTCAGTTTTCAAGTTATTTCTATATTTCAACAAAAAGAATACAAAATAAATCATTTGACTCAATTAATAATATTAAAATTAACTGTGACATCGACATGGACATTGTCATTCGAATGTCACGTTAATATATTGGTGCATGGATTAGCCCCATTACTTCCCCTTAATTCATGCATCAATATCAATTTGAAACAATACCCCCAATCAAAGCTTCAATAATTACCCCTGAACAAATTAATTTTAATTTTTTTTTTTTTTTTTTTTTTTTCGTACAATGAGAATAATACCCCTGAACAAATTAATTTTAATTTTTATTTTAATTGGACATCGAGGACAATAACGACCCCTGAACAAATTAAAATTTTAATTAGTACAATCTCGTGTCCTCTCCCCAAAAAAATGTTGACGCAACATGCAGAATCTCTCCCTTGGTAGTGCCTTTGTGAGAATATCTCAAGCTATAGCTTATGCGGCTTTTAAATAATTTATTATTTTCATTAGTTTCATTTGCATATTCCATCTGCAAGTTGATCTTTAGTATCAATATATAAAATATCGATAATTTTTTCATCATATTTTTCTCTAAAAATGATAGCGAACTTCAATATGTTTTGTTCTTTTGTGATACATAGGATTTTTGACTAATTTTATTGAGCTTTGATTGTCCATATAGATGCTTATGGGTTCAATTGTTGAAGTGTCCCAGATTTTTGCATCAATTATAAACTGCCGAAGCCAAGCTGCATCTTTGGCTGCAACCGATGCTGCAATATACTCAGCTTCAGTAGTAGATAATGATATAGTGCGCTGCAACTGGGAACCCACAAAATTGGAGTCCCATTAGCAAAATAAACAAACCCAGAAGTTGATTTCTTGAATCTAGATCTCCGGCAAAGTCTGAATCTGTATATCCTGTTATTTTGAAAGAATTTTCTTTTCGATATTCTAGACTAAAGTCGTCAGTACCTTTAAGGTAGCGTACTACTTTCTTTGCAGCATTCCAGTGATTCCAATCAAAGTTACTAACATACCTAGCAAGTTTGTTTACAGCATATGCAATATCAGGTCTGCTCACCACGGCCAAATACATAAGTGATCCAATCAGTTCGCGATAGGTACCGATATAGATGTTTTTTCCTTGATTTTGTAACACTAAGCTAGGATCTAGTGGAACAGAACTTATTTTTGCGTCATCCATTCCAAATTTCTTCACTAATTGCCTAATGTAATTCTTTTGACTTATTATAATTTTATTTCCAGATCTTTTAATCTCCATTCCGACATAATAACTAGGCTTTTCAACGATTGATAACTCAAATTCTTTTTTCATTTCCTCAATAACGTGATAAATGGTTTCAACATCTTCAGCAAAAAGCATTCCATCATCCACAAAAAGAGCTAAAAGAACGGTTTTGTTTCCTACTTTTCCACTGTAAATACACTTGTCTGCATACGAACTAATAAATCCAATTTTTTTAAAAATTTATCAAATTTAATATTCCAGCATCTTGCTGCTTGCTTGAGGCCATACAATGATTTTACAAGCTTGCAAACATGATTACTGTCTATATTAGTGCCTTGAGGAGGTAACAAATAAACATCCTCATCTAAATCACCATTCAGAAATGCTGTCTTAATGTCAAATTGAAGTAGTTCATATGATAGTTGAGAGGCTAATGCAAACATTATTCTAACTGAGTCATATCTGGTTGTTGGAGCAAATGTTTCAAAGTAGTCTCTTCCATATTCTTGTGAATAGCCCTTTGCAACTAATCTTGCTTTGAATCTTGCAATTTCACCATTCGGTTGTCTTTTTATTTTAAAAACCCACTTAGTTCCAATTGCCTTCTTTCCTTCAGTGGCTGGGACAACTTTCCATGTTCCACACTTCTCTAATGATTTTAGTTCATCCTGAATAGCTTCCTTCCATTTATCTTGATTCATTCCACTGATAGCTTCTTCATAAGTTCTTGGTTCATCTATTTCCACAAAATGAGCTTCATACCTATCCGGTTGCTTTAATCCATCTCTTGGTCTTAAGTCATATGAAAAACCCTCACTATTATCACTATCATTACTTTGATTACTAACTGTATTTTGTTCTTCTATATTGTTTTCATCATTTTCTTCTTGTTCAGTGTTACATTGTTCTTCAATATTATGCTCTTCATTGTGGTTTTCTTCAGTAGTTTGGTTTATTTTATCTTCAATCATATTTTGACTTAATGTTTTTTTTCGTTATCACAAAATTAAAAAATACAGTCTCACTCTCACTGGTTGCATTATTCACTTTAGTATAGGTATTTTCATCAAAAACTACATTTCTCGATACTTTGATTAATCTGGTTTTGGGATCAAATAATCTATAATTTGTTGAATAGCCTTCATAACCAACAAACATAAATTTCTTGCTTTTTGGATCTAGTTTATTTCTCGATACATCTGGCGTAAGCATATATGCTGGACTTCCAAAAATTTTTGTATGACTTGTCCATAACTCAAATGGAGTTGAATTTGGTGTTTGATTTGTTGCAGTCCTGTTTAAGATATACACTGCTGTATTAACTGCTTCACCCCATAAATATCTGGGCACATCTCTTCCATACAACATTGATCTTGCACTCTCCATGATAGTTCTCATATCTCGTTCTGCTCTTGAATTCTGTTGTGGAGTGTATGGTGCAGTAGTCTCGTGTACAATCCCTAATTTCTTCATATATTCTCTAAAGTCATGATTACAGTATTCTGATCCATTATCTGTATGCAGAATCTTCACTGAATACCCATACTTATTTTTAATTTGATTGACAAAAATTTTGAAATATTCCAATGTGTCACTTTTATGTTTTAAAAAACATACAACTCTATATCCAGTATATTCATCTTTAAACAAAGCAAAATACCTAGCACCCGAAGCAGATTCAACTGACATCTTCCCACTGAGATCACTATAAATTACTTCTCCAGGATATCTGGCCTTAATATGCTCATTCTTTTTAAATGGAAATTGATGTTGTTTTCCATAAATACACGCTTCGCAAAATACTTTATTTTCATCCTTTAAATTAACTCCAGTCACTAAATTCTTATTTACCATGTCAATAATTCTGTCTTGGTTAATATGTGAAAGTCTTTCATGCCAAACTTTCAAGTTTGAGTTTTTATCCACTAATAAACATTCATCATTAATGATAGTTTTGAACAGCATTTTATATAAATTATTAGGTTCCTTAATCCCTATTGCAACTAAATCATCTTTATCGTAAACTTCTGCTATATCTCCTTTCTTGAAAACATGCATTCCCTTGTTTGTCAAAACACCCTCTGAAAACAAGTTTCTAGATAACTCAGGAATATAAAGTACGTCTTGAATTATTGAATCGTACCAATTACCATTTATCAATTTCTTGATTTTTATATTTCCTTTGCCTTTGACTGGTACTTCATGACTGTTTCCAAGTTTGACAGTATAGTTTTCTCTTACTTTTGTTAAAGTTTCAAAAAAATCTAACCTATATGACATATGTGACGATGCCGCGCTATCCATGATCCAGACATCATCCTGGTCTTCATGCTGCTTTTTCTTTCCTGATACTATAAAAGCTGAAAAATTTCCTTGTGTTTCATTATTATTCGCATTCGATCGATTATTATTATAGTTTTTGACATTATTAATACCAAGATTTTTAGATCTACAATAACGAGCAATATGGCCAATTTTGGAGCATCTAAAGCACCGTCACTTGTCTTCTTTGCACTACTCGTAGCTAATGCAACATCTTTTTCTTCATGCGAAGTCAAACTCGTTTCCTCATCAAGTAATCTAGCTGTTAGGTTGATAAGGGTCTGCTTATCATCACTAGTTGATAACCATGCTTGTCTAAAACCTCGATATTTAACAGGGAGTCCCAAGTATCTTTGTAATAATAGAATTTTCACTAACTGTATCGCCTGAATCTCTAATTTGCTTTGCTAAACTTTCCACCTTCGATATATGTTGCGCCATACTGTCTGATGGATTCATCACGTAGCTGTGGTACTTTTCATGCACTATTAGCTTGTTTGATTCACTTTTAATATCATATATTGAATTCAACTTTTCCATTGCTGCTTTAGCTGTTTGACAATTTTCAATTATCTCGATCTGCTTATATACCATAGCTGACGTAATGGTACATAAAGCAATAGCATCGTCTTTATCCCATTTTGTAGCTTCTTCTGGATTATCTTTAGGACATTCTTGGCTCAGAGTATACTTGACACCTTTTGCTCTGAGTGCACATATGATTTGAAATCTCCACTGTCTATAGTTATCCCCATCAAATTTATTAATACTGCTTAGTATCTCAGATTTATCCATAATTTTCTTTACTATATTAATATTTTAATAATGTTAATTACTCACGATCGTCCTTTTATTATGTATTTGCTGGGCCCGTAACCTATTAACTATTCAATTTCAGTTTTCAAGTTATTTCTATATTTCAACAAAAAGAATACAAAATAAATCATTTGACTCAATTAATAATATTAAAATTAACTGTGACATCGACATGGACATTGTCATTCGAATGTCACGTTAATATATTGGTGCATGGATTAGCCCCAATAGTTCATAAGTTGTCCGCACCGGTCCGCCGCAGCACTATTTTTTAGTAGCTTGCGATAATGGAATCCAAACTTTTCCTCATTTAAGTTAATCCCCCCTGGTTTAAGCTAAAAGCAAGAACCAACAAAGGAAAATATGTCACATTAGCTAATTTACAGAAAATTTACATTTTAAACTCTACAATCTCTTTTATGCTGTAGAAGACATAACAAGATTTTGGAGACGAGATTTTGGATCTTGTTTTAACTCTCTCTGATTACATTTATAACACTATTAGCACACCATGTGCCGCCAAAATAAGTGAGACCAGGAACCTTGTCCAAAAAAGGCTGTTTTAGTTAATGGGTACAAAGCCTAACCATTATAGACCATTCAGCCATATAGAGATATATCCATGAGGGTACCCTTTTAGTTTGGTTGTCCCCCCCAAACACCTAGGATATTTTGGTGCATAGGTATAAAAAATAGGGTTTTGTGTAGGTGTGTACTATACTATCTACAATGGTATAAAAGTATAATGCCTTGTGGAATATAATACATCATTTATCAGCTTTGTAGAAAACTTTGAGTGGGGCTTGTATAAAATGTTTCTATATTATACATTTATATTCTGTGTTAATGATTCTTATATTAGTATGATAATTATAGTAAATATTAAAACAATTTTATTGACTTATTTCAGGTGGATAACCTGTCGTCGAGTACCTAGAAGAACTTATTCTAAATTATTATGTCAACAATTAGTGATAGACTCAGAGTTCCTTGGAAAAATGGTGCTATTAAAATTTCCCTGGACATGCTGGCCCCTCTTATTCTGATTCCTACAGCTCTGTTTTGTGCTACCTCGGTGTTTGGGTTTCTGTTATCATTTTCACCTTCTTACCTATATTTTTAATGTACAGTCATTACTTTTACATGAAATGTCGTTCCCATACAAATTTCTTTCTTTCATGGGCCGTTAGTTCAATTATCATAATATTCCTAC
>JACMZG010000022.1:26762759-26881034 GCA_018340805.1 Microvelia longipes
ATAACAAATACAAAAACTTTTTTATTCAAAAAATCCAAATTGTGATATATATGCTCCTAAACTCATAATTAAAGAAAAGACATCGCAATAATAAAATTTACTCAAAAATAATTGCAGGTGTATTAAGACTTTGGACTTAAGAAATTATAAATTAAATAGATTTTCCTAGAGAGATTTAAAAGACAAGAGAACGGAAATGCGCGGGGCCAGGCATAGTGACGAGTTGTTTAGTAAAGTCAGAAGACGATACTGAGGGTTTGCTCTGCCCCACCCAGCTGCTTATGCTGTGTGTATATATTTATATCTATATATACATATATACACATTTTTACATTGTATATAAAGCGTAGGTACACGTATCTTTAGATCATAACATTATCTTTAAATGTACTATTGTATATTATTTAATATTTGTGATTATTATGAATACGGATCACTAATATTTTTTTTTTAAAATTTAATAACTAAAAAGTTCCTTAAATATTCTTTAGCAAATACTACTTAGGGAAAAATTAAGACTAATGAAGTTGGAGGGGGTGCCAGCGAGATTATGGACTATGTGGAGCACGAAACCGAAAATTCGTTTTACTCTTATTTTCATCACTCTAGCAGATAATTATATATACCCAAAAAGGCGTTTGCCATCAGAGGAACTTATATAAATAATTATTTTCTGAAAATAATTATTTTCATATAGGGTTGCATTTAAGGGATATAAACGCCTTATAATTCTAGCAGAAAGAATTTATAATTGTTGTTCCAATCAGTAGAGATAAATTACTACTAGAGCACTCAAAACACTCAAAAAGGTTTTTTTTAGAGCAGATGCTCCTGATAATATTACAATCGCTCAGGACTGCACAAGGGAATAAGCTTACATGCAAGCTCCAGTTTTATATTCTTTATTTAATATAATTTGATAAGAACAAACAACAATATATATGAAAGTATCAATGTATGCACAAACTTTGAACAATGTAATTTATTATAAAATGATGCAAGCTTTCTAATTACATCTTACTATTTCACTCCAGTCGTATTACCCGCATAGAGATGTATACTAGAGGGGCCCTATTGGTTGAATTTTGAAACATCGAAAAGTAACCTGACACCACATCGATTATTCCATTATCATTAAATAAACATAACAAAAAACAGTTAAATATACATAGTAGATGCGTTTTAAACTACAAATCACAAAACACAACAATCATAGCGGGAGACACGAAAAACAATTGATTAATTATAAACCTTAACTCCTCTTTTTAGAGGAGGTTTTAATGAGGTTACACAGAGCCCCTGAGAGCCCCACTAAAAATGTTCATCAGAGCCTCACTCATGTAATAAGATAAGGCTCATGCCCCCCTAGTATATATCTCATCATGTTATACCAGATCCATTCTAACTATTTTTTAAAATTCAAATCTCACCAAAAAGGTGTTTCCAGCTTTTATTGATTTTGTTTATTTAACTACAATAAAAAACCAATTGTAAGTATTTGATTACATGGAAAATTGCCCCAATCTTTTAAATATCTTTATCAGAGTCTTACCGGAATCATAGAGAAATATAAATATACCTTAGAGTCCTATCGTACTATAGTCGTCTAAAAATATAGTTGACAACGGTGCTCACAGTATATAGAACATCCACTTGATTTCTCTAACGAAAAACATCCCTGCAAGAAGGAAGCGGGAATAAAAAACTATATAAACAAATCAGGTTCATTTTAACCACGCTATTTTCTTGTCCAGATTTGTTTTTAACATTTCGATATATAGCTGTAGTTATATGATTCTCTCAAAATAAATCAATTTAAGATTGCATTTTGGAAATAATTTTCCAAAACGATTTTGGAATTCTAATAAGAAGAACTAAAACAATAGTGAAAAATACGATGTGGATAGTATATGGTTTTTCAACCCTACTCAGTATCACACTGTGTAAAATTGTGGTAGGATTTTTTCTCTTTTTAGTGAGAGGTTGGCAGCGGCTTCTCGATTGGGTCAAATCCCGAAATTATTTATGACTCTTTGGGGGATTTTTAAACTAAACGATTAGACTGTGAGGGACCCTATATGTTGAATTGTGAAACATCGAAAAAAATCACCTAACTTAAACTTCGAATTTTGTGGAGGATCACACAATCAAATGAACACAGGAACAAAAATTATATCACAGTTACACTTTATAATAGCTCGAACACAAATCCAAAGAGAGCTCACAAACAAGTGCGAGGGAGATAAGACGAAAAATAATTGATTATAATAACCTTAACACACTCTGGTAATACGATGAGGTTTCGGGTGAGAGGTTACCAACTAAGCCAGCCTATTCCAATAACAAATGAATGCTATATGGTGATAAAGCTTCGCACTTGTATATATGAGTGCATTGCCTCTTGTGCGCGCTCTCCCAGTCGAGGTATACTACTGCTGTATACTAAGGTTTCCAATGGGCTATGCCTCAAGGTTTACACCCGACTTAAATGTCAGCCTCAATTATCTCTCTCTATCCTATAGTTAAAAGTAAAACTGATATATGTACTGTTGAGTAGACAAAAAGCGTACTCAGCTAAAGACAAAATAATAATATGTTTTCTTTAGGTATTTTTTTCTTGGCATGCAACTTTCAAAAAATAATGTTCATGTGCTGATATACTAATTTAATTATAACGGCATGTAACTACTCAGCTATAATTATTTACGCGTCCTTCCGCTGAGACATTGAGATATGACATATAATTTTACTGCAAACTTGTGTATCTAAGTATTCATTGTATTGTAATAGAATAGGAAGTTGGATTTAAGTGTCTTATTTTTTGAAACTATATTTAATTCACAGAGTTCATTTTCTACTCTCGCACCTCAATAGTGCGAGTAAAGGAATGTCATATATTTCCCTGAGCATTACTGTTGGTTCCTGAGGCGAAAGCCCCGACGGTGTAACAATGAGGATTCTATGATAATTCCTAGTGAGGCCTCTGAGTGCCGAGGATATTTTCTATTGTTAACTCCTGAGGCAAAAGCCGAGGAGTTATAGTCGTGAAGTTATGCTCCCGTACGAAGGCGAAGGATGGAAATTATTGGCGAGGTAATAATGCATTTACTCGCAAGAGTGTGCGATGAGACGTATTTTTCTACACAGAAAATTCGTCATTGAAATAAAGTAAAAATGTCATTTTAATTTTAAAGACCTTTTTTCGAACTGAAAATTATCTTACTTTATCATAAGAAACTTCGTCGATTTAGAGTGAATTATGCAAAAAATCTTCAAACATGGTTCTTAGTAAAACACTCGCTTTCTCTGCAAATAAACCTTCGTTTTTTCGTTTTATAATCTATCTAGTGATGCATGGCTTTTGATATTAACATTTTCTCTCTCAAAGCCAAAAGATGTCTGATCATTGAATACAGTGACCCAAAGACTGACGCTTGTTTTTTTTTCATTCATTATTAAAATAAAACAAGCATGCATTTCACTGTATTGTTTATATTCACTGATCATGACACCAAACTTTTAAAAATTGTTACATGGTTTTTGATTAACTTTAAAAAAAAGTTCATATAACTTTTTCGATTACTATTTTAGTTAACAATGTTTTGGCTTACCAAGTTCGCCCTCTCAATAGCTCATTGTCAGGAGGTGTATTGTAAAAAGTTCGTCAATATCGCAACAATAATTATCTGACATTAATTGAAACATTATAGAGTGTCTTAGCATATTTAGAGCAGTTATAAAGTATGAGTTTAAACTTCTCAATATGATAAAAAGGCTCCTTAAGACAGAATTAAGAACAGTTGAAGCTGAAGCATTATAAAGCACTTAAACTTAAGAAAAACGTTGTATATAATAATGTGAAAATATTTTTGAATCCGAAAAAAAACCAATGAGTATGCAATCTTAATGGTGATTGTTAAAAAAATCAGGGATAGCAACTTATTTTTTTTTACTTTTAAATAAGAACTAGTTTTTTATTTTTAAATTATTTATTCTATATATTATTATTAGCATGAATGTACTTCACAAGCATAGTTCTCTAAGAATTGATTGTTAATTTATATTCTTTATCATACATCTGTGTGCTTCCTCTATAATTATTCTTGTAATATAATTTCTATATTTATTACGCGTTTATCTTAGTAATTAATGTGTCTATATTGATTATAAATGTAATTATGATAGGGATATAATAGGTGTTGTTTTAGACTGATTAGTTAATGTAAAGTTATTTAACCGTTGACAGAAAAATTATTGTTAAAAAATTTAGAGCCTCCTTTTTCATATTGTTTATGCCTTTCATCTGGCTTTTTTAGGTCTCTCAAAGTGCGTATAACCTGGGGGAGCACAATCTCTAGTTTAAGTTTTTATAAATGATCTAGCTTTTTAATATGGTCCTATTTATTTTTTATTTTACTGTTTGCGGATGCTGCCAAAACTTGGGGTTTTGTTATTATATTATTATCTGACTGCTGCATTTTACAAATGCATTTAAATATTGTTAACTTAAATTTGTGTGATAATAATTTATGGAACTAAATATTAAAAAATAGTCCAAGTTTATCACTTTCATAAAATTAAAATCCAATATTTTTGATTATACTTTTTAATAATGTCTTTAATGATTAGAGTAGATAAAGTAAAGATTTAGGAAATAATTTTGGATTCTAGGTCTAAATTTTTAAGTCAGTTAAGATTATATTATGTAAAAGAGCTATGAAAATGTTAGGTTTTACCATAGAAATACCAAAGAATTTAAAAATATTGAAGTAATGAAAACATGTATTTCTTCTTAGGTCAGGTCTTTATTAGAATATTCTACACCATATGGAACCCTAATTATTTTAGTTCATTCAAAATTCATTAGAAAGAATTTCAACAAGTAATTTGTTAAACTTATGGTACTTTAATTTTAACACTCCCAATTCTTCTTATTCTTTGCCTCTCGTTTCCTCCACAACTAAACCTCCCTTCTCTTCAATCTCGTCGTACTCATAATGATATTATTTTCCTATTTAAACTCCTTAAATATCTCATAGGACTGTCCAGAGCTCCTATCCATGATCGTTCCTTGTTCCTCAAATCCCACTCTAGATCTCAAATCCTTATTTGATGTTTCATATTGTCAAACTATAACTTACTTACTTAATAAACCAATAAATAGAATGATGAGAACGTAGTTAATATCGGTTAAGCCAAATTACTGACTCGATTTATTATTTCTAAATTTTCTTACCTTTTCAATGCATTAGATCTACATTGCGTCGATTTGTTAATTTTAACGATGGACTCAAATTTATGTCACTAAAAATTATCTGTGTTTTATTATTCTTTTTCTTTTGTTTTATAAATAGATTTTTTTTTTCTTAATTATATTTTGTTAACATTTTTAATTTAATTTTTTGATATTTACCTGACGTACTGTATTTTAATTTTTTCTTTTTTTAAAATTTTTTATGCTGTATGAATTATACTTACCTATCATTTTGATTTAATTGTCTACTGATATATAGCAGGCATTGTTACATTATCTTAACTTTTTAAATTTCACTTTGGTTGGTAACTATTGTATGAATCTGATTATGATTTTCTTCTACTACTTTTTTGATTATTCTTTTTTGTTATTTAACTGGTGCTGTGTATTAACTATCTTATTTCTAATTATGCGTAGATTTAAATTTAAATTGTATTTCCTATATCTTATGATATGTAATTCTTAGTGTCCCTTAAAAAAAACGATAAACATCATTTATAAAAATTTAAAAAAATATAAATATAAAACAAAAAAATGAAAAAAAATACGTGGTAAAATTGTTTTCCTGTATATAAACAATTTATTCTTGTTTAAACTTTAGATTATATTCAAATTTTTACTTCTTTTTATTTGTCTATTTTCTATATTATAATTATAATTTCTTTTTTGAACTTAAATTTTTTATAATGTATAAAAAAAAAATATAATAAGTAGTGTGAGCCAAATTTTTATTTAATTTTTTTCGTAATGTGTTATTTTTTGTAAAAAGGGAAATTTGCCCAGTAATGTATTAATAAAATAAATAAATAAATATATCTCTTTATCTTAGTTTTTAAATAAAAATAATTATGTATATTAATTTCAGTTTGTCGATTAATTAAGTTAGTTGACAACTGGTACTTTTCACTCCCAAGGGAGATTAAAAGAACTTATTTATATTAAATCTCTCAGATATTAGCACTTTCACACAAGCCCATAAAAAATACGAATCGATATTAGATTTCTTAAATATTGACTATGTTTATATATTTCAATTTGAATGTTTAAGTTGGCAACATTTATTGTTTTTCCAAACAGCTGTTTAAAATTTAAGTCAGCCATATTAGTTTACGTCAGTTCAGCGTCATCACCAGTTGTACCGTGTTGGAGCTTTAAAAACCACTCACTTTTTAACTTTTACGTTTTTAAACATCATTTTTATAACATTTTATTTAAAAGAAACCTCATAAAATTATTATAAAATTTAAGTAATTAATCAAAATTGAAAATCACAGTGATGATTTGATACGTGGTGGTGTTTGTTTAGGTTTGTTACTCATTTTTGATCTCGATTGCAGAAAGCTTTTTGTAAATTTGTTGAAAATACAAACAGATGTGATTGTTATTTAAGTTTATTTTTTTATTTTTTTTAGTTTAATTTATTTTTTTATTAAATTTTAAATTTAGAATAATGGAAAGTGTAAAAAAATTAATATTCGAGAGTCAATATGGTTTCACAGTTTGATTGTTGGAGGTGTTTTATCGTTATATTTGCTTTAATTTATTGATTAGTATTAAGTCGCACCCCAAGGAACCAGAATTCGAAAAATTATCTGAAGATAGAAAATCAGCGAGTAAAAAGAAAAAGAAAAGTAAAAAGGTAAAAAATTCCAAAACCCTTTAGAATATTTGGCTTGTGTTCAACAACTTTTTTGGGGTAAACGTGGCCCATACGTCTTGCCAAAATGTTGTACCCTCGATGGCAAGGCTCTGATCTGAATAATTAAGGTTTAAAAATAATTTGTGTCATTGCTTTATTTACGTATCAATATCGGTTTTTTGTAGAGTGAATTTAATTTGCTTCTCACCTGGAATAGTTAGTTTTATTTAGCTGGCTTTTAAACTTTGCTTACTCTTGTGATTCTTATTTAATAAATTATGCTAATTAGTAAATGTATATATAGTAAAGAGGTTGTATTTTCCAACTGCAAACTGAAAAAGTGGATATAAATATCCCTGTGCCGGTTTTTGTCATCATAGCAGGGTGGGCAACACTGGAGCTTTCAACTAATAAAGTTAAATCTGTAAATAACTTAAATAGTGTTGCCCCACCTCATGATGATGACGTTAAGCTAAATAATGGTCCAGGTTTATTCATATCTGACAGGAAATATTAAGAGGAAGCTGATTCTTCAAGTGACATCAATTTGAATTTTCCAAAATTTTTTTTTTGCTTAAAACGATGATTCAATATGTGTTAAAATTATTATATTAAGCTGTAAAAAAAATTTTTCAATTTTAAATAGTGGAAATAAACATTTAGAGAGAGAGAGAGGTGAAATGGTTGTTAAAGTATGGTGAAAATGGAACGTTCTAAGGTTGTGTTTAAGTATGGGGGTATATAAAAGGTAGATTAGATAGAATAGTATAAAGAAGACTACCCTAGCCTAGTTTTTAAGGTAAAGGGGCCCCAATCCGAGGTTTCGTGGCCTCGTCCGGCCTGGCTGCCCTGGCTTGACTTTTGTTGTTTGGTTGTACAAAATTCTGTATGACCTAAGGTGCTCACTTCTTATCTGTTTAGCTAAAATGTTGGTAGTTTATGTTTAAATAGTAATGATAAAAGTACTATAGAAACAAATTTTAGGGTTTCAAGAATCCTTCTATAAATTAGGTAGTAATCGACAGATATTAATTTGTTTTAAATTTTTGTCTAGAAATCACCGGCTAATGCCACGTGACAAGTAATAGCTGAGAAGAAACAAGAAAGCTAAAGCAGTAAAGAAAGAGAAAAATCTCCGCGCCAAGAAACCCAAATCTTCCCAAACCTGAGAAAGAAAATAAAGATAATAGATGGAATAGAAGAGTGAAAAGAACTTAAACAAGTCTAAAGGAAAAGGGCAACAAGAGAGAATGTTAACTTGAAGAATAAGAAGAATACTGACTCGGAGCATCATGAGGATGATGGTGATCTTTTTTATCCTCTTGGATAAAAGTTTTACTTGCTAACATCAAGGGAATGGTTTAGTGTTCCGATCACAGTAAAAACTTTATCAAAGCTAATTGGAGTCATTAATTAGCTCTTTACAAAAAAGCTTATATTATATATATAATATATTTGTGTGTGTACTTCTAGACACTTTCTACAGTATATCGTTAAGTTTAAAAAAATCCCAAGGTCATAAGCATTGGGATCGACCAATCAGAGAAGCCGCTGCCAATCCCCTCTCTTGAAAGAGAAAAAAAAAATCCCTACTCCCATAACCCCTGTAGGAAATAACCTCCTTCCCAGCATTCTTCACTTCGTGTGGTTCCTCTTGTGTGTTTATTATTTCCCTTCACAATTCATTTTTTTCCACATTTGCATAACTTCCTAAATAATAAAACTACACAAAAGAAATGTAGAAACATCGCCAAGAAAACACGGGTAACTATAACCTGATTTGTTTACAAGTTTTTTCCTCCGCTGCCTTTTTTGTAGGATTTTGTTTAGAATCGTGGTGCCTAAACTTGAGGCTGTAAGATTTTTGTGTCGATACATTTCTGTAGTTCGTTTAGTATATTTGTTGTTATTTCTTTTATATTCTATTGCTTTTTATTTTTAGTCATTACATGTATATTGTTTATATATGCAACAGGTGAATGGGAGCAGGCAGTCTCAAGGAGAGACAAGAGAAGCAAGAAATCAGTTCTAGAGAATTTACTCCCTCAGAAAAATGGTAAACAACTTTCATTTCTTTTTGAGTTTAAAATTTTTCTTTTGTAGATCTTGAAATTTCACTAAACTTTTCAAATATTAATCATCAAGATTTTTTATAGCTTTTTACTTTTCCTCATTTATACTGTTGTATAATTAAAAGAAAAAGAAAGTATTGTGTTTTGCAATCAAAACCAGGAAAAATCAATTAACCAAGGATGTGTTTTATCGGTGTTTTTCTTTTAGGTTCTGTTAAGGTCTTTTAACATCTTTTCTTAATAAATTTTACAACTTGTTTATTCTAAAGACGAGCAAAGCGAGTCCGAAGTTAGGGAGGATGAGCGCATTTAATGCGACGAGGAAAAGTCCCAAGATACCCAATTTTTTTCATAATTAATTAAGGTGGCTGCGTCAATGCAATTGGACAATTGTTTTTCTTTATTATTTTTTTATTATCGCACCATGGAATATACTTATGTATGTGAGATAGGGGAATCTTTATCGACCTGTTGCATTACCCCACTCTACTACTTAACTGAAAAGCCGCCTCCGGGGCCGAGGTAGTTAAGGCGTTTAGTCTTTACACTGACCTTTTGACACCCCATGGACAGGTTGGGGTTCGCATCCCTGGTTACGCTCTCAGTTTATAGAAGATTATTGTTGAATAAATTTTATGCCAGCTTTAGAATACACTTTGAGCGTAACGGTTGCTACTACCACCCAGGTGGTTTCCCGCAGGGTTTCCCTGATGAGCCGCAAGGCTCTAACGGCATTATATTTTATTTATTATTATAGTATACTATTTAAACTATCAGAGGGCTTGCCCGTATTTATAATCTTATGTAAAACTTGCCACCTGGAGCAAAATATAATTGTATATGTACAAAAATTTAATTATTATTACCACTATTTTTATTATTAATATAAGTATGACGGCGTATTTCATTTATCACAGTCTTAAGTATGTGAAAAGAGATAATTAGATTTATTAAAAAGTCAGATGTTCATCAGCACGACACCAGAAAAGAAAAATATATATATACAATAATCAACATATGACTTACCAGATCTGAGACGGGTTTCTTTACTTAGGAGTTCAGCTGTTCAACACCCTCCCAGCAGAAATTAGAAATCTTGATGACAATGATTTTGATAAAAAAATTAAAATTTACAAAAAGGGAAATCCTATATATAAAATAGAAAGAATTTTTTTCATTGTTTTGAAATAATATTGATTGACGTTTGTATGTTTTGCCATGCAATCTTTAAATAAAATAAATAAAAAAAAAAGTAGTCATTACTTGCATTATATTTTTTTTCAATAATTTACTAATATAATTAGTATAGAATGTGAGAATTGCTGTATTTGTACTAAAATAACACTGGATTGATTTAGATAAGAAAAAAGGAAAGAAGAAGTCAGAAGAAGAAATAATGGACATCCGTCAGCCTGATACCAAGTGAGTGTAGTTTTATCACCTTGTAGTTTTATACACCAATTCTCATGTGGTGCCATGTAATTTAGTTCAGAATAACTGAGTGATCTAGGGCAATTTTTCATTTGTGTCCTCTCAGCTTCCAATTTATTGTTCATATATAGGTTGTAATGTAACACATAAAAATTAAAGAAGGATAATCTAGACATAATTGCGACAAATACAGGTACTTTCTTGTTTTTTCAATTCTAACTGTTTCACTGCTATTACACATTTTTAATTTTTCAGTGTCTTATACTTAATCTTTAATTTTATTTAATTTTACTTAATTTATAACTTTTTATTTTTTTTATTTTTTAATTTAGTTTACTTAATCATTAACTTTTATTATTTATATTTTATTTTTTATTTAATTATACTTAATCTTTTACTTTTATTTTATTAATTTACTTAATTATTTTTACTTAATTTAATTTTTAACTGGTTTTAATATATAATTTACTGAATCATTTTACTTTAATTTTTTTTTTACTTTTTTTATTTAATTTTACTTAATCTTTTATCTTTTAATTTAATTTTTTTTTTTTTAATTATTTACTTAGTTTTTACTTTTTATTTATTGCCAACCCTCTGATTCCATAAGTATATAACTTTCATAATATTTTATAACATTTTATGACTAAGATACAGGTCCAATAATCTTTTACATAAGATCTTCCTTTATCAAGTCATTTCTCACAATTCTTATACACTTCATTTAGGAAGTGTGATTAATTGCTGTAGTATAAGATTGCCATGTGTAAACAAGTCCAGCTTAATTCAAACCTGGGTTATTTTAGTTTTAAAGCATTTTATCCATGTTTTCCATGCTAAATTAAAATTACTCAAAAACCCCAAAATGAAGAGGTGACGTTTGATATGACTTGACTGAAGAGTAATGATTGTAAAAACTTAGTTTTTTTACAATTCTGTAACAGATAAAAAATTGAAAATTATAGTAATTTTAATTTGAAAACTTCACTAAGAATTTGGCCATATTCATTTAATATTTAAATTTAATAATGTTTAGGAAATTTTATAAGTTTTTTGAACAATATTAAATTTGCAGCTCTAAAATATAATTTTTAGTTGATAACATTTATTTTTTGTAATATATCTTATTGCACTGTGTTAGTCACACACTGATGATGGTCTGTTAAAACTGTGAGCTGGATCTTTTTATATAAAGTATACAAATATGCTTTTAGTGACCGATACCATAGATCAATTTATTTACCATTTGCTTGTTTTTTTCTTAGGATCCTAGATGTTCTGAATGAGATAGGGATAGATGCTGAGTCAGCTGTCAGTATCGAAGAGAAACCTGCTCCTGCTAGCAAGGATAGTAAGAAGAAGAAGAAGAAAGCCGAGCAGGTTGTTAAGGAGGTGCCTACACCTGCAGCTGTGCCTGTCAAACAGGTCAAAAAGGAGAATAAACAGGAGATAAAGGAACCTGAAGTGGCAAAGCAACAAGACGCTAAGCCTCCCAGACAGAAGAAACAACCTGGTAAAATTCACAATATAATTGTGCAAGAGACACCTAGGAAATAATAATATCTTTATTTCCATACATACAATATATAGTTAGAATCTGTTTAAAACGCTCTTGAAATGCTCGACAATACGGTGTCTTAAAAAGGAAAAAATTATTACTGAATAAAAAATATTTTTTGTTTTAATGTAGTAAATACTTACCTTATGCAAAAAATCATTATTAATTGAAAATACATACATACGTAAAAAAAATACACATAAAATATCACTTTTTGTAAAGTAGCTAGATATTTTTGTTTGTTTACGTTTACAAAAAATTTTATAAAAATATGATTTTAAGTAATTTTATTTAAATTACTTAAAAATTCTTCGGTATATTTAAGAGTTTTCTTAAATCGTGGACATGCATTAACACTTTACTTTAAAAAGCCAGTGAAACTCTCTTCTTAGTTTTGTCTCTAATTCGACAGTTGTTACTGTCGAATTAAATGTTTACGGGATCTTTACTTGGATTATTTCTTGTCTTCTTCTGCTATATTCTCCATTTGTCTAAATAAAAGTTTAACTAACTTTTTAACAATTTAACTAACAGGATTTAAAACGATCGATCCAGCCACTTAATTCCATAAATTCATCGATATTTAAGTTTTTGTCATTTCGTGGCTTTCTCTATGTCAATGCTAACATTTACCGTCAGTTTAAGCCTACACACTTAGTGAATCCATTCTAAAAAATGTGCTCTGACTCATCAAATTTTTCTTAAATTTTTCATCTTTTACAAACACCAGATCTAGCATTTAGTTCATGTCAGATCAATTTTTTTAAACTGACAGAAAGGTTGATGGTGGAATACCTAATTCTTTTGTTTTAATGTACTTTTTTGTCATGTTTTCAAAATGTTTAATTTTCTAAGTAATGATGTACCGTTACTCATTTTTTTAAAAAAAAATTGAATAAAATTTAAAAGGAACAGCACTTACACACAAAAGTTAGAACAGGTAAAAGACTGACTCGTAGGGTGTTTTCTAATCGTATCGAGAGATTTACCTTTTTTCAGACAATATACAGTAATAATTATAATTATAATTATAATTATTACTGTATTATAATTATTAAATAAAATATTTATAAAGTAATAACTATGTTACAATAATAACTCATTACATGAGTAAAACGTATGTTCGTATGTCAGCGTAAAAAAGAATTACTAAATAAATAATAATATGAAATAGAATGAAAAGTTGATTGCATTTTAAAAATTAAATAAATAAGACGGTGTGTTTTGTTACAGAGAGTGGTGATAAGGTTGAAGTAAAGGAAGAAGAAAAACCACCTGTTGAACAGGCTGTGAACCTGTTGCTTCTGAACCCCAACCACAGGGAGATAACAAATTGTCTTTGATGAACTGGGTGGTAAGTTTGTTTGTTTCATCGCTTATAACTATATTTATAGAAGACGAAGAGACTAAGTCCTCCCTCTATGCTACTAGAGGGAGGACTTTGGTTTTATAGCGCATTGAAAGGGATTCTGGTAGCGTGGGTAATTTCCATTAGGTACCTAATCCCTTTACACCCCTTATCTGCGAGTAAATTATTGGAAGTAATCCATTGTCAGTACTATTTACAATTAACGATGTTTTCGGGAACAGGTACCTCTTCCCATCATCAGGTTTCGTCTGTAGAGAAGAGTGTTACGGTGGTGTGTCAAGTGTTGGGGTTTTTTTCTAGTTCAGCATTCTTTTGGTTCAAAAGTTAAGTCTTCCAACATCAAATCTTAAATTAGAAATTAGTAATTTCTAATTCATCTAAATAGTAATTCTAATTCATCATAGAAATAGAATTTCTAATTCATCTAAATAGTCATTTCTAATGTATCTTAATAGTCATTTCTAATTCATAGGCCTAACATTTTTCTTTAGATGGGGTTCCCCTTATAAATTTTAGGTGTTCTGACCCAAGAAAATAAAAAATATTATTCCAAACAACTTCTTTTAGTCAGAAACGGATTTCGAACCCATAAAAATTTATGGGTTTGGCTCCCCTTATACATTTCCTCAGGATGTTGCCCCCAGTAAAGTATGAAAAAATTAATGATCCTCCTTATAGGTATAAATAAAATACCAAAGAAAATATGGAAAAATACCCCGTCCTATAAACTTTGGGGGTTCTAACCCCAAATATAGGAAAAAAATATTTTTTAATCTTACTTGGGAGTGAAAAGTGCTTTCTTTACTCAATATAATTGTGCGAGAAAATTATTGTCAACTAATCATGTTTTGCAAAAACTCGGTATCAAATGGTATAATGCTTCTTTACTCCCTAAAAACTGGGTACAATAAACATTACATTATATTTTTTCTGATATAAAAAAAAGTTAGTACACTATCCGCCATCTAGATTTTTTCACCATCTCAATAATAATAATTGCCTTTTTAAAGTAACTCATTAATGACAATTGGCTTTTAAGTAACTCATTAATGATAATTGCCTTTAAGTAACTCATAATGATAATTGCCTTTTTAAGTAACTCATTAATGATAATTGCCCTTTAAGTAACTATTAATGATAATTGACTTTTTACTAGAAAGGTATTTACTTTATATTATTTTAGCCAATTTCTTTTAAAAAATAATTTTTTTGTAGTTCTTTAATACCATTTAAATAAACTGTGACATTAACCTCATGCTTATTTAAACTTGTAATTTTTTACCACAGATAGTTGGAAGGAGGCGAAGGCTCCCAAGAAAACATCACGTAAGAAGACCCGGGTCGACTGAATCATCTGATTTATACTCTCTTCTCTCCCGTTCTTTTTTTACTTTCCGATTTCTCATTTAAGATTTCCCCTTGATTTTCAACATTCCTTTTGTTTCTTCTCCCCATATTGGTCTTTTATTTTCCTCCTAAATAGTTATGTAACCAGGTGAACTTTATATTGCAGATTATTTAGATAACAATCAGTTGACATCACATTAAAAATAATTAAGGAAAGGATTTCTATTGGTTTTTGCTGCTCTTTCCAAGGATTGGGGTCAGAATTAACCTATTGAATTATTTTCCTGTAGAAAATTTTTCACTAGCTGTCTACTGATTTGAACTAAAATTATGACTGAAATTAAAAAAAAAATAAAAATCTGCTTTCAGTTGTTGCACTTTTTATTCCAAAGGGAACGCTTTTTGTAATAAAGACTACTATTTTTAACTACAATCGATTATTCATTTATTTCAAAATTTATCTTGTTGGCTCCAATTTTTAATTCCCCCCCCCCCGTTCTCCCTAATCCTCCTTTATTTCTTTTTATTTAAAAAATAAAAATACAAAAAAAATCTTTATTTTTTAATAATTTATTTTTTATTAATTAAAATTATATTTTTTTGTTTATTTAATTTTTTTAAAATATAATTATAATTTTTAAATTAAGATCAGTGTTGCCAATATTTTTTTATAAAACTAAACTAAAAGGGTGATAACAGATAGGATTTATTTAATTAAAAAGAAGTCTGAAGTTTGAATTTTTATTCATTAAAAATTCATTCATTTAACTTTTTTTTAACATTTTTAAATACAAATAAATATCAATTAGGAAATAAACTATATTTATTAATTATTGTTTTACTTTAGAATTAAATGTATGTTAGAATGTAAAATTTGATTTATTTTTAGTAAAATATCTTCAGAAAATGATGGTTTTATTGGTTTAATACAGTTTTTGATGGGGGGCAATATTTTAATTATGCATAGTCATTGGAAGTACTAAATAACGAACCATTTTTTATTAAATTTATATATTTAATACTAAAATTTGATTGGTGAAATGCGTTGACCAATCCCTATCTCTCTTAACCCTTTTTAAATTAAGAGTGGTGTATTCGAACATGTCTTAATTTCAGTGAGACCATTTTTCAATTTTCTCTGAACCATGTGTTTATTTCTGACTTAACTCTCTCTCAAATTGTTTGTTTTTGACTTGGAAGTCTCTCTCAAATTGTTTGTTTTTGACTTGGAAGTCTCTCTCAAATTGTTTGTTTTTGTTTGGAAGTCTCTCTCAAATTGTTGTTTTTGACTTGGAAGTCTCTCTCAAAATTGGAAGTCTCTCTCAAATTGTTTGTTTTTGACCTTGGAAGTCTCTCTCACTTGGAAAATGTTTGTTTTTGACTTGGAAGTCTCTCTCAAAGTCTCTCTCAAAATTGATTGTTGTTTTTGACTTGGAAGTCTCTCTCAAATTGTTTGTTTTTGACTTGGAAGTCTCTCTCAAATTGTTTGTTTTTGACTTGGAAGTCTCTCTCAAATTGTTTGTTTTTGACTTGGAAGGTTTTTTGACTTGGAAGTCTCTCTCAAATTGTTTGTTTTCGACTTGGAAGTCTCTCTCAAATTGTTTGTTTTCGACTTGGAAGTCTCTCTCAAATTGTTTTGTTCTTGAAAGTCTCTCTCAAATTGTTTGTTTTTGACTTGGAAGACTCCCAAACATTTTTCATGCATTAGTGTCAGTCATATTGTTTATTTGCATTTGTCAGACCTCACTCAAATTTAAGAACTGATCTGATACAGCTTCTTAATATTGAAAACTCACTATAAGTGAAAATATTAATAATAATTTTAATTCATTTATTTAAAGATACATATGCATACATACACACACACACACACACACACACACATATATATATATATATATATATATATATATATATATATTATATATATATATAATATATATATATATATTATAATATACACTATTTTAAAAAATATTAATATATTTTTTTAATTATAGTGCTCAACATTTGTTTATTTTCTTTTATTGTTGTTGTTGTTATTTGTGTAAATATCATTTTTTCTTTTATTATTTTTTTTGTATAAATTTAATGGTTGTTTTTTTTTTAATAAATTCTTATAAGAAATAACAAAAACATATTTTTTAAAAATCTTATAAAAAATGTTTAATTACAAGGAAGTGTTTTTAAAGTGTGTTTTTTTTCTTTTTATCTCGTGAAAGTGAATCAGTTGTGGGATCTATTTCAATTCATAGCTTACGTATAGGTGAGTTTTATGTACTTAGTATTGAGTTAGACTTAAGTGTTAAGTACATAAATAAAATACTTAAGTAAGAATTGTACAGCCCGTACAGACAGTCCCAAGTTAGTTAGTATTACTTTTTAGCGTTGGGTGGCAAACTTACGAACCATAATGTATGACCACTTTTTAATAGTACTTATTAAATTAAATTAAATTTGGAAAGTCCAGGACCATATTTGTTGGTGGTGCATCAGAGATAAAAGACCAGAAAAATAATTACTTGTTTATAATTAATTTAAAAAAATGATGATAATACTTGCCCAGCCCTATAGACGAACTTGTAATTTAAGGAATAATCTATAGTGATGGTTCTAGTTTCCACTAGTAGACAGTCAACCAATCATCACAAGAAAATGAATTCTATTGGTCCATGCTATACCCTTCAAGTGTTGGACAACCCCTTATCACTATCCAACATGTAATAATCTTGAAGTAGTTAAAACTAACCAATCTACCCCAAACCAACTCATATCCCTTAGTTTTACCACCCTGTCTGAAATAATAGTGGTACCATCCTTTCAAAATGTATCATCTTTAAATAATTATTGTTTAAGTGAATATTTTAAAATCTAAATAAAAAAAAAAAAATAATAATAATTCATAAATGTGTCGTTTAAAATTGTAAATTGATGTCTTACATCAATTCCCAATTTGGAATTTTAACTAAACAATTTTTCCTGTTTTCTGTTATTTTTATTAAGAAATAATAACCTTTCTGCTTATTTATTTTAGATTACCAAATTAAAGGCAAGAGCAATCCAATAGAAATCCTTTCCTTCTTGGTTGTCTACTAATCTAAACTAAAATCATTACTCTATGATACAAAAATTTTATTAATTGCCTTGGAAAGTTTTATTTTTTTTTTTGTAAATTGTGATTTATTCGATTAGGCAATAAGAGAGTGTATAAATAAATAAAATTTATCTTAAATAAGCTTCCTTTAAATTTTAAAAAATAAGTCAAATATCTTTCAATTTTGTTTGCATTTTTATTTGTTATAATTACTGGTTGTTGTGTCTTTTATTTTTTTATTATTATTTTGTTTATTAATAAGTAACGATAACTTGTTTACTGTTATATAGTTTATTACATTTGCTAAGACTTTTTTAATTTCTTATTTATAATCGATAAACTCCTTGATTTCTTCTTCTATTTAATCCTATTGACAGAAAAGGATAATGGGGGCCATCCTCAGCACATTTCTACCTTTCCTTACATTGTTAATCATCCCTTTTATTTTATACTTTTTTTTCAGATTATAATCAGTTGACAGTGTGGGAAAATATGGAACCAATGAGGTTGGTCTGATATGAAATTGTGGGCGTACATCTATGCGCATTACTTCTCTCGCATTATTTTCCCACACTGTCACCTGATTATAACTGTTTTACTATAGTTATACATGCTGGAGGTTGGATAGTGGTGGCTTATTAGCTGTGGACAACTTACAAGTTATTTTTGGTTTTATATCAAAACAAAAAATAAACAAGTTATATAACAGTGAACAGGTTTTAATAAACAGATTCAATAACTTTAATCATTCTGTGTTAATTCTAAACTTAATATTACATGTTGAAATCATGGAAGATACATTACTAGAAGGGGCATGCTGTATCTAAATACATTAAAGTGTTGAAACATCTTTTTAGGCATATAGACATTAGAGGAGACATACTCTATCTAAATCACAGAGACTTATACTACTAGAGTTAGGACTTGGGTTAAATAGTAGTCTGATAGTGAGACAATACTCACTAGGTAGCCTGACTGTACTTACTCCTACTAGAAACTCCTCTATGACCTCTATCAGAGCACATATTTATAATACACCTTACAAACGGGCATTTTTCAGAGATGTCACAATTAATATCTTTATACAACGCTGATAATTAAAGAATATATGAGATAAATAATAATTAAACTTATTTTAAATTCATTTTACTTAATTTAACACCAAATACTCATATGAAATTGTAATGATTATGAAAAATCAAAACATGGCGTCACCAATGTACAGTTATTGTTCCAAGCTACCCAGGGAATGATAAGAACCCTTATATACTTCATCATGTATTAGTCTCTTTTATTTAAATTCATTGGGAGGCTTTAAACATCTTTTCAGAGACCTCCTTTAAGAGTTTGTTAAGGTTATAATACATCAATCGTTAGCTTTTCACGTATTGATTAGGTCTTGTATTATGAAACTTAGCAAGTTTTACAAAGGTTACTTTTATCTCAGAACGAGAGGGTAAAGGGAATCGGAAATTGCTTAATAACAAATTAAGCAATTTGTTTGTTCCGTAGAAGCGGAAAAGCTACTGTGTAGTTTACAGGTTCTACTGTCTAGTTTACGCAAAGCTACTTGTATAGGTATGAGTGCTAGTTTCCAAAAGATTTGTAAAAAGGCAAGAAAAAATCACTTGTGTTTCCATTTTTCACCACTATGTTAGGGGACCAGCGCTAGTAAACTTTCGAAGGTAGAAGAAGAAAGAAGTCGACAATCTTGCCGTATAGGGTTTGTTATCTGTGGAGGGAACTATTCTGTAAAATCTGTAAATAGAAAATTAGCTAAAAAACTTGAAAAAAAATAAAACTGACTGGATCCCTATACATTTTCAAACTCCCAGATTTAAGTCCAGATCTATGTAAATTTGTTAATAAAACTTTGATCAAATGATTTGCTAATAAAATGAGATCAATAATCGCAAACCCTGTTATTTTTCAGGCTTCTGAATAATTAATTTTATTGAATCAAATTCGTTTTATGTACAGTTTTTATTAACAAAAAAGATATATTTATTAAATAAATATATAATATTGATAAATTAATTATTTTTTGTAATAAAAAAAAAATGAAAAAGTTGTTATTTAAGTAAAAAAAATATCTGATTATTGTAAACCCAGGAAAAATATATATGAAAATATTTTTTAAAAATATAATCATTTTTTTGGGAAACTGAATTTTTGTGTTGTATTTGTTATTGTTCCCTGCAGATTTATGTATTAAATCTGTAACCATATTTGGGTGAATCGTTTACTTACAGAAATTCAAAAAGACTTTTTTTTTGCTGATGTATAAAAAAAAAGCTAAAATACAACATTTACATACTATTGCTTATATACACATAATATACAACATATGGTTTAAAAATTATAATAATAAACAATTTTTTAAACTATAAAAAATAGATTTTGGTTAAAATAAATCTTAGTAGACAATTGCCATGAGACTGGAATCTGTGTGTGGGATTTTCTAGAATAATAGATATATGCAGGAGGCCGAGTGAAATAAAATAATAATAAAAATAAAGAAAAAATGTATAAAATAATTGTAGTAAAGAATTATTTAAAGTAAACACAATGTATAGTTCCAAGAAAAATCGTAAAATTAAAAAGTGTTCCACACTTCCCCGGGGCACAATTTATTAGAGGGGCACCCTGACCAATATTTTTTTCTGGCTCAAAATTCATTTTAGATTAAAAGAAGTTGTTTGGAACAAATATTTTTTGGGGGCAAGTCACCAAAATTTATAAAAGGGACCTGACCAAAAAATTGTATTGCGACAAAATCTGTTAATCTGTTTCAAGTCAAAATAAGTTGTTTAGAGCAATCAAATTTCTTTTTGAAGGGCGGCACTTTTTAAATTCATGAGGGGTAGGGGTTCCGAACCAAAAAAATTAAAATAAAAAGAACAAAAAGTATCAAAATAAGAAAATATAAAAATAATTAAATGATATAACGTCTGGAGATAAAATCTTGTTCACACCTTGGGAGTAAAATACTATTTTTCCCTTTGCAATGATTACCTACCTAGGCTTTGCTTCGGGAGTTAATAGTCATAATCCCTCAGCTTAGCCTTGGGAGTTAAACACATAAATCAATCAGCTTTTATCTTAGAAACCAATTAACTGCTCAGGGAAATAATAACAGGAGGAAACAGTCTTCAGGTCCCAGTAATTTTGTTGGATCCTGAGCCAAGGAAACCTAGAGGATAATCCGGAGGCTTAGCCTTATTAACTATTCAATTTCAGTTTTCAAGTTATTTCTATATTTCAACAAAAGAATACAAATAAACATTTACTCAATTAATAATAATAAAATTAACTGTGACATCGACATGGACATTGTCATTCGAATGTCACGTTAATATATTGGTGCATGGATTAGCTCCAATACTTCCCCTTAATTCATGCATCAATATCAATTTGAAACAATACCCCCAATCAAAGCTTCAATAATTACCCCTAAACATTTTTTTTTTTTTTTTTTTTTTTTTTTTTTGTACAATCGAGAATAATTACCCCTGAACAAATTAATTTTAATTTTTAATTTTAATTGGTACAATCGAGGACAATAACGACCCCTGAACAAATTAAAATTTTAATTAGTACAATCTCGTGTCTCCCCAAAAAAATTTTGACGCAACATGCAGAATCTCTCCCTTGGTAGTGCCTTTGTGAGAATATCTGCAAGTTGATCTTTAGTATCAATATATAAAATATCGATAATTTTTCATCATATTTTTCTCTAATGAAATGATAGCGAACTTCAATATGTTTTGTTCTTTTGTGATACATAGGATTTTTGACTAATTTTATTGAGCTTTGATTGATATAGATGCTTATGGGTTCAATTGTTGAAGTGTCCCAGATTTTTGCATCAATTATAAACTGCCGAAGCCAAGCTGCATCTTTGGCTGCAACCGATGCTGCAATATACTCAGCTTCAGTAGTAGATAATGATATAGTGCGCTGCAACTGGGAACCCCACAAAATTGGAGTCCCATTAGCAAAATAAACAAACCCAGAAGTTGATTTCCTTGAATCTAGATCTCCGGCAAAGTCTGAATCTGTATATCCTGTTATTTTGAAAGAATCTCCTTTTCGATATTCTAGACTAAAGTCGTCAGTACCTTTAAGGTAGCGTACTACTTTCTTCGCAGCATTCCAGTGATTCCAATCAAAGTTACTAACATACCTAGCAAGTTTGTTTACAGCATATGCAATATCAGGTCTGCTCACCACGGCCAAATACATAAGTGATCCAATCAGTTCGCGATAGGGTACCGATATAGATGTTTTTTCCGTTGGATTTTGTAACACTAAGCTAGGATCTAGTGGAACAGAACTTATTTTTGCGTCATCCATTCCAAATTTCTTCACTAATTGCCTAATGTAATTCTTTTGACTTATTATAATTTTATTTCCAGATCTTTTAATCTCCATTCCGACATAATAACTAGGCTTTTCAACGATTGATAACTCAAATTCTTTTTTCATTTCCTCAATAACGTGATAAATGGTTTCAACATCTTCAGCAAAAAGCATTCCATCATCCACAAAAAGAGCTAAAAGAACGGTTTTGTTTCCTACTTTTCCACTGTAAATACACTTGTCTGCATACGAACTAATAAATCCAAATTTTTTTAAAAATTTATCAAATTTAATATTCCAGCATCTTGCTGCTTGCTTGAGGCCATACAATGATTTTACAAGCTTGCAAACATGATTACTGTCTATATTAGTGCCTTGAGGAGGTAACAAATAAACATCCTCATCTAAATCACCATTCAGAAATGCTGTCTTAATGTCAAATTGAAGTAGTTCATATGATAGTTGAGAGGCTAATGCAAACATTATTCTAACTGAGTCATATCTGGTTGTTGGAGCAAATGTTTCAAAGTAATCTCTTCCATATTCTTGTGAATAGCCCTTTGCAACTAATCTTGCAATTTCACCATTCGGTTGTCTTTTTATTTTAAAAACCCACTTAGTTCCAATTGCCTTCTTTCCTTCAGTGGCTGGGACAACTTTCCATGTTCCACACTTCTCTAATGATTTTAGTTCATCCTGAATAGCTTCCTTCCATTTATCTTGATTCATTCCACTGATAGCTTCTTCATAAGTTCTTGGTTCATCTATTTCCACAAAATGAGCTTCATACCTATCCGGTTGCTTTAATCCATCTCTTGGTCTTAAGTCATATGAAAAACCCTCACTATTATCACTATCATTACTTTGATTACTAACTGTATTTTGTTCTTCTATATTGTTTTCATCATTTTCTTCTTGTTCAGTGTTACATTGTTCTTCAATATTATGCTCTTCATTGTGGTTTTCTTCAGTAGTTTGGTTTATTTTATCTTCAATCATATTTTGACTTAATGTTTCTTTTTCGTTATCAAAAATTAAAAAAAATACAGTCTCACTCTCACTGGTTGCATTATTCACTTTAGTATAGGTATTTTCATCAAAAACTACATTTCTCGATACTTTGATTAATCTGGTTTTGGGATCAAATAATCTATAATTTGTTGAATAGCCTTCATAACCAACAAACATAAATTTCTTGCTTTTTGGATCTAGTTTATTTCTCGATACATCTGGCGTAAGCATATATGCTGGACTTCCAAAAATTTTTGTATGACTTAAATCCGCCTTTTTTCCAGTCCATAACTCAAATGGAGTTGAATTTGGTGTTTGATTTGTTGCAGTCCTGTTTAAGATATACACTGCTGTATTAACTGCTTCACCCCATAAATATCTGGGCACATCTCTTCCATACAACATTGATCTTGCACTCTCCATGATAGTTCTCATATCTCGTTCTGCTCTTGAATTCTGTTGTGGAGTGTATGGTGCAGTAGTCTCGTGTACAATCCCTAATTTCTTCATATATTCTCTAAAGTCATGATTACAGTATTCTGATCCATTATCTGTATGCAGAATCTTCACTGAATACCCATACTTATTTTTAATTTGATTGACAAAAATTTTGAAATATTCCAATGTGTCACTTTTATGTTTTAAAAAACATACAACTCTATATCCAGTATATTCATCTTTAAACAAAGCAAAATACCTAGCACCCGAAGCAGATTCAACTGACATCTTCCCACTGAGATCACTATAAATTACTTCTCCAGGATATCTGGCCTTAATATGCTCATTCTTTTTAAATGGAAATTGATGTTGTTTTCCATAAATACACGCTTCGCAAAATACTTTATTTCATCCTTTAAATTAACTCCAGTCACTAAATTCTTATTTACCATGTCAATAATTCTGTCTTGGTTAATATGTGAAAGTCTTTCATGCCAAACTTTCAAGTTTGAGTTTTTATCCACTAATAAACATTCATCATTAATGATAGTTTTGAACAGCATTTTATATAAATTATTAGGTTCCTTAATCCCTATTGCAACCAAATCATCTTTATCGTAAACTTCTGCTATATCTCTTTCTTGAAAACATGCATTCCCTTGTTTGTCAAAACACCCTCTGAAAACAAGTTTCTAGATAACTCAGGAATATAAAGTACGTCTTGAATTATTGAATCGTACCAATTACCATTTATCAATTTCTTGATTTTTATATTTCCTTTGCCTTTGACTGGTAACACTGACTGTTTCCAAGTTTGACAGTATAGTTTTCTCTTACTTTTGTTAAAGTTTCAAAAAAATCTAACCTATATGACATATGTGACGATGCCGCGCTATCCATGATCCAGACATCATCCTGGTCTTCATGCTGCTTTTTCTTTCCTGATACTATAAAAGCTGAAAAATTTCCTTGTGTTTCATTATTATTCGCATTCGATCGATTATTATTATAGTTTTTGACATTATTAATACCAAGATTTTTAGATCTACAATAACGAGCAATATGGCCAATTTTGGAGCATCTAGTCACTTGTCTTCTTTGCACTACTCGTAGCTAATGCAACATCTTTTTCTTCATGCGAAGTCAAACTCGTTTCCTCATCAAGTAATCTAGCTGTTAGGTTCATAAGGGTCTGCTTATCATCACTAGTTGATAACCATGCTTGTCTAAAACCTCGATATTTAACAGGGAGAGTCCCAAGTATCTTTGTAATAATAGAATTTTCACTAACTGTATCGCCTGAATCTCTAATTTGCTTTGCTAAACTTTCCACCTTCGATATATGTTGCGCCATACTGTCTGATGGATTCATCACGTAGCTGTGGTACTTTTCATGCACTATTAGCTTGTTTGATTCACTTTTAATATCATATATTGAATTCAACTTTTCCATTGCTGCTTTAGCTGTTTGACAATTTTCAATTATCTCGATTTGCTTATATACCATAGCTGACGTAATGGTACATAAAGCAATAGCATCGTCTTTATCCCATTTTGTAGCTTCTTCTGGATTATCTTTAGGACATTCTTGGCTCAGAGTATACTTGACACCTTTTGCTCTGAGTGCACATATGATTTGAAATCTCCACTGTCTATAGTTATCCCCATCAAATTTATTAATACTGCTTAGTATCTCAGATTTATCCATAATTTTCTTTACTATATTAATATTTTAATAATGTTAATTACTCACGATCGTCCTTTTATTATGTATTTGCTGGGCCCGTAACCTATTAACTATTCAATTTCAGTTTTCAAGTTATTTCTATATTTCAACAAAAAGAATACAATAAAAATTTAACTCAATAATAATATAAAATTAACTGTGACATCGACATGGACATTGTCATTCGAATGTCACGTTAATATATTGGTGCATGGATTAGCCCCAATAGTTCATAAGTTGTCCGCACCGGTCCGCCGCAGCACTATTTTTAGTAGCTTGCGATAATGGAATCCAAACTTTTCCTCATTTAAGTTAATCCCCCCTGGTTTAAGCTAAAAGCAAGAACCAACAAAGGAAAATATGTCACATTAGCTAATTTACAGAAAATTTACATTTTAAACTCTACAATCTCTTTTATGCTGTAGAAGACATAACAAGATTTTGGAGACGAGATTTTGGATCTTGTTGTTTAACTCTCCTCTGATTACATTTATAACACTATTAGCACACCATGTGCCGCCAAAATAAGTGAGACCAGGAACCTTGTCCAAAAAAGGCTGTTTTAGTTAATGGGTACAAAGCCTAACCATTATAGACCATTCAGCCATATAGAGATATATCCATGAGGGTACCCTTTTAGTTTGGTTGTCCCCCCCAAACACCTAGGATATTTTGGTGGCATAGGTATAAAAAATAGGGTTTTGTGTAGGTGTGTACTATACTATCTACAATGGTATAAAAGTATAATGCCTTGTGGAATATAATACATCATTTATCAGCTTTGTAGAAAACTTTGAGTGGGGCTTGTATAAAATGTTTCTATATTATACATTTATATTCTGTGTTAATGATTCTTATATTAGTATGATAATTATAGTAAATATTAAAACAATTTTATTGACTTATTTCAGGTGGATAACCTGTCGTCGAGTACCTAGAAGAACTTATTCTAAAATTATGTCAACAATTAGTGATAGACTCAGAGTTCCTTGGAAAAATGGTGCTATTAAAATTTCCCTGGACATGCTGGCCCCTCTTATTCTGATTCCTACAGCTCTGTTTTGTGCTACCCTCGGTGTTTGGGTTTCTGTTATCATTTTCACCTTCTTACCTATATTTTTAATGTACAGTCATTACTTTTACATGAAATGTCGTTCCCATACAAATTTCTTTCTTTCATGGGCCGTTAGTTCAATTATCATAATATTCCTAATATTTGAAACAGTTGGTATGCATCTGTTAGAAATACGGTTTGAAGAAAACATTGTTTTCATGTTTTTAACCATCTTTGTATTGTACTGCATTTATAAGATAAAGGAGAAATCAATACTTTCTATTGTTGTTATTGAGAATAGTTATGGAGAAGTGAGTCAAGGAATTTGTGCTGTTTGCAATATCAGAGTACCGGAGAGAGCTTTTCATTGCAATCTGTGCGAAGCTTGTATACTAATGAGGGATCAACACTGTGCTTGGTAATTTAATTTGTTTTAAAATCTTCATAATCATTTAATTTTTCATCAAATGTCAGTGTTTCAGCATCTAAGGATCACTAAAATAAAACAAAGTTGGTATTCAAAAAGAAACAAAAATATTAATAGATGTGCTCTGTTTTTTATACTCACGTCTGGTCAAATGATTTAAAACTTAGTGCAAAACATGTACTATAAGAGGAATAGCTGATTAAATTTTAAGGAAAATACAATGTGGTGTATCAAAATTACAACTATTTTAGATTTTAATGAATATCCAACACTTTTTAAAGAATATATTTTTAGTGATGCTAAAAATAATTCTGATTGCAATATTCTGAGCTCAAAAAGACCTAAATCGCATCTCTAGTTAGTTTTAGAGTGATTCAAGTGCTGGGCCCAAAGGGCTTGTGTTTTTTGGTTTGATTAAAAAATGAGATTAAGAAAGCGGCTGTTTTATTTTACTTAGGTATTTCTCTAATTCTAGGGAACTAGGTATTAATCACAGAACAAGCTAGAAATACAACCATTTGATTCTCAGTTGCCTAAAAATCATTCTTTTATTTATGAAAGTAGAATTACAATTTTATTTTTTTCCTTAAAAAATTAGCTTACATTTTTGCTCCTTATGTTTTCCAAAAAGTTTAGTTGTCCATCGTTTTACCAATGTGTCAACAACATCAGCCATTTGGCTGTTCTACTACTGCCCATTTACCTTTGGACACCGACCATTAGCTATAGTTGGACTACATCCTTCTAATAATTCGGAAAGGTTTGTTCTATTTACTTAATGTTTGTTTGCAGGTTAAACTGTTGCATAGGTAAACACAACCACAGGTGGTATATGATGCTACTGATGAGCTCTATCAGTATGATGTTACTTAGTTCTAATTTAATACTAACAACAGTGTGCCATCCCTATAAGATATGGACTAGTGGAGTTGTTATAATGCTTCCAGATGATTGTACTGATGTTTACTATGATGTTATGTGAGTGTTTAAAACCATTTATACTCATTATTTTTTGAACCCTTATAGTAATACTGCATAATATGATGTAATATAGTATAAATGGATGAAACCAATTTTTTGGTTCAAATTTGAAGTCCCTGCCATTATTTTATATATCATAAGAAAGTTGCGAACAATCTGATTAGATGTATGACTAAAAATAATTTCAAACAGTCTTGCACTTCTATTACGAAGTTATATTTGCCTTGGTTAGTAAATGAATGCAGCTTTGTTGTCAATACTCAAACTCAAAAATTTGGACTCTCCAAATTGTTTTTACACCAAAAAATTGCTCACATTAAGGTGTATGTTTACATTGATAAAGCCCTGAGATTGTCATTTAATATTTTTATTAAGAAGTAAATTACAATTTATTTATCTATGCTTAAAAGTTTTTTTAGCCTCAGCTTTTAATGACACTTAACTTAATTAAAACTCTTGTCTCTTGTGAAATTATCTAATATAATTTATATCTTGTTTCAGTTACACTGTTGGTTTTGTAACGGCTATATACTGCTTGGAAGCACTCTGTTTGCTCAGCTCTTTATTACTCCATGAAATCCTTCTCATATCCCTGGGTATGACAGGGCATGAATGGAGACAAAATGCTCATAACAGCAGAAGAAGTTGCTGCCGTTGCTCTAGCCCTTATAGCCGAGGAATTATTGCTAACTGGGCTAATTATATTAGAGGTTTCGATGATCAGTCAATTTCTCATACTATCTAGGTTAATTTAAATTAAATAAGTGTTTTGATTTTTTTTAGATCAGCCATGAATTCATAGAAAAGTATATTACTACTCATCTTCATATATGTAATTAATAGGTAGTAAGTAAATCTGAGAAAGATTTAAGGTGTTACTCTTAATACCTATCACCTGTTCCTGGATAATCTTTTGATATCTAAATGCTATGGGAGGTCCCTTATAATCTTTTTTAAAATGTTTCAATTTTACAGACAAGGCACTGGTGAAAATTAAAAAGTTGTTTGTTTGTAAAATTTTCTTTTGGCTCATTTCAAGCAATAAGTGAGGGTGAGGAGGTTAAGCATAGGTCACCTTTGGATAATTTTCTCCCATCAAACCCCCCTCCCCACTACACTCCACCATTTTTGTGTTCTCATTAAACCTCCTGCTTCAATGAGTGTAGGTTCTTCTTATAGGTGTCATTCAAAAGAGATGAGTTCCTATTCACACTTGAGGTTTTTTATCCTCTATATGAGTCTTTTACACATATAAAATTTGCACTCAATTAAATTTGCTCATTTAATTTACTCGTATATATTTCACTCAAATGAACATATGTGATTTCATTTCAAAACCTTTCTATGATTTCTTGATTGCGCCTGGCTGAAACTAAAATCTACTTTGAGAAAAATATGTTAAATATTGACTTGTTAACTATATTGGGATTGATTTACTCCTATTTGACTACAATTAATTTATAATTTGTTTCAAATCACAAATTAGGACTTATTTTATTTGCTATGTAACTGCACTACTTTGGGAGGTAAATCATAAGATGGCCTGCCCAATAGCTTTTGGGCACTGTCAATATGGCTTCTTACTAAAATAGGTAGTTAAGTTCCAAGACTTTGCTGGAATGTAGGGTGTTAAAATTAGAGCATAAATGACTTAGTATAACTTAAAGTATATGTTTATATACTTACACTATGCTCTTTTTACACAGTTACAATTTCTGTTTGGTATAAATAAAAAAAAATTATAAAAGTGCCAACATGTTTTTAACAAGTCAAATTTTCCAGTTTATAATATGGAAAATTAATAGTATACTTTACTGTCTAATAACGCTTCTCAAAAAGACGAAATAATCTAACTTCAACTTTTTTAAAGCAAAAATATTTAGAGACAACTACACTTCATAGTTTTTATTATGTGATATCATCTCAATTAGGATTCTTTATTATTGTCTTGTTATAACATTTATTCCTTTATCAAAGCATTGGCAGAAACCTACTTCAGTAAGGAAATTTCCTCTATTCTTGACATTGAATGGGTCTTCACAGCATAAAGACAAACCAACGTTATAGATACAACTTATTTTTTACACTCCTAATTTTCAAAGCCTTTTGAATCCTATTTGATTGTAGCTTCATACTTTTTTCAACCTCTTTCAATACTATTCTTTCTAGTTCAATAACTAAAAGTGATTCACTTTATTTTTTATAAGATTGTATTCAATCTTGCTTTGTAGATTTTATAACTAATCGTATTTTACTGTTATTATTAATGTTAGCCCTTAAAATGCTTTATTATGTAAACGTTTATGTCTTAGGGCTTATTTTAAATATATTTTTATATGTTTAAATAAAGAAACTACTTATAATTAGGGCGAAAAGAAATTTTATAAATTATTGTTTTTTTTCAAGATAAAAGTGAGCATAATAATGGAGTTTTTATTCTTTCTATGGAAAATTTGATCTCAATTATTTTTCACCATTGCTTTTGTAGTAGTGGATGACTTAGTTTTTTTATTTATCTATTTCGTGGATAACATTTTGTTGTTTTTTAAATACTTTTATACTTTTACTTTTTTTCTTTTACTTAATTGTTTCTAAATTATGTTTAGTTGCAAATTCATCTTTATGGCTTAAAAACTTTAGAATGTAATATATTTGTTACACTTATTCATACTATTATTTATTTTGAAATTATTTTATTTTTTGAAACTTTTTATACGATATATTTGTGTTTTTACTATGTTTAAAAATTCTCAATTTTTATGAAATTTAATTGTTAATAGTAAGGTAATAAGATTTACTTGGGTAAAAAGATTTGGTACAAATATTGAGGGAAAGAAGAATATTTAATGATACCACAGATGAATAAAATTCTAATTGATGGTGAAAATCTTCCTATGTTTTGATTAACATTTATTGTTATTAACATTAGTATTTGGTAAGTAAAACATATATTTTTGTGTTTTGTTACTTTTTGTTTATTAATGACCACTCCCCTGTACAGGAGGTTACTTTGGTAAATCCAATATATGTCCAACTCTGCTTTGTAATAATATATACCAAGGTTGGCTTTAAATACGCCAATGAACTCTTGGTCATTTAGACAATGCTCTGAAAGTAACTTAAATCAAGATTTCAGTTCCAATGGTTTCTAATATTAATTAGACAAAAAAATTGTGTAACCAGAAGACACTAAGTGAATTTGACTGAAACCACCTGTTATATGTTTCGGCTTGAATCTTAAGTCATAGAGTATATAAATTAACAACAACAGAGTTGTTCATATACTCTTTGCCTAAATTCATAGATATATATTACTAGAGAGGGCCTAATCTATCTCTAATATATTAAGAAGATTGAAACATCTTTTTGGGGCCCTGTGTAACCTCATTGAAACCTCCTCTAAGATTAAGTTAAAGTTATTATAAATCAAATTGTTGGTGTTCTGTTATGTATTTTATACATTCTACTATATAAGTTACTGTATCTTGTTCTAGTTATTTAAATGAATTAATAGTCGAAGGTGTCCAGGTTACTTTTATGATGTTTCAAAAGTCAACTAATAGAGCTCCTCTATTTTACGGCACATTGCTAAAATCAGTTGCCAGCATGGGAAAATACTGTTGAGGTACCAATAAGGTTAGCCTGATTTGACATAGGTGTGGTTTAACCTCCCAGTGGCTACCTCCCATTATTGGCTTCCCCGAGCTGTCAACTGATTTTAGCCAATAAGACCAATAAATTGGTTATTTTAAGATTATTTTAATCTGTTTTTCTCATTAGAAATTCTTTTGTACAATTTTGCTTTATGGAATATAAAATTTGCACATTGCAAATTATTATCAAAATGTTTAAGAAATTTAACTAGACTCTTTTGGGGCTTTCTTTGTATCGATTAACAATTGCTCCAAAGACGCCATTTGCAGTACATTTGGTCAATTGTCAACATATTCTAGCTATTTAGATTTTTTGAAATTTTTATTGCGATAATAATTTACAGAAATTTATTTTAAGGATACCTCAACTTATAGACTGCACATTTTGTTATAAAATTATTTATAAAACAAATAATGCTTGCTAGAGTTTATTTTTATCAAAATAAATAAACACATTTTGTGCTATGTGTTATGAATGTCTGGTTTTTTAATGACTTCTGATAAAAACTATTTTTTCAAATTTATTGAATCAAATTTTATTTTAACAGCTTGTTTCTATGTGGAGGCTTAAACCAAAGCTTTAAATATTGTTGTAACAACCAACTAAAGAGGATTTTTAAATTATTTTCTTTGATTAAATTCACTTGAGTAAGTGTTTACTTATGGGTGTACTGCCGGCAATATTCTTTCGATTATAATTGGTACTTATTTTTTAAATTGATCTTGGATCATACTTACAATTTTATTTCCCGAACTACAGAATCAGTTTTCATGGGAATCGTACCAAATTTGACTTACCATTTTGAAACCTACAGAATGCGTATAGTATTGTTAGACTTCTTTTATAAAGAGAATTTCTAAGTATTATATATATAATCAGAAGACGCTAGACTCACCCTCATAACTTGTTGAGCACATTGTTAAGCATTGAATTTCAATGTTTACAAAAGTCATAGAGCTATTCAAAAAGAAATTTATGTAAAAAGGGAAGAAGAATGGTAGTAAACAAGGTAAAGGTAGTACAACCTTAAACTAATTTACTTACAGCAATAGTTGCTGTTTAAAAATAAAATTTGATTTGATAACATTTGTTTACCTAAAGTCTGTTTGTTAACAATTTAATTTTAAGTTTTGTTTAAAGTTCTTGTTATTTATTTAGAATGTGGCTCTTTAGTACAAAATACTAATAATAATTTATATTAGAAAAATGTCTATTCTTTCTTAAATGTTATTACTTATCCATCCTTAATGGGAGCATTAGAACCAAAATTAATTTTAACTGAATCTAATTTTAAACTATTAAGTGTTTTATATTTACTTTTTTACAGAATTTTGTTCATGGGGCATCATTGTTTATTGCTTTTATGTATCTAAATATAAGTATTGGCATTAATATCTTTGATGTACAGACCTTGCAATTTGAAAAGTATTATTGATTCTACAGCAGGCGGTTTTATGTGATTGAAGCATGTTGTCAATGCATACAAAACAAGCTTTTTAATGTGTTTAAAATAAGCTGCTCTTTGCATTTGCCACAAGTTATTTTTAATTTTCCTCATTTATGCTGTAGGTGAATAGGAAAAGTATTGTGTTTTTGACCAGGAATTATCTGTTTCAGGTGTTTTTAAGATCTCCTAAATGGTTTTCACGAAGTTGTCTGTCTGTATATGTGTGTGCGTCTGTTATCATTGTAGCTCCTATTGTATTTATTCTTGAGAGTTGAAACCTTGTACATAAATCAGTCAACCGCTGTAGTTGTGCTTTTCGGAAAATATTTTTTTTATGTCACTATCCTACAATAATGACTCAGCAAAAATTTTGAAAAATCATAAAACAGAAAAATTATGTGATCAGATTGAGATTTGGCATGCATGTAGCCATGTATAAGTTTCATCTCATTATCAGCATTAGTTCAATTTTTATCAAAAGAATTGTACACGTTTTTAAAAAAAAAATAGATTCAATTGGAGGAAAATAATTCAATTGAGTTGAAATTTAGTACAAGTGTATACTATAAATAAGTACCATTACACTATAAATAAGTACACCAAGTATCGTTTTAATACAACTAGTATATCTATGGTTTTTGTTGGATCATAAAAGTTAAACAGCATTGAGTGTGGTCAGTGCTGTATAAGTGACCACTGATAATGAAACAGATGTATTTACTATCTGAGGACGAGTGAAGCGAATCCGATTTGATGAAAAAAAGTTCTGAGGTACCCAGTTCACGATTTTCATTTGGTGTGCAAAATATAATAAAATGGAAAACTTATAGCTTATGACTTAACTAGCTTTTTGTTAAGGCTGTAAGCTGGACTTGTAGCTACAGACTTCTACTAGACTTGTTTGTGACAGCTATTAGTTTTATTTTTTAGTGTTTACTTGCAGATTGTGGTGGCATATGCTAATGGCAGAAAGCTACGTCAATTTCCTAGCACGCTGATTAATACTTTTTCAATACTTTTATATAAAAGTTATTTTTCAAAGTTTTATATAAACTAGAAATAAGTTAAAATTTTTAAGAGTCTGTCCATTAGATTTTAAGTTATCAGATTTTAATGTAAAAATTTACATGAAATTTAATTTTGTTAAGTTACTGACAATGTGTGAATAGTTTATTAGTTATTCAAATTTTAAAGCTCAAATAAGAGTGGCTCAATTTTGCAATAATGCTTGAATTAATTAATTTTTTAATATATTATAAATCCTGCAATAATTTTTTTTATTTAATCCTAATGTGTTTATACTTTGTTATTGAAAAGTTAATTTATTATTGTTTTTACATATTTAAAGACTTATAAATCAATAATTTAAATAAATAAATAAATACTTAGTTTAAATAAATAAATGAAAATGCTTTACCTACATAACTAATAAATTAAGATTTCTTAACATGGGTTCATTGTGGTTAATATTTTTATGAAAAAATAATAGTGATTGAATAAATCAAATCCTATATTAGATATGAATTTATGCTGTTGCAATGTTAATTACTTCATTAAAACATCCTTCCTTACATTGTGATAATATTGAATTTATAAAATCCATCCTTAATTTTTGTTCCTTGTTCATATTGTTACATTCTATGAAATGTTTGCTCACATTTCTCATAGAATATTGGCTTAGTATTTCAATTATTTTTTTTTTAAAGTTGAAAATTGTTAATTTCAAATAATAATTTACCAGTTTTATCTATTTTAATTATACAAACCTAATTTCAACTTTATGCAATATTTGTTATTTAGAAATTAAATATTATGATATTTTTATTTACTAAGTACATTTCATAATATAAAAATTTCATAATATATTGTATTTGTATAATATAATGCGAAGTTATGAGTCTTCAAGTGAATGCATTTTAGATGAGGAAGTAAAAGATACTTACATATTATCTACAATGTTGATCACTTCTTCAGGTTCCATACCCTCTACGATTTATCTATTAGTTTTTGACACACACACACACAGATTGCTGGAGATTTCTGATTCGTTTTTGCCTGTAATTTACGGCAGGTTCACACTGATACCAACTATGCCAAAATTTATTGCCATGGTCGAGGTGACGTTATAAAGATATAAATGTTATGAGACATTACCTTTTACTAATTTATTAAAGATTACTAATTTTTTTAACAAATTTCTAGAAAACAACGTTACTTTTCTAAAGCAACATGTGAGTTTTTTTAAACTCATTTATTTTCATTTTATACAAAATAATGACCATTTTGTGTTGCTGAGTTAAGAACTAGAAAACTTTTTGTTTGTAAAAAGGAGTTGGCAATTCTACAATTTTTTCAGCTTAAATATGGCGTTGGGTGTTGAAAACAACTAGACATATACAATGATTTGTCTGAGTGTGGAGCTTTCTTGTTTAGCAAGTCTTAAATGTGGTACTTTTAGTTTTGATCAGTTGGTATCCTGTTATAAATTCATAAGAGAAGTGATTCTTTTAGTTTGTCCCCCTTCCTGCCTCTCTTGGAAGAGATCACCATGTACTCCTGCTTATTCATCAAGGTGGACTCCCCTTGAAGTCTTAAAACTTCTAGATAGATATCAACTTGAGAAGTCTGTGCTCATTTAAATATAACACAATTATTGAAAATACATCTTTATTGTTACACTATTGCAATTTGTTATTTTACAAAAAAAATATACACTAATTATTGTTTAAGTTTTAGAGTTTAATTATTAATTATAATTTGTACTTGTAAATAAGTTACTATTTATTATGTGTATAAAAGTAAAAGAAAAGATTTTTCATAAAATTGATTCAATTCTTAGGGTAAATGTAGAGGTTGAGTTGAAATATGACTTACTAAGGGATGATCAAAGTTGGCACACTTGAGTGGATTTTAGCTTGAATGTTGTTCAGAATATGCTCCAAGTTGTCATTTATCTTGTATTAGGCGCGGTCGAATATTTAGAACGTTGGATCACCAACAAACTTTTTTTATAATTTTTTTCAAAATTTTCAGTAATTAGCCGGATTTGTGATAAATGAAGCCTATTTCCGTAATCTGCACGCTCTTTTGGTTAATCTCAAAGAGTATTTACATTCACTCAACGATTTATTTTAATCTAACTTGGTACATACATAACTAATGTTAGATGTCAATATTTTGTGTTATATTTTGACATGTCGTATATGTTGACATTGACGTCTAACAGTAGTTATGTATGTACCAAGTTAGATTAAAAATAAATCGTTGAGTGAATGTAAATACTCTTTGAGATTAACCAAAAGAGCGTGCAGATTACGGAAATAGGCTTCATTTATCACAAATCCGGCTAATTACTGAAAATTTTGAAAAAAAAATTATAAAAAAAGTTTGTTGGTGATCCAACGTTCTAGATATTCGACCGCGCCTTATTATGTAATTATACCATCAAAAACAAAAAGATTTGTCAAAATCAGCTGATTTTATTGACCTTTCAACTGTCCTAACATTTATTTAGTTGTAACTTTTGATTATGATACTTTCAGACTGAAATCCACTAAAGTAAGCTGACATTGGTCATCAGGGGGTAAGCCACATTTCAAAATAAATTCTAAAGCACAATAGACAGCTGGACAAGGGTAACCTGTAGGCTACCTCATGGCGAGTTCCTGCCACCAATCATTTTCTAAACATCCTGTCCTTTACTATGAAATTTTTCATGTAAACTTACTTATATCGATTTAAAATTATATTTAAGAGTTTATTTCTTTTGAAATGATTACAAGAACATTCAATTCAATTAAAACGCATTACATTTTGTCTTAATATTGAACCAATTTAAATTAATCAACTCTTAGTCAAATCCCCCGTATAGTTACGACATTGTTTTGAAAATGAAAGCTTATAATAGCCCTTATCACCAGTCAGTGCTGCTACCTTCAAGAATTTAGAACAGCTGTCTATTCCCTCTACCTCATCCTTACTATGAGATTCAAATGTTCTTAAAGAGTTTAGATAATTTTTAGGGAGCATATCCATTTTATTATTCATTCCATTAGATTTTCTTTATAATCTTTTGGAATGTTTTTTTGCTATTTTCTTTTTATTTCATTGGCTTATTTTAGCAAATTCCATAGAAAAAATAGGTATTTTATTTCAGACATACCAAAATAAAAATCTAATGTTTAACTTTTTTAAATTATAGATAAGATAAGATCTTATCTTTTCCAGTTTTTCTTATTTTTAACAAATTATTTTATTTTAAGGGATTGAGAAGTCAGGAATGATTTCTTTGACTTTATCCTCCCAGGTTCTTAACCTTTTTTCTTTCTCCCTCTCTTCGTACATCAGTCTGGGATAATTTTTAAAACTTTGAAAAGCTTTCTTCACCAAATTCCTGAAACATTAAATAATTTTATAACTTCATATGCTGTAGATTCATTGTTCCTTTAATGAACTTTTCTTTATTTATTTTATCAATATTTCAGGTTGAATGATTATTTTTGCAATTCCTTTGGATTTCTAATACAAAAATGAGCTAACAAGAATGGAGTCATGGTAGTAGAGGAGGTGGTTAGTTTTTCTAGAAGGTAGGACTCAATTATAAAAATAATATTATTTGTTTGGCAGATAGCCATTCAATCAAATAATATGGGGTACTTATATATCATGTTCACAAAAAGACTGTGGTCATACTTGGCAGTCTAATTTTATTTCTTTATTAGTTCTAATTGTTCATAAGAATATTTGCAATATATATATATATATATATATATATATATATATATATATATATATATATACATACATACATACATACATACATACATACATACATACATACATACATACATACATACATACATACATACATACATACATACATACATACATACATACATACATACATACATACATAAGAAACATACATAATACATACATACATTACATACATAATACATACATACATTACATACCACTTAAGAACAACTCACTCTCAATAACACAGTGAGAGTTTCCACTCAGAACGCCATAAGAGTACTATTTTATTTTTATATACCTGTGATGAGGGTGAGGAGAAGTAAAAAGTCCAAAATATATCATTTATTTTTGTACCAAATTCTATGAGTCTTTTAGTTTTTGGTACCAAACCATAGAATCATTCTTCTTGGTTTCCTAAACTATTAAGTGATTGATCCTTATTATATTTGTGAGTTAAAGAAATGCAAATTGTGTTAGATTAAAACTGTCTTTATTCAAGGGCATGCAAATACATATTTTAATACTTTTTCAAGTACGATAGACAATGAAAAAATGTTTTTTATATTTGTGAAAGTATTTAAATGCAAGAAAATGAAGTGTTTTGCCCTACCCTGTCTATATTATTAGACCCAGATTGACTATAAGTTGCTATATATCCCCCTCTTTACATGCCTTTATTGCTCATCATGAGATAATTCTCTCGTTATGGCTAATTACTGAAGAAAAAATAAGCTACTCAGATAAAGATCATGTTTTGAAACACTTGTGTAAATATTGGTTACTTTGGTGAGAATTGGTTTCTTACTTATTATAGTATGAGATTGCTTCTAACAAAAGTTGATCCTGAATCCTTTTTTCTTCATTTCTATTCCATAACAGAGCAATTAGAGCTCTGGTCTCTAATCTCATGTCATTATAATCTTCTGACACTTGTTGCATGTCTCTCTTCTCTTTCCATACCTAAAAAATAGAAATTATTAAGTATCAACCAATCATAGGGACGAGAGACAAAAATTTGTTGCTTTCTTTTTACCTTTTATAATATATTATAAAAGTTAAAATGCTTTTAACTTCTTTTATTATAAAAGTATATTTATTAAATCTTTTCTCATTTATATGAGACTGATTTAACATATTTCTGACAATTCCATTCAGGTCAAACCTTGTGTGTTTCACTGGTGTGTTTAAGGATTCGACTCTATATTACTTATACATAATTACTTTTTATGTTCAGAAAATCTTGACTTTTTTTTATTTTAGATTGAAAATTGTTAACTATACCTTTAAGCCAAAGTATTAACTTTTTACCCAAATACCTTCTTATTAAATTTGAAAGGATGCATCCAAAATAAAATATACCTTAAACAAATTTTGAACGATGTTATATTTTTAGGGGCTTTGGCTCCTATTTTTCTTATATTGACTTTGACCATAAAAATCACATTAAAATGATTTGGAGCAACTGTAAAAAATCCCTTTTTTACCCTTACAATATTTGTTTTTAATAATATCCACTAGTTTTCACCTCAGGAATAAATGTTTTATTCCTACATATTTAATTTGTTCTATCTGGTTGATATTTGGTTCTCTTGGCTAGGCCTTGGGATTAATAATTCTAAGTTCTTTTAGAGTTACCTTGGAAACTAGTTATATTGTGGTAAATAGATTATTGTTGAAATAATCAGAAATAATAAATTATTATTTATTCTTTTTAGTGAAATCTGATATTTTATTTTATTTTTGTTTTACAAAAATGAAAAACCATTATTTAAATGATAAGTAAAACAACTTACCATTATCCAAATGTTGCCGAATTTCTTCTGCAGCATTTTTTCTCTGAATTTACAAACCATTTCTTCTTTTTCTCTTATACAAATTTCCTTGTTCAACTTAAAACTTTCAACAACAGATTTCTTTAAACTTAATTCCATCTTCATTTTAATTTCTTTACTTCTTTCTTTCCTTTTCTCTAACAAGATCTTCCAATACTCCATGTATTTATTTAACAATATTTTTCTTTGTAATATTTTTATTTTTCTTTCGGCCTCTTCTATATTTTTCATTTCAATTCGTTTATTCTCTTCTTGAAGGATTTTCTTTAAATACTCCATTTGTTCTTCTTTAATTTGTTTATACTTCTTTTGTTTTTCTATTTCCTTCTGTCTTTCCTTTTCTTCAATCTGTTGTTTTAGTTTTTCTTCTTCTTTTAAGAGTACTAATTTTTTTAACCTTTCTCGTTTTTCTTTTCGTTCTTCAGCCCTTTTGATCATATTTTTTAAAAATTGAGGCTCCTCTAATGGATTCAAATCCTTTTTATTATCTTTACTGTCTCTTTTCTTTATTTCATCTTGTAGTTTTAATTTAATTTCTTTTTTAGCTTTTGTTTCTTTTTCTAATTTTTCAATTTTTTTCTTTTGTTCTTCTAAAATTTTCTTTTGTTTCTCAATTATATTTTTTTGTGCTTTGTTTCTATTTATAAATTTTTCACTTGTATGAATATTTTTAACAACATTATTTTCATCATTTCCTTTTCTTTTACTCAAATGTTTTTGTAATTTTGTTAAAAATGTATCAAATTTTGAATCAACTATATTTTCACTTTTTCCATTTTTCTTCTTTAATACTTTTTGTCTCCATAAAATCCAAAATTTTTGCATCAAATTTTTCACCCTATCATTATTAAACTCTATTATTACATCTTTATCATCATCACTGCTTATTTTTTCATTATCTTGTAATAAACTTTTTACAGAACTACCATTTGATCTATTTTGATTTTCTTGAGCTTCCCCAAAATTATTTATCAAAGGACAACTAAATTCACTCGTTGATTCAAATTCATTACAGATTTCCCTTTTGATGTTTCCTAAATTTGAAGTTCCATCCAATTTTATTTCACATATAGTCTCAATACATTCCAGTTGTAATAGTTGGGAGGCTTTAATCAATTTGTTAATACTTTGACCTTCACTATTACTACAATCTTCACTTGAAATTGAGTCACCAAAATTTGCATGGAATTTATTTCTTGATGGTCTAGTCTTCTTTACTACTTCTTCTGTATGAGTAATTTTCTTAGAAATGCTTGTTGATGTTCTTTTAATATTTTGTTCTGGGACAATTTCAGACAATTTTTTACCATTTTTTTCTAAGGCGTCTATTTTTAAAACTTTTCCGTTGCCATCTTTATTTTTATCAAATATTACTTCTGATAAAATAGCAATCTCTTTTATGTGTTCTTCCATTACCATTCTATTTATATCATCACTATTTTCCGAAACTGTGGTTGTGTCACTCTTTAAAATGATATCTTTGTCATCTTCTATTTTATCGAGTAAAATCTTTGAATTTTCTGATCCATTTATATGATTTTGACGTTTTCTTTTAATATCACTCTGTTCTTCAACGCATATGACTTTTTTAATAATTTCTTGTCTTTCATGTTTACCTTGACTTTTCATATAATCATTTTCACTAATTTTAATATCAAGAGATCCTGTAAAGCTTTCTTGATCATCTAACAGCCTTTCTAATTGTTTAATTTTTTCATCAAATATATTCTCCTCATCAGTACTACCACACATTTTTCTCGAATGTTTATTAACATTTTGTAATTCAGAATATTCTGCTAACAAATTAATTTTATTTGATTGTTTGGTATTTAATTCTTCTTTTTGTATATTTTTTATGCTTACCACTTCACACGAATTTCCACACTTTCTTTTATCATTTTTAAAATTTGACATTTCTATTTCTTTCAAATTGATGATGGTTCTATCCTTATTTTTACTTTTTGGTGTTAATAATTTATTGTTTGTTTGCTCTATATTTTTTTCCAAATTTTTACTTTTAACTTCTATTTTTCCAATATCAAAAAGAATTGGATGATACATTTTCTTATTTTTATTATCATCTAAATTAATCATGTCAGTATCTTTTTGTCCATTTTCAGGGGTTAAATTAAACTGAGTATTCTTTACCTCCTCTATTAGATCAATTAATTCAAGCTCATCTTCTGTTTCTTCTTCATTGCAAATACTTCTGTTTTGTATGATCTCTGGTTTGTTATTTTCATAGCAATTGTTTGTGTTAGATTCTTTATTCACTTCATTATGCTCCGTATCAACATTATTGTCCTGATTATTCTTACACTCTTCTAAAATTACTGATTTCAGGTCTCCAATTTTTATATTTTCCTTTTTATTCTCATTATTAATTGGATTATTTTGCAATTCTATGTGTGTAGTTGGTACTTTTTGGTCACAAATATTTTGATCCAGTTTTTCATATTTTTTATTCAACATTTCTAAAACATCTTCTGACTTTGTTTCATCAATACCATTACATTGCAGGAAATGATGCTTACTTAGTTTAATTTCATCTGTAATAAAATAATCATATTTACTAGTTTCAAAAGTGTTATCTGTGTCTTGGTTCAAAGCTTTTAAATTTTGTTGATCATTCTCTTCAAAATTTATTTCTTGGATTTCGTCTGGGTTTTCTAAGTTATCTTCGCAATTATAAAGATTTAACTTACTTGTGCCTTCTGTATCACTACTTTCATCCTCATTTTGATATCCGTTTAGTGAATATCTATTAAAAAACATTTTTTTATTCCTTGTTTTGCATTTCCTTCCTTCTATTATAAAAACATTGCTTATGTCTCCTTCTTTTTCATCCTCAGACTCTACCCAAGTTTTATAATCAATCACCAATTCTTTGGGTAAAGTTTGTTCGTGCTCTGCTCTCCTACTTTTCGTCCCAACATTTTTTGCAAAAGCATTGCTACCACTTAGTTCTAAAATATCTAAATCCCTTCTTCTATTTATTTCTTTTACTTTTTCCAGCTTTATATTGTAACTTTCATCAGTTGCTTCACTTTCATTCTCTAAGCTATCTAAATATTTTTTTATTTCGTTTAAATTGATTAAATCTTCTTCAAAACAATGTTGAAGTGAGTTATTTTTTGGGTATTTTGCTAATGATTTTTTATATGGATAATTTTGACCAGGATCGAATCCTATATTGATAAATTCATTACTCTCACTACGGTTTAATTCTTCAGGAATTTTGTCTTCCCTGAGAGTTAAATCACTTATTTCATAACTATACTGTTCTTTGCACTTCTTACTTTCTTCTATGTTGTTTCGTTTTCTCTCTTTTTCTTTTCTTCTGTCATTTTCACTTCCTTTTCTGTTATTTTCTAGTTCATTGTTGCTCCTCTGACAATCTCTTTCTGATTTTTTATTTTTATTATCATTACCAGGGGATTTGATATCTATTAATAAACTTTGTATTTTACGATTTTCACAATCAAAATGTTTTTGCATACTTTTAATTGCATCGTCTACTATTATTTTTTGTTTGATTTCATCTTTTTTAGAGTTTTTATTGCTTTCTCCTATGCTTTGATCTTGACGGATTTTTCTGTTTTTTCTTTTTTCCTGAATAAAAATAAAAATTATTAAATCACAAATAAACATATCATTAAATAACATAAATTAATATCATAGAATAACAATATTTTTGTTGTTTTGCAAATAATAGTTAATTGGTTTTATAAAAATATTGTGTTAGTGATTATTTAAGGCAATTTAACACAAAACCCATTGAAATTAAACAGCTGTATTTAAGACTTATAGACCCAATTTTGGCCTATGTTGTTCACCAAAATTTTAACTGAACCTGGTACTCAAGTTCTGAAGAAATTAAGAGTACGGCTAGGTTTTAGCTTAGCCGTGTTAGCTATGGAATAAAAAATAATTATATTCTGTTTAGTTGTTTAAAGCATCTAGATCCTTAAGTATCTCTGATTGGTTCAAACCAATAATTTGTGACGGGTATGCACTGATACTAACCAGGTTAAAATTGATTGCCCAAGTTGAGGTACTTTATACTTTATAACTTTATTTATTATTTTAAAAACATACATACAGTATAATATAAATAACAGCATAAAACATTTATAAATAATATAATAATAATAATAAAGTCTATTTGACAATGGAAGTATGCAAATGAAACTATGAAAATTATAAATTAAAAAGGTAAGGTAGATTAATGCTAATAAAACATTATTTCTAATAATTTTATTAAATTTGAGTTGATGTATTGTTTTTTTTTTTCTTTTTACAAATATATGATTTTAAACTTACTTAACTCTGATTAGCAAACAAATCTTGAAAAATCATATAACTTGACTGTTCATTGTTGGCAATTTCTATGGACCACTGAATAGATAATATAGTTATACTATATTACTCTATGCTATGGACTAGAATATAATATAGACTAAAAATATAGTTGGCAATCCTACTATTTTTTTCAACTTCTACGTGGCACTGGACGCCAAAACTTACTATATATTCTATAATACAAATTATTAACAACCTCAATTTGTCTATGCCTTAACTCTATAGTTAAATTGGGGTCCAAGAATTTCTGGCTATCTTTCTTGAGGGTAATAACATCTTTATAAGGTATAATATCTTTTTCCAGCATGTCTGACATTATCTCACTCACTGATTGCCTTGATAATCTTGCTAGTTTCACGTCTTCATGGTCCATTTTTAGTGATAGTTGTGCTTCTGATCTGTGTGGAACCAAGCTAATTTCTAAACATAAAATTTTTTTTGGTTGTTTATATAAAGATAGGGTTAAGAAGAAATAAAGGACTAGCTGTTTTTAGTCTCCAGGGTTTGTTTGTTCTAAAATAATTATCCTACAAATAATTGTAGGATGTGGTTTTCATTGTGCCAAATGAAAATTAAAATGAATGGCCTCTAGAAAAGGAACAATGTATTTTAAATTTGCGTCAGGATAGACAAAGAAAAGCAACCTTTAATTGTATATAAGAAGTTTTTATGTTCATTTGGTGGGACTGATGATGACCATGTGAAAGGTTTGTCAGTCTTTCATAATGAATTATGGTTTTATAGGGTTGGCTTATTTTTTTAATTTCATATGTACTATATTTTCTCTAACTTTTCCTTTTACCTAGAGAAAATACATCATTGACATTTGTTGATATTTATCCTTGGTACTACACATGGTTATAATCATCAGTTGACAGCATGGGGAAAAATGTTTTGGGAGCCAATGAGGATTGTCTTAAATGTTAAATGCCCACAACTTTATATCAGGCCTACCTAATTGGTTCATTAACAATATTGGCCCACGCTGTCATCTGATTATAACCGTGTGTAATACTTTAGGATACTTAGAGGCAGGGTTGCTATTTTGAAAATTCTGGAATATCATAAATAATTACCAATGACTCTTATGAGGTAGTTTTTATTGTGCATTTTTTAATTCCCTTTGATGTAGGAAAGAATGAGACAGGAATTTAACATTCCTGTTAAATTCTCTGTTGTGCTCTGTTCTTGACTGTTTTCAGCAGTTAAATGGATCTATTTTGGTATTAATTTCTAAATTAACGGATTCATCTTACCTATATTGCTGTATATTCCAAATCTTAATCATGCATTGTTATTGTAAGCTACTTTTTTAAACTGTTTTGTAGATATTAAAGGTAATGTTTGTTTTGTTTGACTGGATGACTGTTTCTGTTTTGACTTATGATGAGCCAAGGAAACGGTGAGTCATCATTCATTAGGGGAAAGCCAATCGTGTTTGGGGCTATTCATTTAATAAAATAGATAACTGCTAGTAATTTTTTATTATTTTAATTTTATATGAGATTTTATCGAACATCAAGGCAAATCCATTTTAATGAATTATTTCTATTTAGTTAAAAACACGTACTAACTTAATCTATGTTTAGAATTAAATTAAGAGATATAATTGGATGCACTGTTATTTTTGTTGTGATAATATTTGACAGGTTATGCTGCTTTGAACAAATATTTTACTTTCTTAATTTATTTATTAATCTTATTTTATTTGTAAAACTAAGTTGTTACATTAAAATTATAAGTTTAAGCTTCAAGTTTAATATCGCGTATTTACAGTGTGCTGTCATTGTTTGTTTTATTTGGTGTTAATCTATAAAGTTAGTTCAGATAAGCTTTGAAATATTATCTTGGTTATCTATTCTCTTATTGTAATTATGAATAAACTTATATATTTTATATTATAGAATAAGTAAAAAGGTTGAAGCTGCAGTTAACAAGATGTAAATTAATAACTTCACGGTGAAAGGAAGTCTATTGTACTTTGAAAGTTTTAGTTCTTCTTTGAATAAAAACGCTTGTAATTTGATAAAAACTGTTTTTTCGAGTTGCAAGATGAGTTGCGGTGGAAGTCATCAGCCATGGTCCAGTTCCAGTAAGGACGAAACCAACAAAGATATTTTATCTCAGTCGCCTCAGCAGTATTTTCTTTTGACTGTGAGTTCTTATACGCATCTCCTTATAGTTATTTTTAGTGATAATACAATTGCTGATTGGGACAGTATTGCGACCTCTTTAGTTATTCCCTATTGGTGAGACAGACCCTTTAAGATGTGCTTTTTTTTAGTTTGCCTAAACTTCTTTCAGTCAGCGTCTCATTCCTCTAGCCAACATTGTCAATTGTTACGTTCACACAGTATTCTAAATCCGCGGATTGTATTAGATACGATATCTGAATACGGTTGGTTATGTACAGTTTCAGAACCATGCGAGGGAATCCAGTCGATACGCTCGAATTAGGGAGAGTGCTGTATGTACCTTCAGAGGCAATCGTATTTAATGGATAACCTTCTCGTTGAACTATTATTTCACTTTCATATTACTGTTTTTCATCAAATAACTTTTGAAATATTTTTTTTAGTGTAACTTCAATGTATTTTAATAAAATATATATTTTGTTTTAAACTTCCTTTTAACCAAAAGTGAACTTTTACCATAAAAGACACAATGTTGTAATCTCACTCGATTGACTAAACAAATACTGTGCAAGAACCGTATTGTATTAAATGCGTATGGAATATGTTCACCTGTTAAATATGCTGTGCGTATTTAACATTAAACATTTAAGGTGGGAATACTAAGTTATCAGCTAAAAACTCATTAACATTATAGTAGGCTTTCTCAAGCAACAATGTTTTATTGCTTTTTTTGAAAGTTTTGGTTGGAAGTTCAACTTTTTGTTGTTTTGGTTGGGTCTGACTCTAATACCTAGTATAAAACATAGACTCACTTCTCTACTTCTTTAACATCTCAACGGTTTTGCACTGATGATGGCCTCTAGTTAGGTTGAAAGCGCTTTGCCAATAAAATTTTGTTTTGTGGAGAGACTTCTTTTCTTTTATTATTCAACTATTGAAGTGGTTACTTTATTAAAGCACCTTATTCCATTAAAATTTGGGGACTGATGAGATTTGTTAAGCCTACAAGTGAGAATATTGTTGTTAGCAATATATCTAGTGCTAGTAATTATATATATATATAATTTAACTCCCCCTATTCATACTTTGCTTTAACGAACAACAATGAAATAATGGTCCCATCCTGTATTTAAGGATTAGAATCTTAAATGAGTAATCTACATTGTATAGACTCCACATAAGATTACTGGCTCTACATCTCTTCCCAAGGGTGTGGTGTTCAACATTTTTTACTTCATAAAAATCCTATAGGCCCATGCTGGAATTAAACACGTAATCTCTTATGGAAGGGTTCATAGTGTAATAGTTGTGTACTGTAATGACTACACCAAGGGTGACTCTCCATATTTGTTTAAGTGTAAAAAGAGTGCTGGGTAAATTTAGTGCTAATTTATTAAACAGAAATCTTATGAAAACTGAGCTAAATCTGGGTTGAAGCATTGTGTGCAAGAAACTATTTTATAAACTAATTATGTTTCCTTCAATTTATTATCTACTTTTCTTTTAATTTACCTGAGAAATCACCGGTTGGTGGGATTTAGATGAGTCTCTGGTTGGTAAATAATAGAGGAGAAAAGAAGACAAGCTCTGCAAAGGTGGGGCTTGTAGCATTGCTCATGGGAAGGTTTTAATATTATTGTCCATCTACCACAACTGAGAGGCGAGTGAAATTAGTGAAGTTCCCAAGTCCCAACCAATTTTTTAGTGCTTTTTCTTACTACATAAAAAAATCACTAACAGAGTATAAAGCATTATTTAACAAATAGTTTTTTACTTTTTTTAAAAAAAAGTATATGGGAAAATTATGTTATGTAATAAGAGAGCCTTGAGTGAAAAAGGTGTAATAAATTACCTTCAAAATATGTTTATCAAATGAATGAGTGATTTTTCTAAGTAAAACTCATAGAAAGTAGTAAAGAGCACAGAGAATGAGCTAAATCGTTAAAATGAGGAGCCCATCCTAACTTGGAATCTAGGCATAAATCTAAAAACTTTAGACTAGGACTACTAGTTTTTTTCTTTCATCGTAAACAGCAATTGCTGGTTCTTGTTAGTGTTCAGAATAAGCTTATTAGCGCTGAACTAGACTTTAACAAGAGAAACAACTTGCATAGAGTCATCAGCAAATTGAATTCTCACGACTTAAAACTGGAAGGTCATTGATATAAATCTATTAAAGAAGAAGCCCAAGAGCTGAGCCTTGGGGAACTCTGTGTCTAATTGTAGTGCTTGAGCTGTAATGGCCATAAAAAACTGACTGAGTTCTGTTGTTGAAGAAAGTAGATATAAGTTCCAGAACAACACATCTAAAACCATAATGATAGTAATATTTAAGACAGTCTGTATGCCTTGTTGTGTCCTTTTACAATGCACACTGATTACTTTAGCCGTCAAAGATTGCTGAGCAAAGTCTTAAATAGGATAAGATGTATACAAGAACAGTGTTCCAGGTATATCATGTGTTACTAACTTTGAGGTTAATTAGATTACAGCCACTATAAAGCGACACACGGCTAAAATCAGTTGACAGCGTGGGAAAATAATGCCAGGGAACCAATGAGGTTGTTAAATCCACGCTGGATGTTAAACCACACCCTCATTTTCAAATCTGGTCAACCTTATTGTTTTCTCAACACTATTTTTCCGCGCTGTCAATTGATTTTAGCTGTGTGTCGTACTATAGTATTGTTTTGACTACATCATTGTTTCAAATTATATAAGATTGCAGCCCTCTAGTATCTGTTTTAAATTTGTGTTTAATATCTTATTTCAGGTCGCTTATCCATCTGTTGGAGATAATAATGGTCAGATAGTGAAAACAGTTGCTTTAGAGCCAAATGCAGGCCAACAGCAATTATATCTTCAACCTGTTACCAGTGTACTTCCTATCGATGAACTTACCAAAGAGAAAACATCTGACAATTCCAGTAAGTGCTCTTAATTCTTGGTAAACATCATAAAACATTGTACCATAGAGATATTATTACCAGAGTTTCATTGAAAAGTAACTTAAACTCCTTAAATCAAGAATCTTTAATAAAGGAGATGACGCACCTCGTTGAGGATAAAAATAAAGAGAAGTATCCATCACAAAACATATGCCAGTAACAAATGCGTATGCTTACAATTAATTACATTAACTGTTCAGGTCTTTGTAAAACAGGTAATTTTGAGGCATACTTACCTTTCAACAAATGGGTTGCTATTGTAGGTCATAGAATAATATAGTAAACTCAGGGTTCTTAGTAAAAACAGTGTTGCAGGTTATGAATTTTGAAAATTGAACGAATTTTGAAAATTAATATACTTTATTTTGCTTGTTACCTACTTGTATCCTAATATTTTATTAAAGATAGTAATAAAAAATCTCTTGCACAATTATATTGTGTTAAAGATAATAAAGGTTGGTCATTTAAATGTTTTATTTGCCTTGATAAACTTGTCTTATCCTTGTTATTGTCAAATAACCTACAATTTGCTATAACCCTGCAAGGGAAGGTAAGTTGGTTTCTATTTCTCTTTTATGATGTTTATGGTGTCAGTGAAATACCCCTATCACATCATCCTCTTTATTTAACATCCTTACCTTCTGTTATTTATGTAAGAGTACAAAATTACATTAACTATAGTATAACACTGTTAAAATCAGTTGACAGCATAGGAAAATAATGTGAGGGAGCCAATGAGGCTAGTCCAGGTTGTTAAACCACACCCACAATTTCATATTAGGCCAACCTCATTTGTTCCTCAACACTATTTTCCTACCCTGTCCTATTTAACTTATGTATTCTCTACAAACTAAACAATGTGTAAAAATCAGTGTGGGGTACCTCGTTACTTTTCCTCATCACATCAAATCCTCACTACTTCGGACTCGCTTTGCTTGTCCTCAGATTTTAAATACATCCGTTTCATTCCCAGTGGTCTCCAATCCAGACATTGACCATGCTCAACGCTCCTTAGCTTTCATTATCCAATCAAAATCATGGATATACTTATCCTTCTTAAACAAAACTTGGTGTATTTATTTGTGATGTAATGATATACACTTGTTCCAAATTTCAACTCAATTGAATTATTTTCCAAATTCTTATATTTTTTTTAAAAACGTACATAAATCATTTGATAAGAATTGAACTAATGCTCTACTAATGAAATTTAGCTCATATGTTAGTCTTATAGATGGCTACTTGCATACCAAATTTCAAAATTATCTCAACATTTTTCTGCGTTTTATAATTGTTCTAAATAGTTATTTAGAACAATACTGGTTATTACTTATTAATAATGGTTAGCAATTATTATATTGTTTATTAATTATAACCATTATTAATTGCAATTAATAATGGTTAGCAATTATTCAATAATGGTATAATGAATAAATTGTTTTTGGTTTTTTTATTTTTCCTCGTTTGTACAGTTGGCATATAAGAAAAATTATTGTGTTTGCACACCTAAATTATCCGTTTCAAGTCTTTTTCAGGAATTATCCGTCTCACAACTTTAAGAAAACTATTCAGGAAGTCTTAAAAAGACCTTAAACGGATAATTCTGGTGTGCAAACACAATATTTTTCTTACATACCAACAGTATAAACAAAGAAATGTAAAAAGCCAAAAACAATGTATTTATTATAACCTTAACACACTCTTAAAGAGGGTTACATAGAGCCCCATAGATATATTACTAGAGGGTATGCCCCCTCTAGTAATATATCTCTATGCATGCTAAAATACTGCAAATTAGTTTCATTCAGTAAAACTGTAACATCAAAGGTAAAGTGATAAAAAAATTCATACAGTAGGGGTGGGGGCGGGGGCAGCGGGGGACACATTGATCCAACTCCCTGGTTTAAGGTGGTCCTAAAAAACAGGGATTAGTTGCATCGACTACTGCACCGAGCACTAGTTTTCACCTTGTACAGCTGTTATCACTATTTTTATCAGTTTTAAAACGAGACTTCTATTTATGTTTATAAAAAATGTAAACAAGACAATTTTTATCTTATTAATTAACTTTTTCTTTTTTAGTTGTTTATAAGATATTTTTTTAGACAATAGGATAACCTGTGTTACGAAAGTTGTGTTATAATGATATTCGGAAAGTAACAATTTAAATATTTATTTTTGAAGTTCATTCATTGTGTTATTTATGTTTTACTTAATACATAAGCTCTTAATACTTAATAATTCATTGTATTGATTTATTTGTGTTTTATTTTTTTATGTTTGTTTATTTCTACAAATCATGGTTATCATGATATCAGGTCTAGTTAAAATTAACACAGCGTTTATATTTTTATAACATTTTGTGAAAAGTATACCTTTGAAATAATTAATACAATTTTTAACATTGTTAAAGACCCTTTTAAATAATTTTAATCTTGGAATTGAAGAAATAATTATTTTATATATGGGGTACAAGGTGAACCGACCTGCCACTAGTGGAGAAAGGGCGAACTTAAAGCAGGCCCATCTAAAACAGCTTATTCCGGGGGAGTTAAACCACTGTGTCCCGCGCCCCCACCCCTGGGGCGCGAATCACTTTGAAATTCATCAAAGTGATGAATTTCTACATCACTTTAATCAAAGGTTTTAACAACCTAAAATCTGCATCTATAAAATTTTGCAATCGTATAATGTTTAAAAAAAATTGTTTAATGATGTATTATAAATACATGCTGGAGTCTCTTATTTTTAGCATTTATTTTAATAACCGTTTTATGACCCTGCATCTCCTGTCTAGTTTACTACACCATTACATCCAATTAAGTTGGTGAGAACTCTATTTTCTATCTAGTATGCTTTACTGTTCATCAATCTCATCTTTTCCCATTACTTATGTTTTAGGTGTAGTTATTGACAAAGAAGCAAGTTATGCTCCAATTGTTGTTGTTAATGCTCCTCTAAGACAACACGATGCTTCAAATAATACAACTGCTTATTTACTACCTCATAATCTTACTGAAGTAGCTACACATGAAGCAATTTTGTCTCAGGCTGAACAACATATCCAGGTATTCATTAAATTTAAAATCATATAGGTATATCATATGGTATGTCCAGTTTTATATACATATATTAACCATGGATACACACACACACACACACACACACACACACACACACACACACACACACACACACACACACACATATATATATATATATATATATATATATATATATATATATATATATATAATAAAGTTTCATTTTAATCCGAGAAAGTGTTAAGTTAATGAGTCCCATAGAAACGTCGTATATCTATATGTATCATGACCTCATTAGCATAATTTTATTTGATAATTTGCTAAAAGCACCTACCTTTATTTTACCTTGGATTATCAAGCTTAATCTATGAATCTTGTTTTTTTTTTTATTTCATGATATTTCTCTTTTTTATGCCATCCATCTATATTTATATTAAGTGAATTCTTATTTCCCCAGCTTCGGTCATGTATGGATCAGAGTTGCACCAAATTTGGTATAAACAACATGTTATCTAAATCTATTCTTCTAAATTTTATTTATAATTATTATTTATTTATAGTTATTATTAAATAAATAAGAAATGATTTAGGCCGGTATTCAAAGACGTTTTCCTAACATTTTCATAACATTCTCCTAACATTTTCCTATCATTTTTCTAACATTTTCCTAACTCCTAACATTCTCCTTAAGGATAATGTTAGGAGAATGTTAGGAAAATGTTAGGAAACATCTTTGGAATACGGGCCTTAGTCTTATAATGCTTCTGCAAATAAAATAAATACAGCATACTTTTAATATTTAGCAGTTTTGTAAATTTGTATTTTCAATTTCAGTTTGAGCTAGATGAAAACACTCCTGTAATAGCGTTTGATGGAGAGACACTTCCTGATTTTACTTGTGTTGAGAAAGGTATAATTTCTTTAACTAAAAGTATTAAATTCATAGGACTGAATTAAGATAAAAACTTACCTGCAAGAAGTATATCAAAAAGCTGGATAAGAAACTTTCCACCAATGTTTTTCTGTCCAGAACTGTAAATTACTTGTCGTTGAGCTTAAAATTTCAAGTGTATATAATTTATTTATTTACCTTTGTTTAAAAAATGTTACAATTAATGTACATAATTTTAGAATGTACAAGGATCTGCATAATAATGAGGCTAGAAATAATATTACATTATTATTGAGAATATGAATTATATTATAAAAAAAATAAATTCACTATACTCTGTGTCTCAAGTGATTCTAGGTGGTGGCTAAAGCCCCCAAGTTTAAAGTTTATATTTTATAATATGAACTTATCAATTTGCAACTGAATTTTGTAACCATACCAGATCACCAATCAACTTTATCTACTTACTTTTAACTCTTAAAAAATAAAATAATAATATTAGTATATAGTTAGTAAATAGTATCAAGGTTTATATATATATATGTGTGTGTTTGTGTGTAATTTTTTGACTTAAAATTATACTTTATTTTGAATAATTTTAAGAAATAACCAACAACTTTTGCTTATTTAAAAATGAACATTTTTAGCAATAAAAATTTTGTATGATGAACCTTCAAAAGGTACACTTTAGATTTTGATCGCTCAACAAAGTATTATTCTTTATAAAAATTTCTCTTTTAAGAGGAATTTAAATGTGTAACGTAAAGTACCAAAACAAAGTATTCCCCCTCCCTGCCCCCTCAAAATTGGCCCCTACTTAAGATATTATATTAATGTTTTTAGTAATAAAATGTATCAATAATTATAAATGTAATATTTTTTAAATTTTTGTCTTAGTTTGGGGACAACATTATAAGGGGCAATGAGGAGGGACTAACAAAATAAGAAATTTATTTTTAACATTTTTATTGCAAAACTTGTTTTATTATAGCTAATGAATACGTTTATAAAAAATAGCATATTTTTGAAAAAGAAAAAAAATGTAGCTACTTTACTCATGTTGGTTTTCGAAATAATGATACTTTTAAAGTACAGGCTACAAAATATTAAATTAATATTATGAAAAGTCTCAGTATTTTGAGTAATAAAAACTTTTATAAACAGTGATTTTTTAAAAAAATTGTAACTTTTGGCCAGCTCACTCAATCCGTGGACAGTACAAAACAGTCTCCTGGAGAAATATGGGTTGATTATCGAGTTTACAAAGAAAAGTTACTCTTAATAAAAACTTTTGCTTGTTTTTAAAAGTATGATTTTTCTAAAAATACTACGTAACACGTACTCAAAATGTAGAAAAATTGTACCGTAAGTAGAAAATGCTTCTTTTTGGTTATGTGTTACGAAATATTATAGATTACATAAGTTTTTTACTGATTGAAAACAATTTGTTAAACTTGTTTATTGTCAGATTTCTTCTTTTATTTGATCTACTCTTAATATGGATTTGGTTAAATTGTTTTATCTTTATAAATGTTAAAGGTATTTTAGATAGTGGAGATTTAAATCTGCGAGACAGTGTACTGCATATTGAATCAGAAATAAATCAGATGCCAACTAAATCTGCCGCTGAATCAACTGGTAAATTGACACATTTTTATCTGTTTTAAAAATTGAAGAGGTTACACTTGGGCTTTGTTAATGAAGCAATAAAAAAGCAATATATGTATTTACTAAAAGGATAATCCTAAAAGTCTTTTGAACTAGAATGCAGTCAAGTTAAATAAATTAAGGTGTAAATGTTTTACTTAAGCAAAAGTAATATTGCCACTATGGAACAAAACTCAATACATAATTGATACAGTTGGTTCTAAAGTTTACCCTAGATAGCTAGCCTGTCATCTAAATAGGGTATTTTAAAAATATGGATGTATTTTTTTTTTATGAATTTCGTCCCATGAGAGGAATTCCCCCAAAAAGATAAAGAAATGAATTTACACACGAAGACAGCGGTCTGTCAACAGTGTTGGGCTCAGGGTCTGCTTAATACCAACTAAAACTGTCTCTGCAAAACTTCTACAACCTAGCCTGGAACCGTTATTCACACTACTTCAGGCTAGGTAGTAGCCTGAAGTAGTAGTATTGAAGGTAGTGACCTTTTATCCCCCCCACCCCCTCCGGTCTATTATGTCTAGGCATTTGCAACAGTTCTAGACACAACAACTTTTCAGACTCACAACACAACCTGGACAAAATAATATATGTATGCAAAATAATATATGTATGTATATGTATATACATACATATATTATGTATGTCCAATACAGATATTGGGCTGTTAACAAAATTGGTTATAATAAAAACCAATTTATCTTAATGCTTAATTAAGCACCTGTACAAAGTTTCAAGTCTCTAAGTCAATGTGGATTCAGAACACTGGAATCTGTAAAACCCTTAAAAAAATGTAGTAGTACATCATGAAGATTAATTTATATTTAGATTTCATCGTAAAAATATTAAATTTAAAATTTAAAGTTTCTTTTTTTGGACAGATTAATTGCACCAAAGTCCTATATTAATAATAATATTAATATAGGACTTTTGTGTAATTAATCTGTTTTTGTTAAATTTAAAATTATCTTAAAATTATCTTGTGTACTTTGGTTTCAAGTTTAAATATATAATATTGATTTGATATTGCTATATTAAACTATGTGATGATTTGGTTTACAATTGTATAATGCTGTGTTGTTTATTTATTTAAAAATCATTAAATAAATAAAATTTAAAATTATGTTTTGATTTCTCATTTGATAAATAAATTCTTTTTTGATTTAGATCTGCAAGGCAAGGATGTGTGGAATGACATTGATTCAGACATAGAAGATGAAATAACCCAAATCATTTCTGATAAACCAGTTATTCCTAGAGCTAAACTTACCCTACCTAATAGCTATCTCGCTTTTGGCACTACATCAGTTAGAAAAGGTTACTTAATTAATTAGTTTGACACTTTTATCATATTTCTAATTTTTTAAAGTAAAAAATGGTTGGTGTTCTTAAGGAACACCAATTTAAAAAATCAAAATTTTTAAACAGATAGCGAACTAAATTTTGTTGTTGTTGTATTGGACACTCAACACATTTGTCTCCTAATTCAGCACACTTTTTTTGGTTGTGCGACATTAGTACAACCTGTTTTGTTAAATAATGTCTAATCTTTTGCTTGTTATTTTATGACTTTGGGTTGATGAACTAACTTATATTTTTTTCTGTTGTATGTAAATAATTAATTTATTTTGAACACAATTTTATTTAGAAGAAATTTTATAAGTTAAAGCAAATTTCCTTTGGAAAAAATTTTGCTTATGGGATAGGCGTCATGGCAAGAGTCGAATATGACCCAAATCCATTTCAGATCAGATGACCAAAAAGTAGGTTTTGTGAACTCATTTCAAGTGTGGTATTGTTTTCCATGTTGTTTGGGCCTGTGAGTTGAATCTGGGGGCACGGCAGTGCCCCAGCCAAGTCTTGCTTTAAAAGGTACAAGTTTCATATCCAAGGCTCGCACTGATGACACCCTTTTTCCGAAGCAATTCAGAGCATTTTCTACCCCCTTGTATCTTTTGAATGGATAAACCTAGAATCTTTAAATTTGGCTGACGTAAAGATCATATCACAGCAATATTACTTGTGAAATCACAATTCTTTATCTAATATAGGACATGAGAAATTTCGCGTTGAAAATGACTAATTTGGACCCTGACTGACTCACTCACTCATCATAATTCTAAGGCACTTCTAATAATCGTAGAAACTTAAAATTTGAAATGGGAGTAGAGTGTGTTTGGTAAAGCAAGGAAAAATTGTGAAATTTTCAATATTTTAATATTGCCTCTGATATGAAAAATTAGTGGTTTCTAACAACTACATCAACAACTTATGGTTCATTATTTGTAACATAAAAATATATATGTCTAACAATAATATAATGACTGTATTATATAAGCGATATATTTTTCTTAAATCTTTATCTTTGTTGTGAAATTAAAATAATTTAAACTTAATAGCATATTGTTGATTTTAATTTGAAGCATCCATTGTTATAATTATTTCAGATGCATAATTAGTTATTTTACATTTAGGTTGTTAGAAGGGCTCGTCCTAAATCACCACATGTTAACAAATAAGTACCTGCTTTTAACTTCAGGCAGTTAAAATATGCGAAATTTTATATATATGTCATCCAATATTTTTTAAAAAATTACAATTTATCAATGCGTAGTAATACCATTATTAAAGTAATACCAATGCGAAGTATAGTATTATAAATTGCAAGAAACTATGCAAAGAGGAAATTACTCGATTATGAACAGTTAAATCAGCTTCTAAATCTTTCAATATCAGAAAAAGATTAGTCGACATGTCTAGTCAGGGGTTTTATTTAATAGGCTTGGGTTAGAGTGTCGTAAACTTATATTTGTGAAAAAATAGTTAAGATAGTGCAGGTATCAACACATGCTAATGACAGAAATTTATTTGCTGTATGTACGTTGAAAAAATGTAGCCAAGTCTTGCATAAAAAGTTATGATATCATAGTTTACGCCTAGTCTATTCAATATCCGCAACGTAGGCACTCAAAAGCCTTTCAAAATTTAACAGTAAAGACTTTTCTGACTCGGCAAGAACGCTGAATAACGAAATTAGAAATAGAATAAATAAATAGGTAATACCTATTTAAAAAAAAATGTTCAATATTAATTTGAGGAAGAAATTCATGATTAATTAATTTTACCGCTGTGTTTTTGTCTAGTCAGAAATGTCTTTACTGTAAAATTTTGAAAGGCTTTTGAGCGCATACGTTGCGGATATTAAATAAACATTTATATCTCTCAAGATTTATGAAAACAGCGAATTAATAGACTTGGCGTAAACTATGATATCATAACTGTTTACGCAAGACTTGGCTGCATTTTTTCACGTAGTGTTTTTGTTGGGATGAGAGTAGTCCGGTATCGATACGAGCACTTAAAGCCAGGTTACTTGGGTTCAAATCCTGGTAGGGGCAATAATTTTTTATTTTTTTACATTATATAAGTTTTTATAACTTATATATAACTTAAATATACCACACCGGACCACATGCGGGCGCAGTGGTCTGTATATCGGGTGAATTTCCTTTGGAATGTGTATGCTGTGCTTAACAATCTATTTCTTGCTTAAGGATCCGGTTTATGCTTTATAACTTGAGCAGTTACTCAATTATCAAGCACTACTCGTAACTTATTTTTTCTGTATTTTAAAAGGAAATGCGCTAAAGCATTTAAAAAGAAACCACCCATGAACCAACTGAACATTAAACTAGTGCAAATAATGGTGTGCACAATTTTAGAGGTATAGTTTTGTATAACCAACAGCATAATTTTGCGCATTTTTTTGAAAAATGCAGAAGAAATGAGTTTTGAGTAGAGTTTGATAACTGAGTAACTGCTCATATTATAAAGCATAAACCGGTACCTTGAGCAAGAAATGGATCGTTTAGCATGGAAATGCGCATTCCAAAGGAAATTCAACTGACATGCGAACCACTGCACCAGAATTTTGTTTATTTAAACTATTTATTTTGTTTGATGATCATTGAAATTAATTTATTTAAATTTTGTAGGAGGGATATGTGTACTTGCTAAAAAAGAGATAGCTAAGAAAACTCAGTTTGGTCCCATGGATGGTGTTTTGAAGTCATACGAGAAGAAACACCTTCCTTGTCCTGATCTGAGACTCCTTGTCAACACAAATGGCTCCATACAGCAACTATGTATTGAAAACGAAGGTAATTGTTGGAACATTATGTGCTATTGCTTCTGTACTTGTGCAATAAATACTCTCGGTAGAAGCATAGGTTTTGTTTTAAATGTGTGTGTGAGAGGTAAAATTCTAGTTCTAGAGCCTGGCTATGATGCTCAAAAAATAGAGGAAAGAGTCTGTTGTCATGCTTTTATTTTTTATATTGGAATGCAAGTCAAGTGAAATCAAAATAACTTAACAAAAACTAGCAGTAAAGGTTTTAATTTGATTAAACAACTGACTGTAATAAGTGAAATTAGTCAACTTCTAAATTAATTAGCTCTTATCGGACTCGATGTGTTCATTTAATTTTAGTTTTTCTGCAATTATTATTTGGTTTCCTCCACAAAAACTCACCCATAGATTTTTCACTTGTTCAATTTATATTTAGTAATTGTTTATTTTATTTTTGACTTTTTGAAATTAAGTGAGAACCAATAAATGAGAACAACCTCAAAAACACTGAAAAATGTTGCGATCAATTTATGATTTAGCACACATGTAGAGATGTATTAGACTAACATATGTGCCAACTAAAATCTTGTTATTAGCATTAGTTATTTTTTATTGAATGACTTTTTTAACTTTTTTTTGTACTTTTTAAAAAAAAAAAAGTTGGTCCAAATATATCCCTTTGTATAATAAGTAAATATATTAAATTTTGTATCAATACATCTAGCATATCTAAGGTTTTTGATGGATCATGAAAGTTAATTTACTTCAAACGAGGTCAGTGCTTAGATGGGTGACCTCTGGGAATAAAACAAATATATTTACTGTCTTGGGATGATCAAATGGAATTGATAATCCATCTCCTGATACCCATCTCTATATAAATATAGAGATTTTTATACTTTGAGGACAAGCAAAGTGGAGGATGAGTGTATCAAATTCAATGTGGTGAGAAAAAGTTTTAAGTTGTTCCTTGCTCGATTATTTTATTTGAAAAAAACTAATTTCTAATACTGAATTTATAATTAATTCACTTATTCCATCTGTAAATCCAGCTGGATATTTTTTTTGTTAAATGAGCATTAATTGGTTAATAAGACATGTAATCCTGAAATTCACCTTATTAACAAACTTTAAGTACCAAGGGTGGCCCTAAAGTTTTATCTTCGGCCTACAAGTGTCCAAAACGTGTCTGTGGGATTCTTACCTTGTGTAAATGGAACTCAAATTTAATAGTATCGTTTCATAATGACAATTTGTTGAAAACTCCTGGTGCCTGACTATGTGGGATCTAAAAATGACAACCAATTTAAATTATAAATTAAAATTAACATGTTAAAATTAAAAGCGCTTCCCACCAAATTTCACTATCTTGATGATGGGTATAAAGTATTATGATAATAAACATTTGAATTTACTTTTCTACATCACTGTCAGTGATGTATCTTTCGCAGTTTTTCTAATCGCGTTTACCGCATCATTATTTTTTTCCCGGATTTTGGGAAAATAATAATGGAAATAAAAAATAATGAAGCGGTAAACGGGATTAGAAAAACAGCGAAAGATAATCAAAGAATAAACATTTGATGTTTAGAAAAGTAGATGTATTTAAAATCTCACTCCTAGGTTGGTTATCCTCTGTAAAAATCATAAAATATTATGTTAATAAAAAAATTATTATTCAAGACTAAACAATATTACTTTAGTTTTGTCAGATTATAACAATTTAGGATCAAATATTGCAGTTTCAGGCCAAGTCTCTTGTTAGATAAAAGAAAATAATAATTATTATTTAAAATATTTTTATGAAAAAAATCCTTCCATAATTGCATTTTTCCCAGTGTAAATGATTATGTTACGTAAGGTTTTACTTTTACCTTATAATATTATTTAATATTTATTTGTAATCTAATTTTATTGCAGAATTATCTAATTGGATGAGGTATGTGAGGGTAGCATTTAGAGCAAGTGATCAAAACCTAGCTCTTAGTCAGATAGGTGGCAGCTTGTATTTTACATCTATTAAAACTATAGCTAGTGGGGAAGAACTCAGAGTTTGGTATTCCAAAAAGTATGCTACTCAAAGAAATTTACCTTTGTTGTCCAGTAAGTTTGATTTTTTGTTCTGTATCCAACTAATATTAGAAATTTAACATTGAATGAAGATCTTAGATAATAATTATAAAAAATTGAAGACAGCAGTCCTTTACGTTTTATTTAAAAAATGTACATTTTTTAAATAAAATGTAACAACAACAACGTTTTACAGAGCGATACTTTGCATCATTAGTGCAATCTAATACAAACAATTCCAATACCAGTTTTACAAAAATAATAATAACTATTAGGGTCATTCCATATCAAAACAACACAGGTTATCAACAACAACACTTACAACACGTGTTATCTCCAATTTTAATATAATTTGTCTTACAGTTAGGCGCCATAGAAGGAAGAATAAATCCATATTTTTGGCTCATTTAGTGCAGCCATATTGCCGAACAATAAAATTGTCAGTTGTGGAGTGTCACTCCTCGAAACGTTTAGTATGTATAATATGTTTTAAATTAAACTTTTTTACAAGGACTGCAGTCTTCAATAAACTGTTTATAAGAAATGTAATATGTTGGATAATGTTGTAAAAATTATTTGTAAATTAAATAGGATGGATGGTTGAATTGTAACATCAAGAGACCATCCATTTTATACAAATTTATTTTTCTACTATTTTTGTTATGTAATTAGAGTAAATACTCCTATTATGTATTGATTATGTATATTTATTTATACTTTACATCATAAATATGATGACCTTTTTATTCTGACCAAATTCTCCCTCTTTCAATTTTGTTACTTACTTTTGTTTTCTTTCTTTATTTTATGTTTTTACTAGAGATGCAAGGAAACTTTGATCTGAACTTTCTGGTCTGTATTTCTCAAAGAGTGTGCATTAGGTCATAGTTTGTTTTAATCTCGTACAGGTTATTGTGATGGCAATGCATTTACTTAAAGGCTATTTAAAGAATATTAGATTGAGACCAGGAAGGATCCCTTACACATGTATTAACAGTGATATATTAGTTAAATTAGCATGTTTCAATGAGATGATTTAACTTCATTTTCACTTGTTAAACCAAATTCCTGAACAAAAATCAAAATTTGTAATCGCTTTTTTGAATATACATCTTATTTTTTTTTTAATATTTGTGGTGCTTGCAGATGGAGAAGGGAAGTGGAGTTGCCCAAAATGTCCATTTACTTGTGTTAACAATAAACACATGAATCAGCATTTATTCAAACACAGGGCTGAAGATAACAAGGTATTTTTTGCAATGGACTTTATTTATGCTATTCAGTGATAAGTAAATACATATTAACAACAATGTTTATGAAAAATATTATATTAGAAGTTTTATTTTATAAATGAATTTATTTATTTTATGAATTTATAAGTTAATTTTTTTATTTATGAAAAAAAAACAAAGTAAAAAGCTTGGTGTTAAAGCAGAGTATAAAGAGGACTGTATTTTTAGCTATAATATAATAAAAGATGCTATTTACGTTTGTAGAAATCTTGACATACTTTATATAAAGTCGATATTTAAAAGGAAGGAGTTGGTATTTTGGGTAGGAGGTGAAAAGGAAGATGAAAGGAGTCAGCTTGGCTATTAATTAACAAAATTTTGGTATATAATGACGAGCGTGGCAGTAATAAAGTAATTAAAAAAGGTTAATTAAGGGGGAGGTTAGGTTAGGGGGTTAATTAATAGAAAAGTTCAAGTCGGGTTTGATTAATATGATAGAAACAATAGCAACGGTACCGTGAGCGAATGCAGACTGGACTCGCTAGAATAAACTATACTCTGTCTCTTCTAAAATAATAATAAAGCTAAAATACATATGAAATAATAATCAAAATAAACATCTAATCTAGCTGCTTAAACACATGGACTATTGGCAAAATCAAGCCTGGCAAGAGCACCTTACTGTTTGTTGAAAACAGGAGGGCTGTTTTTAAATGCTCTAATGGGAAACAGTTTATTTTATCTATTTTTTAATGAATTTTGTATCTTTTATCAATTTATTTATTTATTTGAGAATAAATTAAGTAAACACTCATACTAAGGGATGCATTTTAATAAAACCACACAAAACTTAAGGTTTCAAGGTGTTGCACTTAATGCTTGCTTTAAATTGCTAATAACAATTTGTTTGATTATTAAAAAGTTGTTGGCATAGGATTATTATCTTTTGAAGTGAAGAGGCTGGCATCAGTGATTGGTCAATTGGCAAAACAAGTGGTGACCTATAATTTTTTTATGAATAAAAAACTTTTGGTTTTTCGGCAGCTACATGTATTTTTCATGTAATTTCATGACTACATCTTCATATTTAAGTTTTTATCAATAAAATTTTGTTTAACAGCTTTTGTACAATGCTTCTTTTCTTAGGACTCTGGGGTTTTATTTATCTTTATATATTTTAATTTATTGTTATGAAATATTATATATTTTACAGCAATATGAAGACACTAAAGAAGCATCAAATCAAGAGTCTAATAAAGAGACAGAAATTGCCAAGTAATTATTACCTTAATTAAATTAGTTTAAATTTTTTGTTTAGCTTATTTACTTTTCCTCAATTATACTATATAGTCCAAGAGCCAGGCCTAAAAAATGTGACTCATTTTGTATTACTTCAAACCAAATTTTCTGAAAATATACCTTAAATTGTGAAGGAAAACCATAGTCTGCCAATCCAGAGTGGAGCCCTTCGTATGGATACGCCCGCTCTAAATATTGGAAAATTGCACAAATTCTAGTTATCTTGCAATAAGTGGTTCCCTGTAGGTCGTATGCAAAACATGAAAAGAACACATTTTAAAGCTGATAATATTTTCTATAAAACGAATGCTTTTTACGTCAAAATTGGATAAGTGCGACTAATGACATTTGTTAATTAGCCCAAAAAATGCACAAAAAGCCAATATTTTTTCAAAGAAATTTGCTGCTTTTGCATAAATTAACTATTTTTTGGTGTTTTTGAAAGAGCCATAACTTTGGTTTTAGTTTTCCAATTTTGATGGTTGAACACTCACTGTAATGGACATTTTATTATCTTTAAAGAATATTCTATTCATGTTTTGCATACGACCCACAGGGAACCACTTATTTCAAGTTTTAAAATTTGTGTGATTTTATAAAACTTTTGAGCATGCACAATCATGTAATTTCTTTTGGAATTACATAACAATTAAAAACTATTAATGTAATTTCATAATCTTTACACCCAGATTCTACCTCTATAAACTACTTATTTTTTTGCCACATAGTTCAATATGTTTCATGAGTCTTGCTTATGTGACATATTATGGTTTCACACCCAATACCTGGGGTATTAACTACCTTAAGAAGTGTCACTCTAAATATAAGTTAAGTTTCATTCGATGAATATGTTTACATTCTTTGACCATTCTAAAGCAAGTGCATTATTAATAACCAGGTGTAAGCCTGGATAACTGTTTTGAACCAAACAGTCAGTTTATAAACAGCTTCCTTCACTTATATTTATTTTAAATGTGATATACTTTGACTTTGACTTATTTACTTGTTATTATTCCTTAGATTGAAGGATTCATGGTCTGGTGCTAAATCAGGTATTGAAGACTTATCTCTAGACACTGTCAAACATAGGTATTTATCTTTTAAAACTAATAAAGCCTAATATTTTAATTATGTTTCTCATAAAAGTGTTAAACGTGATTTATAAACTATAGAACTTAGTATTACTTTTATAAATACTAATTTATAAGATTAATTTTTTAATCTTAACCAAATATATAGGTTAAGATTTAGTTTGTTTGTTGGTTTAAAGCATATGTTGTCTTAAAAAATAATTATATTATTATGTAATTCATATGTCCTACAAGAGAAAGATTGTTAGGAACTTTGTGTAGAGACATTTGAAGAAAAATTGTCACATTGTATTCATTATCCATATTCTTACCACTTTTAACTTGCTTCACTCATCTTTAGATGGTAAAAGCATCCGTTTTATTCTCATTGTTCACCCATCCAGGTATTGACCTTGCTTGATGCTGCTGTTAATCAGCCCTTGTCTTGACAATATTGATTTGTCTGCCTATTAGTGGTATATGATCGAACAAGTGGTTCTTATCCCTCTCAAGATTCGCAATTTCTATTATTATTATTACTTGGTCCTGTGATAGTTCTACATTTAGTGTTATCTGTACTAGGGTGGCTTGGTGCAAGGAATGTAATTTAAGGTTCAATTCATCCAATGCTTTAGATCTACACTTATTAACACATGGTACTGCCGAGGGCCATCAAAATCAGTTTAAATCTGCTTGTTTAGATAGTGAAGAGGATTTTAGTGATCTGGATGATCCAGTTCCTGATCCAGACCAGGTAACAGAATTATTTGTTTTTGTATCATCAAAATAAGATTCTAACAAACACTCATACACGATTCAAAGAATAGTCATACCTGATATGAAGGACATGGTAGGCCACCAGGTATGATGGACCTGGATTTACATTGTTCGAAATGCTGTTTTTTAGTTGAACTATTGACAATAGTTTTAGGATAGCTTAATTAAGGTTTAAGATATGGTTTGAACTAGTCCAAAAAATATCAAACTTTAAATGATTAGCAGAAGAATTATGACCTTTGTGTTGTTTTCATTTTCTTATTTCTTGTTATAAATAAATATTAGTTATAATCAGGTTGTTCTTTCCTTGCCTTGTTCAGTTTTTATATTTTTGGAAGCCTACACAAGCTTTTTTTTGGTAGAAAAGGCTTTAGCTTATTTGTTTTTTTTTTTTCTTAGTTAGTTATTTTTACTCTTCCTCATTTATACTATAGGTATATAGGAAATGTATTGTGTTTGCAAAAAAAATCCAAAAGTGGGATGACACCAGAATTATCCGTTTCAGGTCTTTTTAAGACCTCCTGAGTAGTTTTCTCAAAGTTGTCTGTTTGTTGTGTGTGTATGTCTGTTCATAGCTCTCAGTGTATTTATGCTACAGAATTGAAACTTTTTACAAAAATTAATCTATAAGTGCCATTGTGCTGTTTGGAAAATATTTGTTTCAAATATTTTCGCAAGAATGATTCAGCATAAATTTTCAAAATCATAAAACACGGAAAAATGTTGCGATTAACTTGAGATTTGGCACACATGTAGCTATGTTACATGACTAACATATGAGCCAAGTTTCATCTCATTATCAGCATTAGTTCAATTTTTATAGAATGACTTGTTAACGTTTTTGAAAAATTGTAAAGAATCAGATTATAATCTAATTGAGTTGAGGGTACAAGTGTATACCATTACGTAATAAAAGTACACCAAGTTTAATTTCAATACGACAAGTATATACATGATTTCTGTTAGATCATAAAAGTGTAGCAGCATTGAGCATGGTCAGTGCCTTGATGGGTGATCGCTGGGTCCTCAGATGTATTCACTATCTGAGGACTAGCGAAGCGAGTCCCAAGTAGGGAGGACGAGCATAGCCAATCCAGTGTAATGAGGAAATGTTTCGAGGTACCCCGTTAATGATTTTTTTATTTAGTTATGTTTTTTAGTATTCAACCCCTTAACAAAAATAGTGTTTATATCTTCTTTTAAATCCTATTCCTCTTAATTGAGTTTTAATATGAAATTATTCTATTCCCTGAGTTCACAATTTATTTTTTACACTTTGGACCCCACATTTTATAAATTACTTTAAAATTCTTTTTTGACAGGAAGAAGATATAGGAATTATAATCCTTGTTTGTGATATTTGTGGAAGAACTTTTAAAAACTCATTTGCTTTGAATCTTCATCATAAAATACACACAGGTATAACTTTTTACAACTTGATTTATTTAATACTTTGTATTATTAAAAGTAAATCATTGCTAATTTAGTAAAAATCTGTTCCCACTAAGCGATAGCATTTGTACTCCTCCGGGGACAGAGAAAAAAATATTAACCCTTTCTTTTAAGCGACTTGTCATAATGAAAATGATGCTTAGGAGGTCATTTGAATGATGGAAGTGGAGGGGGAATTAGATGGGATCGATTCTATATGGTTTCTTGATACCACAAATTCAGAGACACTGTGAGTGAAGCTGCCTCTTCACTCACCAAGTGGAAGACTCACCAAACAGTAGTCTTAAAGTCTAGTTGGCAGATAATTTTACGATAATGATGTCATCCTCCAACGAGTAAAACTAAAGTTTTTTTTTTTATTTTACAGTGGATGTAAGATAATTTTTCAAAGCTACATATATGTATAGTATAGGTCTATATAGCCCTGAAGATCCATAGTGAGCCTCACAGGCCCCTGTAGCTGCTGGTGTGGCGAGGTGATGAAATTCCACTAAATACATGTTGAAATGCCATGTAACAACAAATAATACCAATCAACAACAATGTGGCTGGAAAACATCCATACGAAGGTCCCTGGCCTGACACCTTTATTTCTTGTCCTTTCTATGTTAGTGATTTCTTCACATTTTTATAAAGGATTATGTATGATTAAACATGTCCAAATCAAACTATTCTACCTTTATAAAAATACTATTTTTTCAAATTTGTTTTAATTTACATTAAAAAACATAATAAGCACATCTGACATAAGTACATAAGTCAGATAATAAGTCTGACATAAGTACATCTGAATAAAATTAAATGCATGACAAAGTCCTCCCTCTAGGAAAGTCTTAATAGGAGTACTAGCCACTAAAAGTTTATTTTAAAGAGTATCATATAAACTGATTTTTATTAATGAAAAACAAGATTTAAGGGTTTTTGTTTTAAAATGGATACAAGTGAATATAAGGAAATTATGAATTTACTATAGTTAAATTGAATTAGTAAATTAAATATACTATATAAAAATACTCTAAACGGTTAAAATCGGTTGGCAGTGTGGGAAAATAGTGTTGAGGGACTAATGAGGTTGGTTTAATATGAAGTTTTGGGCGTGGTTTAACATTATTATCACATTTTGTTCATGTAGAGGGTGTGATTCACCTTATCAATCAGTCCTGCCCTCTTTCAGCCATTCAGAAGCTTTCTATTGAAAAATTCTATCTCATCAAAACTATTATAAATAAATAATCTTTATTCGGGAGAAATTTTACAAAACAAAATACATCAAAATAATCATATAGTTTACAAGAAATCTTTAAAATTAGATTAACAAATTACAAGTTACTTATTGAGTTGTGCACAGTTTTCAAAACATTCATTAAGATCATAGAAAGGAATTTTTAGTAGAGCTTTTTTAATAATATTTTTTTAATTGGTCTAAATTTAAAAAAAACGGATACGGTATACCTTTAAAACTTTTCCTCATAACATCGGATTCGCTACGCTCATCCGCTACACATTTAAATTTAAATTTTTATGGCCGGGGCCCCCTTATAAATTTTGTGGTTGCAGCCTCCAAGAAAATCAAATAATTTTTTTCCTCTAAATATTTTCTTTTGGCCTGAATTGGATTTTTAACCAATAAAAGAAATTGTTTGAAGATATGTAGGTCTTCCTTATAAATTTAAAGGATACTGCTCCCAAAAAAATACTCCTTCCTATGAAATATGGGGGCTCTAATCCCAACTTTAAGAAACACTTTCTATTCCCAAAAGAGAAAAGGTTACTTTCCATTCCTTTGAAAGGGAAAATTTCCTTTTTATTCCCCAAAAAACTATTCATTAAATTTCTCATTATATACCGTCTGGAGATCAAATTTTTTTTTTTCATAATTCCTTACCTACTAGGTCTTTTAATTATTTTTTAAATTTTTGTTATTTGCTATTTATTCTTTACCTACCAGGTCTTTTAATTATTTTTTAAATTTATTTATTTTATGTTGGTACTTACAGAGAAAACTAGCTTAGTTTGTGCTGTCTGTAGTAAGACGTTTGATCAAGTATTTTATATGAAACGGCATATTAAAACTCACATGTCATCTGATGGAACTTTCAAATGTCCTCAGTGTCCTCACACCAAGGTAGATTTTCTTTAAAGTATTATATCCTGATTTTTATTGCTCTTTCCTATTAACAGTAAGAAATAGTTTGCCAATCAATCCACTCCCAATTTCATTCTGCTTAATTTAAGTCTGGTTTCAACTTTGTAAGTGTTTTAATGAGAGTGATATTTTAAAAGTACAACTTATAACAGATTATTAAGCCCAACTCAGTTGGTAGTTGGGCAAACTACCAAGTCTCTTCAAGACTTTTCATAACTTACCATAAGCCTAAGCCTTCTTTAAAATCAAATAGGCTTCAGTTTTAATAAAAATAAGGGACCAGGTTCTTTTGCCTACTTCATAGGGTGAGGTGAAGAACCAACCCTAGTTTCCAGTCCAAATTACTATATAGTTGATTTAAAACTTACATGACACAATAAAACACACTATTTAAACATCGGTTTCAAAATTTGAAACCAATAGAAATGAAATAAACTGTATTTAAAAGAAAATATACAAAACAAGATCATTAGTTCAATGTGTTTTTTGAATCTCCTATAAAGTCTTTATATTTTATAAAATTGAAATTATCATTAAGGAATAATTGCTTAGAGTTTAGCCTAGACTTATACACTGTATGATGTACATATTTATCCCGAGCTTATCTCTCCTTAAGGTTTATGATTGTAAGTTTTATAAAAATCCAACAAGCTAGTCAATCTCAAAACCCCTAAAACTAAGAGTAATGAAAATTTGAATTTAAGAATTCTACAATTTTACATAAACAAAAAATCTAGTTGAAAATGAAACATTAATTGAAAATGGAAACAACCTTACCTTCAGAGAAGGGCTCCAAAACCAAACAAACTAATTCATAAATCTGGTAAAAAAATAACTACGACTTTCCTCGTTGAATCAGAAGAAAGAAAAACTAAATTTTCTTTGAACGAACTAACTTTTAAAATAAAATTAACACTTTGGCCTGGGGCCTAACCAAAAAGAAGGTCCTCTTTTCCGACCACATCTCCACTTCGGAGGCGTCACCATGGTTACCAACTGAAACTCGATAAAAAAAATACCCAAAATAAACTAATAATATAAGTAGGACTGCCCCTAAATATAAGCGAAACTGCCAAAATATAAATGAAGCAAAACAAATAATCAATTAAATACTTAAATATTTTTAAAACTTTGGAACGAAACCATAACTTTCGGAATCACCGAAATAATGCAAAATAAAATGTTACAAACTCGCATCTTAAATTGGGACCCACACAATTAAAACTGGACTTAAATTGAGCATAAAACGTTAACACCAAGGATTTCATTTGGAAAATTTTATTTGGATAGTATAAGCAATCTTTTAACCTGCAATGCAGACATCAATTATTCTTTTTGTTGTTGCTGGCCTTTGAATTACATGCTTAGGACTATTAGTAATAATAGTGACATTAAGGTTCAGTTTTTCTTTAGCAAAAACCTTCATAAGTGTCTGGAGGATAAAAATGCCTTCTGTTCAGAGTTATTTTTATTGCTTTTCTTCATTTATACCATAGGTATTTGGGAAAAGTATTGTGTTTTTAATGTGTGAAAAAAATCTGGAAACCAGGATGTCAATAGAATTTTCCGTTCTAGGTGTTTTTAAGGCGTCCTAAGTGGTTTTTACAAAGTTTTCTGTCTGTGTGTGTCTATTATGATCTTTGCTCCCAGAGTATTTATGCTAGAGAGTTGAAACTTTGTACAAAAATACAAAAATATTTTTTTTTATGATGGCATTTAACCCGCAATAATGATTCAGCAAAAATGTCAAAAAATCATAAAACAGAAAAATGTTGCAATCAACTTGAGATTTGGCATGCATGTGCCAAATCAAAAATATGCATTGACTGAAATGGCTGTTTTCAAATATATTTGTTATGTTATATGTAATAGTTTACAGCATCTTTTAACATCTAGTAGTTACTCATCTTGTTTTCAGTAGTTGGCACCATATTTGAGTGCATAAATTCAAGGATTGCCAACACTTTTTTATAATTTTTATAATTTTAAATTTGGCAACACTTAATGGTCTGATGATTTCCCTATATTTGTTTTCTCTTTTATAAGAAATAAAACTAAATAAGTTTAAAACAAATGTTCCTTTAAAAAAGTGTCCTTCTATTAAGAGTTTGTAAAATAATTACAAAAGCCTAACTTCATAAGTTGGAAGGTAACACCTAGTTATGATTGTACCTCTATCTTGTCACCTCAACTAGAGCAATTAATTTTGGCATAGATGGTAGCAGTGTGTCCTGCCTCAAATTATTGGTGGGAACCAATCAGTGCCCAGAGATCTCCCACAATCTATGTGCTGAAAATTACGAAATGTACCATTAATATACATCTAAACAAAAAAGCTATACCCCATTTAATTTTGTATTGTTATTTTCAGGTTTTTGCTAGTTATAAACAGATAAGAAGACACGTGAAGTTATCTCACTCTGATGTATCACACCCCTGTGAAATTTGTAACAAGAAGTTCCCTACTAACCATAAACTTAAGCTACATATGACTTGGTAACTATTAGTTTTATTTTCATGTTAAAAAGTACACAAGGGCTATATAGAGTAAAATATGACACATCAATCTGATTGGTTAATCACTTTGTGTAACCTACCTCCATCTCTGTTAATACCTTAGAATATTACTATATATAGAAGGAGCACTTCTTATAACAGAGAAGTTAGTCTGATGACCTGTTGCAGCCTTAGTTGTAACCTTCCTTGCAAGCTATAGTATGGCACATGATTAAATTCAATTGACAATGTGAGAAAATAGTGTTTAGGAACCATTGAGGTACGCCTGATATGAAATTGTGGGCGTGGTTTTACATCCAGGACCAACATCATTGGCTTCCTCACATTATTTTCCCACGCTGTCAAATGATTTTAACCGTGTATCATACTATAAAGAGAGGATACAATACCTCTTATCTTGGCTAGGTACCACAATGGTACTTTGATGATGTTTTTAATTTTTTTATTAATTATGAATTCTTGTTAACATTTAATTATTATTTGACTATTTTACCTTAAGTTGAATAAAATGAATTTAAAATAAGCTGTATTATCTATATTCTTTAACTGTCTGTGTTGTTTAAAGTGATTTAATGTGATGCACTGAAAATGCCTACTGTTTATAGGGTGCATTTTGCAGTTGTTGACCGATAGGGGTTGTGGAAGAGGGGGGGGTCTCTGTAGAGTTAAGATAAGTACCATTGTGGTACCTGATGGAAATTGCCATGCTACCAGACTCCTTATCACTGTGTTATACTAGTTTTACTAGTCTCTTTGCTACTTCTACACTAGTATTATTCTAAGGTTAAAGTGATCAGAAACCAGAAGTCATATTATAATTTTGTTTATCCTCCTGGCTTGTTGTCACACTTCTGCCATCCATTCTGCCAAATAGATTTTTCATTATATTTGTTTACTTTTTTCTTGTTGTTAATTACATCTATATTCTTTCCAGTCACGAAACTACGAAGCATTACCTTTGTTCTGATTGTGGTAAACAGTTTAAAAGAAAAGATAAACTAACATTACATATGAAATTATTTCATATCATCAAATCTTCTCATGATGAAAGTAATAAGAAGTACTCTTCTAGCAAGCCCCCTGATTCTGCCGAAACTCAAAAACCTGTAAGGCTATCATGTATTTATTTATTTTTATTTAATATATTTTTACTAATCTTTACCTACTAACATGATTATATATAGTCCATTAACCAATCCTGAGAAATTTGTCTCATTTTATACTGTTTAAATATATGCCTTGAATGTTGAAGAAAAAACATAGTCTACCTACCCAAAGTGGGGAACTTAATATTATGCACCTTCAAAAATTTTAAAATCATACAATTTTTTTTTATTTTATTTGAGTTAATTAAAATTCTTTTTAATAAATTAGTGAATTATTAATGACTTTAGTTCTATAATTATTTTAATGACTAGCTAACAATTATTTTTGCATAGCAATGATATATCACCCATCACTAAGGGCATTTTCGGGCTTAAAAACTAAAACTAAATTAAAAACACTTATAACAAAACAAAGAATGAAAGTACAAAAACATAATTAATAACTTGACTAGAAAGATAAAATATCACAGTATGTCATTGCTATGCAAAAATAATTGTTAGCTAGTTATTAAAATAATTATAGAACTAAAGTCTTTAATAATTCACTAATTTATTAAAATGTGCGAGTTCTATAAACTTAAAAGTGAGACTAAGGAGAAATTACTGGGTAAAATTCTATTATAATGAAATGTAATATTGTTTTTTTAGAATCCTCCTGAAAGTGGTGATGCAACTCCTAGTAAAAACAGTTATAGTTGTCATATATGTGATATAAATTTCAAGAAGAGAGGTGTTTTAGTTAATCATATTCTTAGCAGGCATCCTGGCTTTGAGTTATCCTTGTTTCCTGATCTGAATCAGCCTATAGTTAAACCTTCTAAGGACTATTTCTGTCCTTACTGTGATAAGGTATGGATCGGGTCGTTTTTTCCAAGTGGGAAGTTGTTATATATATTTTAAAAAGAGTTACCAACTTTTAAAACTAAAGTGGTAACTTAGTTTCAAATCTGGAATTTGGCTGTGCAGTTAAACCAGTTCTTGTTAGATCACAGAAGATAAGCAGAACTAGGCTTGGTTTGTACTAGGATGGGTGACTACCCAATTTATCTCAGATTGTGGAGTAGATTAAAAAATACAGTAAGAACAAGAACTTTATTGATTTCATTACGATAGAAAAATTGCACAATAGAAAAAAGTCAGAAAATTGCATTAAAAATAAAAATAAAGAAAAGAAATATACTTATTTATGGTTTTCTTTCTTTTTAACACTCTTTGAGTGTGTAAAATGGGTTTTCTAATAGCAAGGATTTTATTTATTTTTTGAAAAGATTGAACTCAATATATTTTATATTAGAGGAAAGGGAGTTGAATAATTTAATTCCAAGAAGTTATAGATAAGTGGACCGAAGAGACTATTTAAAACTTTTATGGACTGCAATAAAGTTAATTAAAAAATTTACGGGTTTTTGTATTTTTTAAACATACGTTAAACGCTACACCAGCACACCCAAGCAATTTTTTACTCTTCTCTTTCTGCCTGCTTTTTCTTAAAGTTAATAATCACCCATATACTTTACCTCATTAAGGTCTAATTTGACAATCAATTTATAGACTCTTCTGACTTTTCTTTAATTTTGTTTTTATTTCCTGTTATGTTACTTTGTTTTAGGTTTACAAGAGTTCAACAAAAAGAAAAGCTCATATTAAGAAATGTCACCCTGGTATGAACTTTAACCTGGATGATAAGGTATAGTCCTTTTATGTATTAATAATTCTTCTATGTTTTATGATAATTAATCTATCTATAATACACACACCCACACAATATATATATATATATATATATATATATATATATATATATATATATATATATATATATATATATATATATATATTATATATCCTTTACTTCCTACTTATATTATCCTCCTTTACTTCTCAACTTTGGTGATCAATCACTTATAACACTAAACTTCACACTTTACTAAGCCAATGTTTCAAAAGCTTTATTATGCTACCATCATCAAGGCAAATAAAAAATACGGATAGTTTGTTCTTTGTTGCACTGGAAAGTTTATAGAACTTCATCTCAGGCTTGATCAAGGGGACTTTAGTTCTATAAAAAGTTTTGAATGATTTATTCAATTAATGAGATAAAATAAAAACTATTGACTTGATCAAGTCTGACATGTGTCGACATATGTCTATCAAAGACTTCAAACATTTTCAACAGCCTCCTTGCTTGAAGTCTTCAAGTTTACTAAGTCCCAGTAATTTTCTTAATCTCTGGAATTTAATATTTTCTAGAGATTTGGTTAAAATATCAGCTCTTTGATTTCACCTATCATTGTAGGCATCTTCAGAATCTATATACACTACATTAATGAACTAATAAAAAAATAAATAAATGATATCATTTTTATTTTTTAAGCTATGATTTTTCTAGTAGTAGTAGTTTGTATTGAAAAGTCTATTTAGAAAAATGAACCTTTCTCTATTGAACACAAAACATTAATGAGATAAAATAAAAACTATTGACTTGATCAAGTCTGACATGTGTCGACATATGTCTATCAAAGACTTCAAACATTTTCAACAGCCTCCTTGCTTGAAGTCTTCAAGTTTACTAAGTCCCAGTAATTTTCTTAATCTCTGGAATTTAATATTTTCTAGAGATTTGGTTAAAATATCAGCTCTTTGATTTCACCTATCATTGTAGGCATCTTCAGAATCTATATACATACTACATTAATGAACTAATAAAAAAATAAATAAATGATATCATTTTTATTTTTTAAGCTATGATTTTTCTAGTAGTAGTAGTTTGTATTGAAAAGTCTATTTAGAAAAATGAACCTTTCTCTATTGAACACAAAACATTAATGAGATAAAATAAAAACTATTGACTTGATCAAGTCTGACATGTGTCGACATATGTCTATCAAAGACTTCAAACATTTTCAACAGCCTCCTTGCTTGAAGTCTTCAAGTTTACTAAGTCCCAGTAATTTTCTTAATCTCTGGAATTTAATATTTTCTAGAGGTTTGGTTAAAATATCAGCTCTTTGATTTTCTGTCGAAACATACTGAAGTTGCAGTACTCCTTCATTAAATTTTTCTCGTACAAATTTATACCTGACGCCTATGTGCTTAGTCCGCATGTGGAAGTGTTGGTTCTTAACATACTGAATACAACTCTGGTTGTCAATCAGTAACATGGGGACATGTACGTCTTTGCTTAACTCACTGTACAATCTGTGCAACCAAATTGCTTCTTTGGCTGCCTCACTAGCTGCCATGAACTCAGCTTCAGTTGTAGATAGTGCAATTGATATCTGTTTCTTACTAAACCATGAGATTGGAGCGTTGTTGAAATATGAAACTACACCTGTTCGAGATTTTCGTGTTTCAGAACAACCAGCATAATCAGCATCTGAGTACACTTCTATCGATTTCTCTTTACTAACTTTTGAATACATAATTCCAAAATTTGCTGTTCCTTTTAAGTACTTAAGTATACGCTTTACATTTACCCAATCTGTGAAGCAACACTAACTGCATATGAAATATCAGGCCTTGTGCAGATAGCTAGGTACAATAAACTTCCTACTATGGCTCTGTATTTTGAGCGTTCTGCTGCACTTAAATCCTCTGATTCTTCTCTGCAAATATTTAACTGACCCTTAGACATAGGAACACTAACTTGTTTGCATGATTCCTGATGGTACTTAGCTACTAACCTTTCAGCATAATTCTTCTGATGAATAAATATAGACTCGTCTCCATGTTCAAATTCCATCCCCAAATAATGCTTTAGTGGCCCATGTCTAATTTTAAATGTGTCTGACAGATCTTTCAAAAACCTGCTGATATCTTCTTCATTTTCTGCAGCAACTATCCCATCATCTACATATATGCCTATCAGAAGCTTGTGCTCCGGTTTGGAACACACGAATAAGCATGGATCAGCGTCACTTTCTTTTAACCCATAGCTCAGGAGAAAATTTGTAAACTTTTTGTTCCAACATCTTGGAGCTTGCTTTAACCCGTATAAACTCTTGACTAGTTTACAAACCCGTCCTGAGCCATCGTCACAACCTTCTGGCTGATACATGTAAATTTCTTCTTCTAGATCTCCATGCAAAAATGCAGTTTCAACATCAAGCTGAGCCAAGCGTAACCTTTCTGTAGCTGCGATGGCTAAAAGTGCTCTAACGCTGTCATACCTAACGACTGGGCTGAATGTTTCGGTGTAATCTACTCCAGCAACTTGTGTGTAACCCTTGGCCACCAACCTGGCTTTAAATCTTTCTATACTGCCATCTGCATGTTTCTTAACCTTATATACCCACCGGCTATTGATCGCTTTCTTACCCTTGGGCAAATCCACTAAAGTCCATGTTTGGTTCTTTTCTAACGACGTTATCTCTAATCTCATAGCCTCCTGCCACTTAGCATTATTTGGTGAATTCATGGCATCAGAAAAATTTAAGGGCTCATCAACAACTGAACATACCATTGAAGCTTGATATATATCTGGCGGTCTTATACTCTCTCTTGGTCTACCATTTACAACCTCCCCTTCATTCAGATTTTGCACCACTTCTTCTTCGACTGAATTTTCACCTTCATCAGCCTCCTCAACATCAAACCCCAATTCCTCAGCATTTATTTCATTAGTAACTTGAACTTGGTTGTTAGACTCGTCATCATCAACCAAATCTACCCACGAAGAACTTGTCGCGATCTCCAAGGAAACGCGATTTAATTATTATTATTGTTGTCATGTTGATGTTTTCAATTTATGTAAAAGATATAGATTTTGAGAGAGTCTTGGATAGAGCACCGAACTGTTTTATTATTAACTTCAGTCCAAGACAGAACTGGTAGCAGAGACCAAAAATGTCCACGGGAGGAGCCATAAGAAGGGCTTTGGGTCCTATCAAAGCACATCTGTCAAGAATTTCATTGGAAGCTGAAGATTTTCTTAAACAAGAAGACAAAACTTTAGATGCTGGTATGTCACTTTATTCTAGGTTAAAAACCATATTTGATAGGTTTGAGACCAATAAATCTAAACTTATGGAGCTATCTGAAATAGATCCGGATGAGGCTAAAAACTTTGAAGAAAAGGCAGAAGAGTATGAGCTTATACTACTGGACGCCGCCGACGTCTCAGCGAGATTAGACGTGTTTATTACTCTGATGTCTAATAAACCTCATCTAGCAACTCCTAGCTCTATAGATAATGCTAAATCTAATCTTGATGAAGCCAATCTAGATGTTAAAACTGATGAAGGTCTAACTGAGACCAAACTAAATGGTAAGTCTATAACTCCTGTTACGAATCATATCGCTTCCGAGGTTCCAACTCAGACAAAACCTAATTTTTTTTCAACTAAGTTACCTAAATTATCTTTACCCTTTTTAGTGGTTCAATACTAGAATGGGAATCTTTTTGGGGATCGTTTAAAGTAGCCGTGCATGACGAAAATTATGATAACGTGACTAAATTAAATTATTTATTAAGCCTTTTGAAAGGGGAGGCAAGACGTTGCGTAGAAGGGTACAAAATTTGTTCAAATAGTTACGATACGGTTGTGGATGTATTAACTGATAGGTACGGCGATAGATCTGTAAATATTCATGCCCATTACAGTGCTCTACGAAATATTCAACAATCGGATAACTCTACTAAATCTTTAAGGAAAACTGTTGACGAAATAGAATTACACTTGAGAACTTTATCAGCTTTGGGGGAAGATACTAATGGCAATCTTTTCGTTTCCCTTATTTTTAGTAAATTACCATCTGAAATTTTAGTTAAACTTAATGAAAATAAAGTATCTACGACTAAAGAGCTCAGAAAATCTTTATTGGATATTGTTAAGGCTAGGGAAAAGGCAGATTATTTTAAAAATAACGATGATCTTTTTAATAACCCTTTTTGCGAAATACAATTTGACAGTTATAAAAGTAAACAAACACCTCATGTGACAATTGAAACTCTTGCAGCCCCTGAAACGTCAAATAAAACTAAAAGTAGAAATAGATTTCAAAATAATAATTCAAATGTTTCGGTTGGTATCGCTAAAAAATGTTTATTTTGTCAAGCGCAACACTGGAGCGACGAGTGTCAAAAATTCAAAACTTTAAAAGAAAGAAAAGAAAAAATACGCGGGCGATGTTTTATTTGTTTACAAAAACATTTAATAAAAAATTGTCAAAATTTTAAGCCATGCGCACATTGTCAAATAAGGCATAATCATCACAGAAGTTTATGTCCTTCCAAATTTGGTGAAACTCATTTAGCTGTCGCTGAAAATAATGCAATTCCTGATCCTGAAATATCGGCCTTATCTTTAGGTGAAAAGGTTATAATGCAGACGGCAACTGTATTTGTTAGAGGTCCTAAGGGAAGCTATTTATCTCGTATATTGCTCGATGGAGGAGCACAACGATCTTACGTAAATGTTGATCTTGCTCGACGTATTGGTGCGCCTCGCATAGAAACGCAAAATTTATCTGTTTTTACGTTTGGAAAGTCAACTCCAACTGTGTCATTGAAAGTTTTCTTACCGAAGTAGAATTTTGTTTTGACAATAATACAACTTTAAATATTCATGCGAATATTGTTCCAGTATTAGCTGGTAAATTTAAAACTAACACTTTTAATCCTAAAGACTTAGACCCAAAGTTTTCTAACTTTAAATTAGCAGATAAAAATCCTGATTTGCCGATAGATATAATTTTGGGTAACGACTATTACTGGGATGTGGTTACCGGAGAAAAAATTGAAGTTGATAAAGGTCTTTATGACTAATAGTTTGTTTGGATGGATACTAACTGGTCGAAACTCGTTTGTAGTTCCTTCGGAAAATAATTTTGTCAGCTGTTTAACTTTGAATAATGAAATTTTACCGTCTTTATGTCTAAAGGATTTATACGCTCTCGAAAACATTGGTATTACTGATTCGCCTTTTAAGGACGAAGAAGAAACAGCCGTAAAAACGTTTTATAATACTACTAAGATATTGAATAATAGATATGAAGTTAGATTACCTTGGATTACTTTCCCGCCTGATCTACCCAATAATTACTACTTAGCTTTTGGTCGCCTAAAAACTTTACTTCGAAAATATAAAAGTGATTTAACTTTCTTGAGTACGTACGATTCAATAATAGATGAACAGCTCAAGCTTGGAGTTATTGAAAAAGTAGAGAAACACACCAGTGAATCACATTATTTAGCTCACCATCCTGTTTTTAAAAATAATAAGAGCGTTCGGATTGTATATGATGCCTCTGCCAGGCAAAGTAAATCCGATTATAGTTTAAACGATTGTTTATATAGTAGTCCTCTTCTCTTAGAGAATCTTATAGGTTTATTATTAAGATTCAGAACTTACCCAACAGCGATTGTAGCTGATGTGGAAAAAGCTTTTTTACAACTCTCGCTTTTTGAGAACGACAGGAATTATGTAAGATTTTTATGGATTTCAGATGTGCAAAACATTAATTTAGAAAACTTAGAGGAATGCATACAAATTTTTAGATTTGCCAGAGTACCTTTTGGTGTTGTTTCGAGTCCGTTTCTACTGAATATGTCTATTTTAACGCAGATAAAAGATAGTAATAATCCATGGAAGGAAATACTCATGAAATCTTTCTATTCGGACAACATGGTTGTTGGATTACAGAGCGATAAGGAACTTAATAACTTTTATTTATCAACTAAAAATGATTTTAAATCTGCATCTATGAACTTACGACAATGGTCATCAAACTCACCGATTTTAAAAGAAGTTGTGCCTGTAATAGATTGTGTTGCAAAAACTAAGGTAGATGTTTTAGGACTTACTTGGGACACAGTAAATGATAATCTTGGGTTTAAAGATAATATCCAATCAGTATCTTCGTCAGTATCTAAAAGATCTGTATTGAAACTTGTTGCCTCTATATTTGACCCTCTAGGTCTAATGATACCAGTAGTTTTGAAAGCAAAACTATTTTTAAGAACACTATGGGTGAATCAAAAGAACTGGGACGAAACTCTTTCCGATACTACCATTTGGCAAGATATAGTAGATCAACTTTTAAAAATTAAATACTTGTTTTTTCCTAGATTAGTAACTTTAGCACATGCTAAATATGAAATTCATTGTTTTTGCGATGCTTCAGCGGAAGCATATGCTTGTTGCGTTTATATATTGTCAAAAACTTCGACGGGTTTAACTTGTAACTTGATATATGCTAGGAATATACTAGCTCCTATAGGCAAAAAGAAGATAAGCATACCTACTATGGAACTATTAGCAGTTACTATAGGAGTACGCACATCAAACTTTATCTTATCTCATATAAACTTGACAATTGATCACACTTTTATATGGACTGATTCAGAATGTACTTTGCATTGGATTAAATCAGAAAAAGTTCACCCGGTATTTATTAGAAATCGATTAAAAGAAATTAAAAATAAAGCAAAAAATTGTATTTTTCGTTACACATCTACTGATCAAAACCCGGCTGATTTAGCTACTAAACCAATTCTTAATGTCACTACAATAATGAACTCAAATCTTTGGTGGCATGGACCAGATTTTTTATTAAAACCCACAGAACTTTGGCCTAAAGTTAAAGAATTTAAAGTTGACCTTACTTTGGAAAATGAAAACTTAACTGATATTCCGACTTTGGCTACAGGTGAACAAAATTTTGATAAATTAGAAGTCCCGCTTCAAATAAACTTTAAAAAATATTCAGATTTAAAATTTTTGATAAGAGTCACTGCTCTTTGCATTCGAGCAGTTGATAAATTTCTTCACAAAAAATTAGAACTTTGGTTAGTCCCTGATGACTACAAAAGAGCGAAAACAATGTGGGAAGTTTATGTACAATCACAATATATAGAACTGAAAACTAACAATTTAAAATCTCAACTAAATTTGTATTACGATAACGAAGGCATCATTCGATGTGGAGGACGATTAACTAACATTAACTCTCCCTATGACACAAAACATCCTAAATTATTACCTAAAAAATTGGTTTACTGAGTTAGTAATTCGTGATGCTCATCAATCTAGTTACCATTCGGGTGTCAATCATACGTTAGCCGTAGTTAGAAAACAATACTGGGTTATAAGTGGCAGATCAGAAGTACGTAGGGTTATAAAATCTTGTATTAAATGTAAGAAACTTAATAGTGGTCCGTATAGGTTACCTCCTATGCCGCCTTTCCCTAATGAAAGAGTAACTAAATCGTGTCCTTTCTCGGTTTGTGGAGTCGATTACTTTGGTCCCTTATAAGGGGAACAGAAGGTTTATGGCGTGATTTTTACTTGTCTTACTGTTAGGGCGATACATTTAGAACTGGCTACAGATTTATCTGCCAATGAATTTTCACTCGTCCTTAGAAGGTTTACCGCACGTCGAGGAAATCCTAATATAATTATTTCTGATAACGCGACTCAATTCAAAGCTATAAGTTCTGTTATTTCACGAACTAGTGGGCAAGTTAAGTGGAAATTTATCCCGGAGTTAGCCCCTTGGGCGGGAGGGTTTTATGAACGCTTAATTTCTAATATTAAAAATTGTCTGAGAAGGACAGTAGGTTGCGTTAAACTTTCTTTCAGTGAGTTAGAGACTGTCCTTACAGAAGTTGAAAATGTTGTCAACTCTCGTCCTCTAACCTATATTGGAGACATTGACAGCGAACAGGCGCTTACACCAGCCCATTTTTTAATTCCTAACCTTCAAGATAGAGAAGTTGATATAGAAGATAAAGAGCTACCTACTTTGTGTCAAGGAAATGTACGCGATATCTGGCTTCGACATCAAGCTTTGTTAGACAGTTTTTGGAAAACATGGTCTGACGTCTATCTGCCAAGCTTGCGGGAAAGATATCAATTTTATGTCAAACAAGGATGAATTTGGTCTGGGAATCCCAAACTTGGAGATGTCGTGCAAGTCAAGGATTCAAACCCGAGAAGCCGCTGGAAGCTCGGAAGAATCGTGGAAATTCTTCAAGCCCGCGATGGTGCCGTGAGAACGGCAAAAGTGAAGCTATCTAATAGAACAGTTCTCCACCGATCTATTGCTCACCTTTATCCTTTGGAGCTACAAGCAACTCAAGAGGAGTTACAGTCATTAGAGAAAACTGTTGAAACTCAAATTCATCTTCAGTGAGACCTCAACGCAGAGCAGCAGCTGAGGCTAAAGGCAAAATTAAGGCCTGGGCTGATCAAGTAGCAGCCTTTAAAATCATTGAAGCTTACCCAGCTTAATTCCCTGCCCTCGGAGTGTCGCGATCTCCAAGGAAACGCGATTTAATTATTATTATTGTTGTCATGTTGATGTTTTCAATTTATGTAAAAGATATAGATTTTGAGAGAGTCTTGGATAGAGCACCGAACTGTTTTATTATTAACTTTAGTCCAAGACAGAACTTTTCTGTTTCTTATTACCTTCATTTTGCTTTCTAGAACCTTCTGCATCTAAAGCATCTTTAGAGTCAAGCCTCCTAGAACATATACCATCATTCTCATTAAACACAACATTAGTTGACAACATTATTTCATTACTTGAACTTATATATACTCTATAACCATCATACCCAGAATAACCAACTAATATACCTTTTGAAGATTTTGCATCGAATTTCTTTCTTCTTTGGTTAGGAACATGAACGTAGCTAGCCACACCAAATTTTCGTAAATGTTTAATCGATGGTTTCTTATTACACCACAACTCAAACGGAGACTTCCCCTCTTCACTACTTTTGCCAGTCAAATTTAATACGTATGCTGCTGTAGACACCGCTTCACCCCATAGCCCTTTTGGTAGATCAACAGATTTCAACATCATTCTCGCCATATCAACTAGTATTCTGTTTTCTCTTTCTGCGACTCCATTCTGTTCATGAGTATATGGCATAATAATTCTTAGATTGATGTCATTATCGTCTAAAAATTTTCTTACATGTTGATTATTAAATTCACGTCCTCTATCTGTCACAATTTCGCGTATATTAACTCCATTTCGTTCAGCTTTTCTAACGTAATTACAAATTTTATTAAATGTTTCAGCTTTGTTCTTTAACAGATATACTTGACGAAACTTTGAGAAATCGTCTTTCAACACTAAGAAATATTTATTTCCTCCCATTGTAGGTTGCTCAGGTTCACAAAGATCTGCATGAACTATTTCTCCCACAGACTGAGCTCTAACTAGCTTAGAATTAAATGAACGTCTAGTAAGCTTACCATGAACACACGTTTCACAAAAAAAATCTTCTTTAATAAACTGTATATTTCGTTTTGTTAAAAACTGTGCAACATAATGTTTCCCCTGGTGGCACAATATTTCGTGCCAATCTCTCCAACTTTTAAACCCATTACTTTTCTGGACTAAACAAGATTTTGATTTCTTAGGATCTATGGGCCAAACTTGCAATTCGAAATGCCCATCTTTAGCGAATCCTTCCATAAGTTCTTCTCCGTCACCTTCACTATAAAATATTGCTTTCATATTCTTTGAGTCACCTATATGACTAATTCCACGAGTCATTGATTTAACTGCAGAAAAACAGTTTCTAATCAATCCTGGACGTACAAAACTTCACCAAATGTTATTGTTTTTATGGATCCATTAACCTTCGACTTTAATTTAATGTTTCCTCGGCCAAATGCTTTCAGCTTGCTGCTTCCATCTCCTACAGTAATTGATATAGGCTTGTCAAAACTTTTGTAATTAGTAAAATATTTATCACTATTGGTCATATGATCTATGGATCCATCATCCTTTATCCATATATTTTCTTTATAAATTTCACTTGACGAACTTAATGAGGCATTTATTGAAATTAACACTTTTGATTTACACTTATTTACATTTTCAACAGGTTCTTGACAATCTTTGGCCATATGCCCAGCAAACTTATTACACTTGTAGCACTTGTAACGAAACTTATAACCACAATTTTCATTCACTTTATTCCTCGAAAAATTTCCATATCTATTGTTTATTTTTCTGTCATTAGAATTTGAAACTTGATTAACCAAAACTGATGACTCATTGTTTTCGAATATTTTAGCTCTGCACTCCCTTAATTCTAATCTGTTAATAAGCTCTTCAATAGTGCGATCAGTCTTGGGTGTCCCATCCCATGTCGTCACAAATTCTTTATATTCTTCGGGTAACTCAGACAAAATTTTATTAATTAATAATATTTCAGGAAGCCTTAGGTTTTGTTCACTTTCAAATTCTCTTTGTAACTCCGCCCATAATGTACGAATCCTTGCTACAAATGTTAATAAATTTTCAACTGGTAACAAACGTGCTCTATAAAATTCTTGATTTAATTTGCAAAACATGACATCACTTTTCTTTTCGAAATTATTACAAAGTTCCTTCCAAATTGATTCTGCACTGTCGGATACAGCATGTCTGAACAATGGGCCTTACTTCTTGGGATAAGGAAGATCTTTATGTATAAGAATTCGCTACATCTATCAGACGCTCAATAACCTATCTACATAATAAAACTTATCACTTGTTCGGATGTCTCTTCAGATATCTTGTATGCAGCCAACATCACAGCAATCGTAAGCATCTATGGATGCTTCATGTGCTTTACTCTATGAAGTTATAAGACACGTTCAGCTATTACTCAAGACATTATTACTCTTATAGTCATGAAAGATTATGTACCTTATAGATGATACACAGTTGCTCTACGTGGTACCATACAACTATAATCTTATACTCAATTCGATGCAACAAATACACTCATGTAGAGACCGATTGTAATAACTGAATTTATAATCGTGCCGACCATGTCTCTATAGGACGCTAGAAGATTACACAAAAACGTGAGTGAGGTATTGGTTGGCTGGCATGTATATACTAGCTTCAACCAGTGCTCATGGTCGCCATGCACAACAAAAACCACCTGTAGCTACACATGGTCCCTCACTATGCATACGTTGGCAACTGCAAGCGCTCACATCGCTAGAGACGCCACACTGTGTGCTCAGCGTCTTCCAGACACCTCTCTCTACCATTACTAAGGTGTACATATGAGATTCTTCGGTTGCTGAATCACTATTAATTTGATGTTCCATGATTCACACTAATATTTATATACTATTCCTGCCACAAATGAATTCTTGTCTAATATAAAAACTCAGGATTAAGCGTACTCAGAAATTATTTGCAGCAAAACACACGAGAGTTTAATAAATGAGCCCTTCTGTAATGTCAAATCAGTAATATAAGCACAATATTCTAAACACGGAGTGTGAGTGTTATTCATTTCATTATTGTAGGCAATTCCTTTGGTTCTTCCGTCGATGTGAGAGCGTAGAGGGCAAACACAATCCTACACAGTAACATACTACATTAATAATAGACGGCGACATCATACCGTTCCACATACATCAATTGTCCATGTTAACTATTTTACCGCTTTTGCGTCAAATGGACAACACTCCGTTTACAGTGCACAAACACAGCTCAACATCATAGGTAGTTTGTTAATTAGTAAGAAGCTGAAAAATATACCCCAGACGATAACTTAATATTATATCCAATATATTCTATATAATAGTGTTGGCGGAGTCACCTCAGCCGCACCCTCACAGGCCCACTCTTTTTACGTACGTGTGGCTACTGCTTGGTGAGCACGATGGACCACACTAACCAGAATAACGCGCCAAGATAAGATTTGTTTATATCTTTCAATAATTAGTCCATTGTCACTTATGTCGATTTTCTGGCGATCAACGCTAGAGATTTTTATGGCGGGGATTATTAGCATATGCGAGGACGCACCATTATGGTAAATGGAGGTGGGGCGGAGACCTAAAGAGATAACCTAGAAAGATGTTTTTAATTCGGGAGTGAACTCCTCAGCGACTCAAGACTATCACTTTATATCTGACATTGATGTTCACTACATACAACTCGTTTTTTCCTTGACACACAAACTCACCGTATTTGTACCAACTATGTGAGAAAAATTACACAAAGTTACATAATTGAGAGAGCTCATATTTAATAATATTATATTTCTAAATTATATATAGGTGAGAGAGGAGGAGGCGAGTCGCTCGTCATCCCTTCTGATCTTCTCTTATGGGATCCCCATCGATCTTTAGAGTAATTCATTTTTTTTTTTGACACCAACACACCCATCCGTAATGCATCAGTGTCTCACATCAATCGTATATATGTTTTGGAAGCCTCCCCCCCACCATGTCAGGACGCAATTGGCGTTAGAGAGGGGACGATTTACCTCACACCATACATGGTCCTGAGGGGCACGGCTCGCCGACAGTACATGTTATAGATTTTCCAGTTACAACTATCTGTCCCTCACCCGCCCATCTAAGACACTCTGTTTTGATAGCCCAAATCAATCCCACTATAACTTGCATCATTATACGGTGTGGTCATCTCCACATCAACTCACCAGCATTTGCGTAAATCCTAATGGGGTTAGACTCAATATATTGTACGCCTACTACTCTGTTACTCAGCCCGCAGCACCTGTCTTAGATCTTAGCCCCAAACTCGCTCTGGTGTGGTGAGGTGGAACCCAACTCCTGAGAGAGTGGGGGCCGAAATACACACACATCTGACAAGGGAACATCATACCCACTAAACTCTACTTCGGTACTAAGAGATCAGACCCAGAGCGCACATTTTTTCCCTTAGGGGGATGTTCCCCCCACATACCACACATGGTCCTATAAGAATGAGAGCATACGGACCTCTTAGGCAGGTGATAGCGACATTTTCCGTCTCCTCATGTCTACGATCCGTCGCTCCTCCATTAGAGCATTTCTGTTCTGTGCCATGTCGTACCGTGGCTCCGTCTTTTTTCTTGCCGAGAGCCACATTATTATTTCTTACACATCAGGTAACATCGTTATATCAGTGCATCACGATGAACGCAGACACGAGGGTACCACGCAGTCACCACCAGACCAAAATCTTGTTGATGTGCGGTCCACGAGGGCGGCCAATTGTCCACCTGAGGGACGCGCTAGACTACCACACGAGTCTACGCAAGGGAACTAGCGCCTCTAAAGCTACCTAAACTATGCGCCTAGAGCCATCAGACGAGAGACGGACACAGTATACTCCGGTCTTCTAGGAGGTGCGATGTCCCTTTTTCTGCGGCCACATCCCACCCTTGGTCCGTAATCCTGCACGACTACTGTGAGCCTGCAGAGTGAGGCGAAACTACTACGCATATATCCTGTTGTGTCCCCCTCCTATTATAACGCATACCTGGATTTCTTTTACTTGAGAGCACCACAGCGCATTACCCACTGTACTATCATCCTTGGCTCCGCGCTTATAATATGTTGCGTGGCCTATACCCGATGCACTCATTGACTAGTGTCTTCTTTCTACCTCTCAAGCGACCTTATTCGCTGAAAAAGTATGTTAACCTCTTAGACATGCCTGCTATCTGCTTCCTCATTGATTTGTATTGATAATACTCAATCATTGTTTTTGACATTGATTCATTCTCATTTTGTCTATTTAGCTTCTATACACAATATTAGTCCACTAGCGCGTTAGCAGAGGTATCCATACGATGCATTAGCACCAGAGATAGCATAACTCGTACCTTATAACATGTTATGTAATATCACATGTCTACGTTACGCTCAGTACTTACATATTTCATATTGCTAGTGGAACTATAATCATAATACGTTGCACTTGCTGTAACCTCACGTATATGAATATTCTTCCTACCGTGGTACATATTCCCACTAGAACTATATCAAAGATGTATTTCTTCCGCAAAGCATCATAAATCCATGAGAAAAATGGGAGCTGTTTATATCAACTCTCCACTTCACGAACTGGCTGACCATATTCCTACATAATCTTAACACTCATTATCCCTCAATAATACTTACATCACCTAGCTTCCGATAATGTCCGTCTTGTTTACGCCGCAATGGAAAAGAGAAAAACCTCACGAGATGACTGTCGCGAGATGCGATTCAGTGTCTTCTTGGTCTGCTAGTCATAGTCACGCTATGACTAAGCTCTCTTACGCTTCATGGGGTATACTGCTTTTTTTCAACTTACGTGTCTTATAGCACTTATGGTTGCATTGTACTCTGCACACCTGTCTGCTTCTTTAGGTGGCTTTATGGGGACCAGTATTGTGGTTGGTCCGGACTCATCTTCGGGACGTAGCACACCGATTCGTGCATCTGGTCTGGACCGTGACGACAGTTTCTGTGCCGTCTGTACTCCCTCATATAAGTCTCCCCCTTGAGACAGCGACCTCGTATCCCCCACTCCCTCTCACACTCCTACTGTAGCATCCCTCTAATAAAGTCGGACCCTTTTTTCACAATTTATGCATTTACTAATTCAATCGGCATGAAGTGAATTCCATTAATATATATAAATTTAAAAATTATATTACGACTGTACAATACTTACAGATAGAACCATAATTCACAACAGGCCTGATATAATGATTGTAGATAAAATGGAACAACAAATTCATAGATGTCGCTGTGCCACTCACCCATAACCTTAATGAAACTAAATAAATAAATAATCCATTTATTATAGTGAATAATATAACTACATCTAAAAATTCCTTATAAAAATTACTTTTTTTTATAAACACTACAAATCGGGACTATCCCGTGGTTACCCTTTTCAGAGGGAAGGCTTTAGTTGCCAAATGGAAGAAAATTTTAATGAAACTACCCAAGAAAAAATATCTAAATACACAGATTTGGCCGCGGAAATCATTAGAATTTGGAAAATAAAATCTGCTACAGTCATTCCTATAGTATTATCAGCAAATGGAATAATTCATAAAGATTTTAAAATCAGCAATAGAAAAAATAGATATACCGTTTCTCTCATTAAGCTCATCCAAAAATCAGTTATTCTACAAACCTGCTTAATTGTACGAAAGACCTTGAATATGACTTAATAGTATACAACATAGACATGACTCAACAAATCTTTTGTGAGACCACAATTAGCTCTTTCATGAGAAGGTTACTTGGTAAAAAACATGTCCCTTACTCTTAAAACTAGCCTAGGCTAAGAATTAAAAGAACCTCGTAATAATAATAGGTGAATTGTTAACTGCTGGAAATAAAACTGATCTTTCCTGTCTGAAGTCCAGCGAAACATAGCTGAAGTACGTGGCTAAGATATACTATTTCATAAGTAGAAGTTTTTATATTCTGAGGACCAGTAAAGCAATTCTTAAGTGGTCAGGATGAGAGTAGTAAATCCAATTGTGCAAGACAATGTTTTAAGGTACTCAGGTACCTAATTTTTTTAACATTACTTGGTCTGTTCAAAGAATTATGTTAACTACACATATATACTTAAGTATATTTTATTTTTTATTTTAGGTGCTTAATCTGGATCAGTATACACACACAGTGGGTTCTATTAGTGCAAAACCAGCTTGCTGCAAATGGTGTTCTAAGCAGTACTCATCAAATGCTAAGCTGTTGCAGCATCAGAGGAAATCCCATTTGAACCTGCTTCCTAAACCTCTCAGAATTCCTGGCTATTATAACCCTGCTGAATTTAGGAAAAATCCACAGGTATAACACATTGAGGTACTTTTATAGTAAAGGGACCTCCACTAATCATACCTTAAATTCTATCTTAACAACTGAGATGAGAGAATTTAAGGTAAAATACTTATATGGTGTCCAGTGGATCTCATTGATTAATAAATGTTAAGACTTTTGGATTATCTATGTCTTGCTACCTTTAACAATCTTCAGAGAAAAATTTTACTTAAAACTCACTAAAATCCTGTGCGGGATAGCATACTTCCAGCTAATTTAAATTTAATTACTATTGTCCCCACCAAAATTCCACATTCTGTTCTGTTTGGGATTGGATATTTCCAGCCTATTTAAATTTAATTACTATTGTCACCACCAAACCCCCTTATTTCATATTCTTTTCCTATGGGGATTAGATATTTTCTGCTTATTTACATTTAATTAATATTGCCCCCCTTAAGGACTTCTGTAAAAGTGTTCAAATGGATAATACAAAAAAATCGTATAGATATTATATTACTAGAAAGGCCCTATTTCTTGGATTTTAAACATAATTTTAAAACATCTAAAAAGTAACCTGATACACCTTGATTGTTAATATATTGGAATATAAAGTTCAAAATTATGGCAGATTTTGCTATAGAAGATTCACAGTACAAAACAAAATACCAATAATGTTTGAATACTCAGCAATGATTGATTTATTATAACCTCAACACCTGCTAGAAGAAGGATACTATGGGGTTACACAGCCTCTAAGAAGCCCGAATAGATGTTTCAAGCCTCTCAATGTATTTAGACAGGGTATGGCCTCTCTAGTGATATATATCTCTGTGACAAACACAAATGGTTAGATATTTGATTTGTGTCTTCATAAGCTTCCCTTTTCTCCGGCCATCTTCTTGTGAAATATTTATTATTTATTCAATAAACTACTGTTAAAGTGAGTACATTCATGTTAATATACTTAAAAGTTTTACATATCTTAATTAATTAATATGTTTACTTTTTAAAAATTAGTTAAAACTTATTACAGATATTATAAAATGTGAGTCTTATAAAATTTATGTCTATTATGTGAATATCAGAAATTAAATAATAATGAAATAAACTAGTAAAAAGTAATGATAATTCAAACTTTATTAAACTTATGGGTTTATAATTAATAATTTTTCTATTTATGTCTATTGTGTGGATAACTTTAAGTGCATTATTTTGATGCCTTTATTAGTATTTTAGTTTCTAAATTGTCATTATTTTTAAACATTGATCTTGAGTTTTATAATGAAAGTTTTTAATTATGTGTTAGGGTAAAAAAGGAATAGATGATGCTGATAGTCCGGATGAAGTCGAAAAGCCTAACCAACAGGATAAAAACAATTCCCTTCAGCAAACTACTCATGGTAAGGTCTTGTCTAATTCAGATTACATTTTTAAAAAAATTGTAAGCACCACCGCATCATGCAAAAACAACCATGAGGAAAAAAGTGTTGTAAAGGTTGTTACAACCCTTTACAACTAGGGACCATTTATATGAGGGCCTACTTTATCGATTTTTTGCATGCTCATAGAACCTTATATATTTTCCATGTCTTAAACCCAACTTAAATATAAAGAATAGGGCTTAAGCCATTAAAGAACAAGGGTTTAGTTTAATACATTTATTAACTGGATTATTTAATCATTACAATGAAAGTAAGATTGGTCATTGGACCAATGACCAGCTTAGTAAGCTGTAATTTTTTGTGTGTTTTCAATGAAAATGTAGAATTATTTTTTACTATTATATGATATTTTATGCAACTTATTTATGATAATGGTTATTGTTTATTTTAATTCAAGTGGTGGAAGTAACGGGGAGCTATCTGGCAGATGGAGGCATAATAGTAGATGGCCCTACTTTGAAGAAAGCTCTCAAACTTGTGAGTATTTTTTTTTTTTGAGTTTTGTGAGATGAAATTTTAATTTTTACAATGTTGAAAAGATGTATGGGGATCTCTTATTGTAAGTTATTAATTAAAGTTAGAAAAAATAAGTTGTGAATAAATTTAAAATACTCAATTTGCTAAACTCTCTGTATAGTTTTACCTTGCAAAGTTTGTGTTTTTTTATTTATTTTCAGCCTTCCTCCTAACTTTAGGAGGAAGTCTGAATTATTCATATTAATTCAAATTATGATAATTTGGAATTATTTTATCACCATTGTTGATGGGATGAGTTAATTAATAAAAAAATAATTAGCTTTTGTTTTTTATCTGTGTTGGCTCTTGCAGACAAATTCCAGATTGATTCATCAAAAGTTAGTCCACAGAATGCATAAGAAACCTTGTTTGACACTCCTGCAAACTCCTTTTACAATATAAACCTATTGAAAATACCATGAAAAATATTGTCTTTCGGCAATCCTGCAAAAAGAAAAAAAAATACCCAAACCAATAAATGTAAAATTGTCCTTAACCAAAACAAAGCCTCTCATTAAAAATAATTATAAATGAGGCAGAAATCAGGGAGAATAGAAGAAGAGTCTTAAGTACGGATAAAACTGCATTGATAAGATTTTAGGGAGGAAGTACCGCTAGCGCTAGATGACCACCTTTGGAACTAATACCCCGCCACCCTGCAGCTCCTACCCCCACTACTCTGTATTATTTTCTAGCTTTGTTCCACTTACTGTACTTTCACTAAGTACCTGATATCTCTGCTTGAAATATCTTACAAGTTTGCAGCAAATAAAATGTAATTGTTTTTAAAATGATTATTAAATAGATTGGATGAATTAAAAAAACCCTGAAACAATTTTTTATAAAAACAATTTATTGCAATAAATCAGATTACAGAATATTTCATACAATAAATACTTCTTAATAATACTTATAATTAGTCCATAAGATTAATTTATACATTCCATGTTTTTGTTTTTTTTATATTAAAAAGCATATTGCAAAGAATTAGTTTAATAAAAAAATAAATACAACCAACAAAAATGTGCATGAAAAATCATCAAATTTATAATTACAACTCTTTCTATTGTAATTATTGTTGATCGCTCTTTTGTTTTCCCCCCATTGGGATTGCCAACCTTACAAATATCTATTTGAATCACCATGATGTTTTATAAAAAAAACTCACTAAAATTAAAAACAATTAACATATTGTCAACCACAATGGTATAAAAAATTATAACTGACCTGTTTCGACTTTACGTCATCATCAGAGCTCAAATCAGTCACATTAGGATTCTTATTGTTTCCTCCTTTATTCCTTATTTTAGCTAACGGATTTCGAGGATATCCTGGTTTTACCTCCTTGTCATTAAGTATTTTCCAGTATCTTATCTAAAAGTAATCGCCTTATGCCATTTAATGATTGCATAATTCCAGAAAAACAGGGAGGTGAAGAGAGCTTAGGGTTATCTAGGATTGCCTTTGAAAAAATGTCTTTTCCTAATTCAATTTGTTCCATGGCCTCTTTGCTCCACACTTCTTATCAAAGCGGCCTATTGTATGGATTTGCGCATAATCGGTAGTGGCTATTAAGAGAGTCAAAGAGAAAATTAACATCCTCTAAAAATTGGGCAGTAAAAATTGCTGTTTCAGACTTGAAAACGTTGCTCACTGTAGCCGTCCTTATGGCTGCAGCGACTGAAAAACTAAAAACCTGGACAGCAAGCTTCACACGCATTTTATCAAAAGAATTAGGGTTTACATGGCTATCAGTAAATTTCATCAGTGCTCTTGTTATTCCCTGACATCTTGAAATGATGCTCTTTGATTATCAATAAGAATGTCATAGTTTAAGCAATTATTTTTTATAGATTTGATCAAGTGTGGGATGTCTGAATTATGAAGACTTATTTATTTCTAATAAGTTTTTCTAATGGAAATTATTTCTAATGGATTTTATAAGGTGTGGGATGTCATAAATTGCCATGACTTCCTTGTTTTAACAGTAAAATAAGGATTTTAAACGCCTACTCTCAAAAAACCTCTGTTGTTATGCCCTTCATCATTCACCATGGCTTTAATTGAAAATCCACAAGCTACCAATTTCTTTATTGCCTCGTGAATTAAAGTTGTCAGCAAGTCTGGTTTCATTGCTTGGTGAGTTGCATGGTATACGACTGGAAGTTTCCGGTCGCTTGAAGCGTAGATATGGTTTTCATAGAGCATAGAGCCCCCTCAATAGTAAAACAGTAGCCTCAGTCACTATCTCCTGCTTACAACCTATTTCACCTTCATCATAAAACATCTTCAATCATATCAGCATCCGGCATGTCCCTCAATTCTGTATTTATGGCTAACTCATCAAAAACAAGCACACCTGCTCTTTCAAATGAAGACATAGATTTAGACTTTCATTTTAAATATTCTAGCATGCCATGATCCCATCCAGTAGTAAAAGATCCCATGGATTCTTTTATCTACCTTTTGATAGTTGAGGTCCCTTGTAAGTGAAATTGAGTTGACAAACTATTCTACAACTTTGGGCCTTGAACAAACCATGAAATTGCCATTCTTCTTTCCTCCTTTTCCAAGGTTTGCGGGCTTTGTGTTCAGCTTGAGCTAAAAGAAAGGTTTTAGCTGTTTCTGACTTGGGGTTAATTTTTAGGGAGAGAGTAGGGCCATACATATTGTTCCTCTGAAGTGGCAGGCGATCATCATTAAAGAGGCGACTTTTGGAAGCAGGGCTAGGAGACTGGCTAGGGTGGGCAACTATATCTGTCTGGGGAGATTCTGTGTGAGGTGTAACAACAGAGTTGGGATGCCTCCGATTGGCTTTTGAAGGAGTTAAATAAAATAATTCCTGATTAGGTGGTAAATCTATTATGCTGTTGTTTCCTGCATCGCTAATTGTTCCATAAGTTTTGTAGTTTCTTCCATGTTTAATTCAGGCGATTCAGTGGAACTGCAAGGAATAGGAAGTGCACCCTTCTTTAATCTCCCTGCTTGACTGGCAAATTCTTTTTGAAAATGGTCTTGGCATATATTCCAATATTTTGTTTTAGAGGGAGATAACTCATTGGACCTAAACAGAAATATTACGAAATTATAAAACACATAATCAATCAGCAGGAGGTGAATAAATAACACTACACATTAAAAAAGGCCTTTGGCCACTTAGCCACTTAGTTGCATCGTTGTTGTAGACCTATTACAGTTAGTTCCCTGAGTAGCAGGTTATAAATGTCCCTCTGCAAAAATTGAAGTAGATCGTTTACTTAAAACGATAAGTCGCATGATTAATCAGAAAAGAAAAGTTCGTTTATGGAAAAGTTCCCAAAACATACAACTAATTTGTTTACTTTTTATGCGAGCAAAATATCAACGTCAAGTTTGATAACAACTTTGTTAATAAGTTGTTGTTGTCATACACAAATTATAATTGTAGTAGATGCTAATAACTACAACTTCAACTATTAACAATTGCTCACAAATATCAAGAGTACTATTACTCTCGTCTCGGGTTTCGAAGCCTGTTTTAGATGGAGCTCTTCAGATACTACTATGTTTACATTAGGGAGGAACATAAATTGCCTTATTATCGTCTAAGAAGGGCAAATATAGCATTATGTAACACTTATTAGATCAAACACTCACCTGCATTTTGTAACCAAACTTGTCTCACACTTTCAGTAACTTGGTAAGTGAAAGTAGCTCAGCCGACATGCATTTCTCTTCAAATTATTGCAATTGATGTAGTCACATCTTCCCTCTACACCTTGCTTTTCAGTAGACATTGAATAGCTCTGTGAAAGAATTAATATGCTAAATAAGTTATTTCAGAACGTTAATTAACAACAAAACTGAGTAATTAATGACTCTAAATAAGTAGTGCTAGTATCCTATTAGAGTCTAATAAGTCTAAGCCTAAAAAACTTTCCTATATGAGTCTATGACTCAAAAAATTGTTTGGCTTACTACGAAACATTATTGTCTTTAAAAAATAAAAAATTAGGTCCTAAATCCAATGGTCTTGATTCAAAAAGATATGAAAATCTTGTAATGATTCAAATAATTATATTGGAATTCAATCTGAAATGGTATCTCCCATTTTGAGAGTTTCGTTAATGAATAAATCAATTTATTCTTTATTGTATCAATTTGACTCGTACAGTAAATGTCACTCCCTTCTTCACTGAGCATATTACCATGTTATAACTTGGACTTGGAATTTTCAGCATTTAAATTTGCAAAATATGAGCACAAAAAAGCATTTTTTGCATAGTTTCGCTGGTTTACTTTTTTTATAAACATGCAGATAGAACAAAAATATGTAGGTTTATATTATTAAAACATACTCAAGTCACTAATTAGTATATATTCCTCTATGACTCAAGTATGAAAGAAGACACATTTTGTAAAGACATTTAACATTTTCTAAAGTAAATAATTTTGCTTCTACGTGTATAAAGTACAGTGCTTAAAATGTGTCTATGCAAAACCATTTTTTTACCCAAATATGCAAATTCCGAGCCCTATTTAAAACAAAAAATATGTAAGAGGTGTACCATATAAATATTCAGTGTAATATATTCTTTTGCTTTTAATAACTGAACTAATTATAAAAAATAATTTAAAGCTTATCTTTAATTGTTTGAATAATTTATTTCATTTCTAAAAACCGTTAAGGTAACATTTGAAGGGTGTCTTCTCCTAGGTTTGGAAGCAAAATGAACAGAGTGATTTTTTTGCCAATGTCGAGTGACATGTCAACGTTTTTTTACGTTTTGGACAAAATTGATGAACTTTCATTATTAAAGATTCATATCTTAAGTTTTTTTTAATTTTTACTTTTCTTCATTTCCTAATTTATACCGTAGGTGTATAAGAAAAGTATTGTGTTTGCAAAAAAACAGAAACCAGGAATTATTCGTTTCAATGTTTTTAAGACCTCCTGAGTGGTTTTCATAAAATTGTCTGCCTGTATGTGTGTGTCAGTTATTATCGTATCTCCTTGTGTATTTATCCTGGAGAGTTGAAGCTTTGTACAAAAATTAAGTCTACTACCGCTGTAGTTGTGCTATTCGGAAAATAATTGTTTCATGACATCATAAACCCACAAAAATTACTTATCAAAAATTTAGAAAAATCATGAAACGCGGAAAATGATGCGATTAGATTTAGATTTAGCAGGCATGTAGTCATATATAAGACCATATATATGTGCTAAGTTTCATCTCATTATAGTACAATTTTTATCAAATGACTTATGTATGTTTTTTAAAAATGTAAAAAATTGGAGAACAATCCAATTGAGTTGGAAATTTGTACAAGTGTAAACTATTATGTAATACATAAGTACTCTAAGTTTCGTTTCAATGCAATAAATATATTCATGATTTTTTGGGATCATAAAATTATAAGCAGCATGGAGCGTGGTCAGTGCCTGGATAGTTGACCACTGAGAATGAAACCGATGTATTTACTATCTGAGGGCGAGCCAAGTGAGTCCAGAGACGTGTTGGAGTATAAATTTGGTGAATTGTTTATTCTGAGGAAAATCAAAGCGAGTCTGAAGAAGGAAGGATGGGCGTAGCCAATACGATGACATGAGGAAAAGTTCAGAGGCACCCAGTACCAGATTTTCTATATACCTACATAAGGCCTTATTAGAGTTAACATTTTACTTTTTTCTTAATCCTTCTTTGAACAGATTTTTTATTTGGCAATTTAAATACAATTTTATACAATTTGTTGTACTTTGCATAGTAATTAATAATGCCAGGATCTTTTAAAGACTCAAAATTTCAAAGTTGCTTACCATTATCACCAGTATTTTCTTTGTTTTTTTATCTAGTATTTATAACCATAATGATATTAAACTGAGAAATAGTTAATTTAGATTATTTAGAAAATTATGAATGAAATAAATTGTTTAGATAATATATTTATATTTATTTTAACCAATAGGTCCAAAGTTCGTTGAATGACAAATATTTAAATCATAATATTTGTCATTGGCAATATATAAAAAAGTCCATAGAGACAACAAAAATTAAGAAAGGCTAATTATCACTTCAGTTTTAATATTTCATTCACTTAACTTATTACACATAATTCTTGCTTATAATGTCCATTTATTAAATCCAAAAGACTTAATTGTTGCAAAAATATATTTTGAGCTGAGAAACACTTTATTTATAAAAATTTACATTACAAAAGGAGTTGTCTTTCTTTAAAGGATTGATGCCTTTCTAATCAAAAAATAATTTAGTTTTTTGTGGAATGGTTAGTAAAGTAATAAAGGTGGGAAGATCCTAGATTTTAGCAATTATGTCCTGGGATGCTTTTTGACAGCCCCAAGAACATCCTCACCTCTTACCTAATAGAATCTCTATTCTCTTTGAACCTGTCTGATTCCTTAATGACCTTCAGAACATCTGCCCATGGGAGTTTCACTAAGTCGTCGTCTAGAAGAGTGGCTGATCCAAATATACTAAACCTCAGTCTAGCGTATGCTTCACACGTTCCCAGTGAAGTGATCTGTCGTCTCTTCCCCAACTTCACACTTGGGACACATTGGCTCTGCTTTTATTTTCATGGCATGCAAATGTCTCTGAAGCCAGCAGTGACCTGTCAAGATACCTACCAGGTATCATAAGCTCTACCTCCCCAAAGAGAGAGCCATATTATCATGGCTTTGTTGGTTTCTTCAACATTTTCCTAGCTTGTCTGCAATTAGCTTTGGTTGAGAGCATCCCTGGTTTTCACCATCGCGCCAGTTGTCTAAAAGGAAATTTACTTTGCTTCTGGTAAGTCCTATAGCTAGTTTTGGTACTTTAAAGGGTCCAGAGGAGCCTTCCCTGGCTAGTTCATTAGCGGTCTCATTCCCCTCTACTCCAGAATGACCAGGGACCCAAACCAGTGTAACTTTAATAAAGTTTGTGGAATGGTTACTCTTCTCTTTCTCCATGAGCTTCTCTAAATTTTTCTTTATAATAATTTACATTCCATGTATGTTACATTTCTCCTTATGAACTCCTCGGCTTGTTCCGGATCATTCGTTTCATATAGTAACTATTGTTATTAGTTTATCACTTGTGACCCACAGTTAAATAGTACAGATCATTTTTCATGAAACAACTAAAAACAAATTGGGATAATGAAACCTTACACTTGAGTAATAATGTTTAACAAAAATAATAATAAAACTTAAGTATAGGCATTTAAATAATTAATTGATTAAGAGTAGATACTTCACTCATAAACAACAAGTCCGAAGGGTAGAATATTGTTCTTCTCTAAATAGTCAAACCCCTATAGGAACGATGTAGAACAATTTTCGTAAGTTAAAAAATAGAGAGAGGATTGTGCAATGTGATACAACTTATAATAAATGTTATGATATGCTTAAGAGACCATGTCCTGATTCAGTTGTAGTCTCAATGCCTTTTCCTCGTGTAGTTGGTGAAGGATGGAACTAAGAGTCTCGCATGTTACTTAATGAATTTACAATACAAGAATTTAATTTATCTTTGAAAAGAAATGACAACTCTTCACCTGGCTTAGACAGCCTCCATTATTCCATGTTAAATAATCTTTCGCGATTACTAATTATTTTTAATAATATATTCACAGGCAAAATAGATTTTCCCAAGCCTTGTTTTAATGATAAAGTCGTTCCACGATTAAAATCACATAAATATTCCCACAGCTATTATGTGTTATATTCTGGGAGCTGAGGGGTACATCGGCTGTGTCATAAGATTTATGACCTATTCTGTCATGGGATTTGCTTTGGTACTGGAAAATATATTGACTTAGCAAAATTTTAAAATTATTATAACTATTTTATTTTTAAAATATCTGAAAAAGTTTCAAATATAAGTGATACTACTGAAGAAAACAACCATTTTTAGTCTTTATAAAAGAGTAAATTTTTTTGAACTGGTATAATATGTATAATTAAAATTTTTCGAAACATAATAAAATTCTTAGACATGCTAATTACAAAGGACCTACATTAAACCTAATGATAAAGCACTATACAAAAACCACATATTCTGTTCGGATACTTAATTATTTTTCACATCAAACCCATAACCATAAAATTAATTATGCAATTAACTTTAACCTCACAGATTTTCAATTTCACAGAGATACCATTCAAAAAATAAAAATTTTATTAAATCAATACAATTACCTGGCAACACTTGTTGACCTATTAATTAAAGAATACATAGAAGATAATTTAAATGATGATAAAGTTGAGTATTTAAACTTAAATTTAATATTCATTCCACTCCTATTTCTCAAAATCAATCCCGTGTTAATCTCAATTCAACTCCACAAAATCCTTTAAATTTAACATCTCCTATTATTCTTATAGTATATAACAAATCTCCAATATATTCAACTTCAATACACAAGAATCTATCAAAAATAGTAATAACAATCCTTCTACAAATAAAAATTCAAATAACACCAGTTCAAAATCCTAAATTTGCATCCATACCTTATTTCGGAAATCCTATTAAACAGATTATAAAACGATTTAACCCATACAACATCAAAATCGCTCAAAAAATCCATCTAATCTAAAATCTTGTTTTTATTTAAAAATCAAAGATCCTATTACAACTTTATTTTTTTTTATCCCACAAAATTTTTGTGTTTTGATTTGTATTTTAAATTTGCTTGGATATTAGTAAATGTAATTTTGTTTTTTTATTTGATTATTTTGATAGTTGAAGGTGGTAAGGTTACTTTTTTGATGTTTCAAAATTCAACCAATGGGGATCCTCTAGTAATAATATCTCTATGGTCTCGACATACAAATAGAAATAACCACTCCTTTTCCAAATGGATTTATCTTAATTATATTATTTTGGAATAATAGACTAAACTTTGTGTAGGGTGAATCTTCAAACGTGGAATGTTTGCTGGACACAGGTTTGGAACAACTTCTAGCTGAGAGTAGACCTGATCAGTATTTTAAGGTAACTTTTTCTATTTTGGATCATGGCCATGTAAATACTTATTATACAAAATCAATCAAATCGTATTTTGCAGATAACCATTTATTCTAGACGCATTTTTAAGACTATCCAAAAGTGTTCTTTATTTAACTAAAGGAAAAGATGTGGTGACCTCTAGTCCATGAGCCGGACCTGAAAAAAATGTGACTCATTTTGTACTACTTCAAACCAAATTTTTCTGAAAATATGCCTTAAATTATGAAGAAACAAACATAATCTGCCTATACAGAGTAGAGTCCTTTATTTGATTGCACATGCTCAAAATTTTATAAAACCACATACGTGGTTCCCCGCCACTTAAAAGCCAAAAAATATTGGCTTTTTGTGCATGTTTATTAGCTTTAAAAAATGTCCTCTTTGTGTTTTGCATACAACCTGCAGGGAACCTGCAGTTTGCGACCTGCAGGTTTTTTTGCAAATCGCAAAACCTGGAATTTTTGCGATTATATGATATTGTGAGCGATCTCATTCATGTGATGGCACTGTACTCTCTGCCATACAACATTAAAATTGCTCAAAAAATCCATCTAATCTAAAATCTCGTTTTTATTCAAAAATCAATGATCCTATTAAAACTTTAGACTATTCAAATATAGTTTATCGAATTCCTTGTAAAAAAATTGTGATAAAACATATACCGGATAGGCAGATTATAGTTTTGCTTCATAATTTTTGGTATATTTTCAGAAAAATTCGGTTCGAAATAGTACAATATGAGTCACATTTTTTAGGCCTAGCTCTTAGACTATTCTTATTGACCAAGAATTAACTGATGTTCATAGACAGCATGTTCAAAATTGGAAAACCTTCAATGCTTTGTTATGGTCTCAATAATTTGTTGAATGAATGCATGGATTGGATATGCCTTATTGGCTTATTTGCTGAATAAAGCCAATTGGAACATTAAAAATAGAGATTGATAGAAAAAATAGATTTTATTAAATAATAAACTAAACCAGCATTTTCTACCTTTCTAGTATTGTGACCATGTAAACTATTCTTCAAAATGTTGTGTCCCCCCTGTTTTTCAATTATAACTGAAATTCGGCAAGTAGTTTGTTAAAAATTATCTTATGTTGCTTTGCACTTTTCTTGTTTTTAATTTCATACATGAAATAACTTTTAGAAAACCATTAAACCTCTGAATCTTTCTTTTCTTATGGACAGAGCTCTATTTCAGTTAAGATGCAACCAAAGGTAAAATTTAGTGCTTTTCCAATATTAATGCTTATTAGTGTGTGATTTTTACCACCTAAAAACTATAGTATTTCTATTACTTTTTGTCATGTGGATTGGGGGAGATTTCTGGGCTCTAATTGGTTCCCGCCAATAATTCATGGTGGGTATGCACTGTTACTAACTATGAAAAAATGAATTGCCCTGGTCGAGGGGACATCATGATATAAACTGATTAAATTAAGCATTACTAATGATTTAACAAACTATTTGAGAATAATGTCACTTTTTTAAAACTCATTTATTTTTATTTAAACGAAAGAATGATTATTCAGTGTTGCTGAGTTTAGAACTAGGAAACTTTTTGTATTTGAAAAGGTGTTGAATCCTACAAATTATTTGACTCGAATATAGCACTGGGCGTCAAAAACTACCATAATTTAACACAAGGTTAAAATCAGCAGGCAGCTTGGGAAATAATGTGAGGGAGCCAATAAGGTTAGTTTTGGATTTTAAAATACTCCCACAATTTCATAACAGGGCAACCTAATTGGTTCCTTTACACTATTTTCCCACACTGTCAACTGATTTTAACCGTATGTCATACTATAGATAAACCATAGCAAGTATTATCATTTCCTATCAAGTGTTCATATAATATCCATGAAAAATCAAGTCGCTAGCAAATAAGCCAAAGCGAATTTCAAACAAGTTTGACAACTGAAAAAATCACTTCACGCCTAATTAGCAATTACTCTCAAGGTAGTGTTTTTTCTTAGAGTAGTGTGACCCCTTTCCCTGTATTATTTAATAGCATTAAAGTAATATCTGTCTTATTGCTATCTAAAATGATCCCAATACATTAAAAGATAGGGAACAAAAATAAGTGTCAATAAATTGATTCCTTAATCATTTTTTTTTTTTACCTATGAAACTTTTCTAATTTTCGTAGTTAAAAGACTCGAATTTTTTCAATCAAGCTTAATTTCTCCAAATTTTACATCATATTACAATATTACTTCAATTAACCAATTAAAATACAATGTTATAATATTGGTTCTTTTTACCAATACTTTTTTCTAAGATTATATAAAAATAAATAAATACATTGGCGAACCCACCGCTAAGTCCTGTGAGAGAAGTTTTTTAAAAAAATATCTTCAGGCCATAGGTGTGCTGGTAAAACCAAATAAAATAAGCCGTTGGCTGGTACCGAAAAATTTGAAGATTGACCTTGTTGGAGAATGGTTGAAAATTTGACCTTATTTAACATGTTTTTTTTGTCAAAATTTACCTTTAAAACCACTCTTTTATTTTATTGCTGTTTTTATTTTTTACATTGTCGTATAAATAGACGATAAGCCATACAAATGTTTAATATATTTATATTAAATGTTTTATTATATTTCAGATATTGACCCAAGAAGGGATAACTATAGCTCAACCAGTCGAGATGTGGGATCCTCTTAGTCTGACCCCAACCTCTGAGATCCAAGTCAAATCTACTCCTCTTACAACTGATGCTATACTTTCTTAGTAAGAGTATTAACTTACTCAAAACTGATATTTCACTGCGTAAATAAACTTTAACATAACTTGTTTTTTAGGTGTTAAAATTTTACTTGATTGCTTAAAAATCATATTTTATGTTAAAAGTTGTTCTATCTACTTTCTATGTTGTAAGTTTTATTTACAGATCAGTTACTTGAACTGTGAATTTAATTTCCCTCCCTGGGAATCGTAAAAAAGTGATGCCAACTTAACAGGGGTTTTTTAATGTTATATTGGTGACTAAAGCTAGAATATACCTGCTAATGTTGAATTGAATAAATCACAAAGTAATTTTAGTCTAAAAAAATAAAATTATCCCTGTCATATTACAAAATTAAACTTTTAACACGAGAAACAGTTTAAGTTAAATTTTACACTTAATTTCTTTTGCTGTTAATGACAGCATATGCCGTCATCAGAAAAACTTATTTTCATAAGTTTTTAAGAGCTGAAGGGTCATTATAAGATCATCTTCAGCTCTTTTTTCAGTTTAAAGTAATTTTAAAACTATATTTATAGTTAATATCTGTTTTAGGTGACTTGTCGTAAATACAATTGAATAAGTACAAGAGGGATGAAATATTTTTAATAATTATATTAGAGAAGAATGGAAAGTGCTTGTGTTATCTCCCTCACTAAGCCTCAGGAGCTAATAAAGTTTTCTCTTCGGCTTTCAGGAGGAAACTTAAACTTGAGCTGTAAAACTTTCTTCCATCCCTTGTTGCATTTTGACATTTTATTTTATTTTTAAGTGTGTGGGATTTACTAGTACAGGCAAGCTAATAATAACAGAATGCTAAACAAATTTTTATTTCTATAAAAATCTTGTTTAATACAGATATTAAGTACTTTTTGGGATATTGATGTTCATATAGTGAAACACTTCAGTTAATTTTCAAATGAAAAATGTCCCAAAGATATTTTTTAGTTGACCTCGCTAATAATGTTGAAAAAAGTCAGTTAATACAAACATCACTTGTGGTTTCTTTACTATGCCATTAAATATATGCACTTCTTAAAAGGATGATAACAAAATTTTTAGGTTAATCTGGTCTAATAGATTATTTAACAAAATTAAATAATTGGAAAAAAGTAGATAAGCATTTCAAATGTTTTTATTATTTTTATTTCTTTAGATATTTCTCTACAAATATACTATCCTGTTGTTCAAATTTTATTTGTACTACAAGAAAGGCCTCTGGGTCTATTATTTTTATCTAGTCTAAAAATTGTGATATAAGAATTATTTTTCATATAAGATTAATTATGAATAAATGCTAGGTATGTTTTAAAAATAAATCTAAGTTATTATTTAATAAAAAATATATATTTTTATTTACAAAGTTCTTATTTACATGTTTACAAAATTAATACTTTAGTTAAGTAAATTGACCATACATTTTTAAGAATTTACTTAAATAAACAATGGCATTAATACGTGGATCGATTGCTCACTCTACAAAAGTTCTTAAATCCCAATATTCATAAAAAAGGAAATTCACTAAAATCTAATATTACTACAAAATGTCAACAAATTTTTAATATCATTCACTAACCATATAGGCAAATTGAGCCCAATACTGCTAAGGTGGACTATTTGCTGTATACCTAGTATGGTCATATGTTTTAACATACTGTTTTTACTTGTCCTCATTTATACTATAGGTATATTGGAAAAGTATTGTTTGCAATAAAAATTTGAAACTGAGAGTTCGGCTAAATTATCAGTTTCCTGACCTAGTGAGATCTGAGTAGATTTTACAAGAGTTGCCTGTCTGTCTGTATGAGGGTCTGTGTCTGATATCATCAGAGTTCCTAAGGTATTTATGGTAGAGAGTTGAAACTTTGCCCAAAAATCAATTTTTAGGTCTTGTTGTGCTGTCCAGAAAATATGTTTTTATGATGTCATTTACTGGTAATAATGAAAGTGCGCTGGGCCCATAACCAATTAAAATAGACTTAAGAGAATGACTCTTTTAGATTGATATGAATGTATTGTATAGAAAGACTAACAAAATTGTTAGTTCCTACTTATGTCAAGTAAGATTTACTTGTGTCAATTTACAATGATCCTTCCCGTGGTTCTAAGAGCAATGCCAATTTTTCTAATCCACTAGGCTGCTGATTTAACTAAAGCTAGCATTTTAGCTAAATAAAGGCAACCAAAGACCTTGTTCCATAACACTTCCAGTCCAAAGGTACCTAACAATAGTACAAGAAAAAAAATGAAACTACTGAAATTTTTAAGAAGGTACAATAAAAATCTCACCAGGTTCTCACAAGAAATAAAACAATTTGTGTGTCTGTGTTATAGTGTCATTTGAACCTATCTATTTTGGCGAAAAAACATATGGCCATACTAGGCATTATCTCTCTCCCTGCTTTTAACCAACCAAACATGTGTCAAAATTAAATTATACCTATCCATAAATTATCAGTTTCACAATTAATAATCAAACCAAATAATAACAATAATGCTTAAGAGCCTTGGAGTTCATCAGGGATCACACCTGCAGGAATCACCTCAGGTAGGTAGCACCTATTACACTCCAATAGTTATGTATCTCAATTCGACACAACTTTTATTTTAACAAAAATCTTATACAAACTACCTTAACCTTGGATGTGAACACCTGAGTTCTGTGGTCTAAAGGGTTAGCATGCTAATGATTGAACAACCTCAATCCCTGTTACAGCTTAATCATTAATACATTAGTGCTTAAATACTATAACACAATTACATTGAACAATTGCTCAGATTTTACTACAACTTGTTATATCTTGCTAGAATATGATTATTTCTTCTTGGATAAAGAAGCACTCAACAATAGTCAGTTAATTTTCATATAAATAAAACCTGATCTATAAGTTTATGTAATTGTTTAATAAGTTAAATTCTGTTATGCAGAATTGGAATTCCACTTAATAATTTATCTGTTTGGGCTTCTGAATCTAAATATGTTACACTTACTGAATTGAAACTTTTATCTTTTGTTACACTGATTATTTATTTTTATTGGACTTAATGTACCCAGTTTATAAGAGGATTGAGCCAATAGTAATAGACTCTCTACTAGGATAGCTATCGAGATGAGATCTTGAGAATGAAATGCTTCTTTGTAAAGATTTGAAACTGACTGATGCTTCATTTTCTTCTTCCACGTTGCCTTGTAACTGAAACAGGTAAGTACAAAAACTTCTCTAGTAAGAGTATGTAAAAATATTACTATACCATAAAATATACCTTTCATCCAAACTTGGATTAAATCTATAAAAATAATACGTAATAAATTTATCATTTTAAGAATAATTATCACAAATATTTATGTCAGCTTGTTAAAAAAATTATTATTCAAACTTAAAATTTGGCTCTGTAACAAAACAGCCAAGTTGAATAAGCTGACTATCAATAAAGTACTAAGCCTTTGATTTATACTCTACTATGGGCGTGTTTTTAAAAATTTAAAAGGAGACAATTTTTTAAAAATAAATAGCATAGAAAACTCCCTAAACAAAAATTACACCTTGCAGTTTTTCTTTTTTTTTTTTGTTGCTTGTTCACTTTCTTAGAGAGATTGAAAGCATTGTACTAGCAAAAAATTAAAACCCCACATTTCTATCAGATTTATACTTCAACTGTTACAGTGCCTAAATAATTATGTTTATATTCTATTCAAAAATTTGGGTCCCTCTAAGCAGGGGTTAAAAATCAAGGCTAGGAAGCTTTTGAGTTACTAAAATAAAAATTGTCTGAAAAAATTGACATTAATTATTTAAACCATGAAATGGGTGTTATTCAATACATTACACTACAGTTAAATAAAAATACCTCTACTTTCTGATGTCGCATAACAGATGCCTGTATAAGAGCCTGAACTGAAGGGTTTTTCAATCCAAAAAAATGAGCTCCTTTTCCTCTTGTACTTACAACCTGATTTCACAAAAGACAAACAGGAATTATTAAACATCTCACAGGCAATAAAATTTGTTGGATTTAAGTTTTAATTTTTTTTAACAAATATCTTTATTTATTTAATTAATATACAATGTAAAAATAAAAATTATACATCTTAAATCTAGAATTAAAAATTAGTTACACATTTCATCAGTTTATAAACTGATATAAAGAAATAATAAAAAATATTAATACCTGTGTAGAAAGTCGGGCATTAAGTCTTTCCATCAGATTAGAATGTATTTCATCTATAGATCTTCCATTAAAAGTCTCTGATTCTCCTTCTATTGATATCTCAAATCTGAAAAATAGAGAATAACTCCTATATATTTAAAATAATACTCAGATTACATTTAAGAGAAAAGGAAATAAAAACTTAATTGATTTAGTATCAGTAGAAATCAATGCAAAAGCTAAAATTTACATCTCTTTGTATTTTTTAAATAAAACAATTTAGTTTTTATTTTAATATTATTAGTATTTGTCACATTTTATATCATTAGTTAAAATTGTAGACACTAGAAGTGAGGAGTTGTTATCCTCAGTCCCATTTAATGGACAAATTTTAACTTGATTTTTAGCAAATTTTAAGATAAAGTGGACTTTTTTTACTTTTCCTCATTTATACCGTACCTAAATAGGAAAAGTAATGTTTTCGCAAAAAAAATACAAAACAGGGATTTCACCAGAATCAGTGATATTGTTTCAGGCATTTTTTAAGACCTCCAAAGTTTATCATCATAGCTCCTAGGGTATTTATGCTTGAGATTGAAACTTGATACAAAAATCAATCTTAAGGTCTAGTTAAGCTATCGGGAAAATAATTTTTTATAATGTCACTAACACGCAATAACTACAGCAACAATTTCAAAAATTCTTAAAACTCTGAAAATGTTTTGATCAATTTGAGATTTGGCACCCTTGTGCACGAATGTAAGACTAATAAAAGTTTACCACATTATCAGCATTAGTTCAATTTTTATTGAGTGACTTGTCAAAAATAATCTGATTGAGTTGTAATTTGGTACAAGTGTATTTTGTTTTAATATATTTACGGTTTTTGTTGGATTATGAAAGTTAAGCAGCATGAAGCGAGGTCAGTGCCTGGATGGGTGATTTCTGAGACTAAAAACTAATGTATTATTTACTATCTGAGGACGAGGGAAGCAAGTCAGAAATAGTAGGAATATGTGTAGCAAATCCAATGTGGTGAGTAAAAGTTCTGAGGGACCTCATACCCAATTTTTTTTCGATGAGCTGAAATACATTATCATAGTACAAGTCATGCTTTTATGATTGTTCCAAAAACAAATTTACAATAAGAAGACAATACAATGCAGCTACACAATTTTTATAGAATCAATTCTTTGCCCAATGAAACCGTGATAGATTCACTTTTAATTTAAATATTGATTGAATTCATATATTATGCATTTATTTATCGTATTATTGCATTATTATATCAGACACCTAGTTATAAATGTTTTTTTTTACTTACTTTGGTCCCTGCCCGCCATCTAATATCTTACATGTGTATATAGTTTGTTTCTCTGGATCTTTCAAACTGCCATATATTCTTGTAGCATAGTAATTGATAGGGTACACAACGTCTTCTGATCTAAATAGCGGCCTGTCCGTGACCTGAAATTGTATAAACATGAAGCTTTTGCAGCTAATATATTGAGGTTCCTACTTTAACCAAGCCCTCGGTATATTGCTTTAAATTTAAATCACAATGCATACATGCCTAAAGAAGTTGAAAAATAAACAAAATGACATGAAACTTCCTTTACAATTTGATTTGATAATATTTAATTTTTGATTAATCGCTTTTCTAAGAAACTGATTTTTGACTTGGTCACTTTAAACATAGAGAAATTATTACTAGAGGGACTCTATAGTTTCAATTTTGAAACATCAAAAAAGTAACCTGAACACCTTAACTTATAAATAAAATCAAATAATCAGCACAAAATTACAATAAATTGTATAGTAGAACATTAAAAATACAAATCAACACACAACAAATGTGCGGAAGGCTGAAATTAATTGATTTATTAAAACCTTACCTCTCTCCGAAAGGAGGTTGCAATGAGGTTACACAGAGCCGTTGAGAGCCCCAAATGGATGTTTCAGACCTCTGAATGTATTGTGATAGGCTATGTCCCCTCTAGTATATATCTATATGACTTTAAAAGTTGAAAACAGTAGAGATTCAATACATAAAAATTCTAACTTTCGTTTTTGGTATCTCGATTAGGGAAAAGAGACTTGTCGTTTAAATTATGTGTCTAAAAAAAGGAACCATGCATACCTCTCCAATACAGTGTAGTGTGATATCACCCAGCTTAACAGGACACAATAACCTTCCTTGAGGATCTAAAGTAATCATTTTAACCAGTTTCTTCTTTTTAACTGGCATATGTTTCTTTGCTATAGGTTTACCAGCCTTCATTATGTTTTCTACAACCATATAGAAACAACACAATATAATTGAAAGGATGGATTACAATATTCACCCCTCTCTCTCTTCCTCCCCACACATCAAGTTCTTAAATTTTTTAAAGGTAGATTAATGTAACTTAATTATTATTTGATTGAAATGTTTACCATAAATACAAGTAATGTATTTATTGATAGGCTTGAAAACATAATTATAATTTGAGACACCTTTTAGCAAATTTTTATCATAAAATTATGCTTATTGTATCAGTTGTTGCGACAGTATGAATTTGGCAGATTCATGATGCAAAACTTATGAAACAACAGTTCCCTGATCTAGCATAGCACATGTGCTATGCACACTGATCTAGCATATTCCTGGGTGTCTCTCGCAAAATTAAATTAGGTAATTTAGTACAATACCTATTCCATCTTTGAAAACTGCTCAAAACTAATTACTTTGTAGAATCATCAACAAATTTTCTCAATAAATAAAGTTAGATGTTTCAATATTCTAAGGTAAGTCACATTGTAATATTATTATGATATGTTATTCTTTTTTATGAAAAAAAAAAACACTTAGCAAATAAGTTTTGCCATTTATGGCCAAGGAAAGTGTAACCTTTTTAATCCTTCTGGTCAAAAATTCTACAATAAACAATATGAATTATATTATTTCTCATTTGAGACAACTTAGTTTTGCTAAACATGAATAGTTGACACAATATCAGTCTTTAATCAGTTCTTTCGGCACCCTGATGAGTTAGACATAACAAAACAATGTTGGGACATAACATTATGTTGAGTCATCATTGATGACAGATATAGAATGATGGAACAGTTCCCAGATGTAGCATTGCATGTAACATTTCATGGTGTCTCTCGCACAATTTTATTGTATCTACATTGATAATCTCACATGTCATAAGTACCTCCTTTATGATGTTTATCATTTATAACTCATACCTGCACTCGTGGGTGTTTTTTTAGCAGGTGGTTTCTTGTTTGGTATGATTTCAGAAGTAGTAGATGCCACTTGTGCTTTAATAGCTAATAAATCACTATCAGCTGAAACATATCATTAATAAGCATTTTAATAGCAATACTGGTTAATCAATTTTTTAAACAAAAGTTGAAAATAAACCTCTTAAAACGAACGAATGTGTAGGTTTTAGAACACAACCTAAAATGTTGATTACATAATAAAAAAAATATTGGTCTGTTTTGGCTCCCCGAAAAAAGTACAAAAAAAATTCCTCGGGGACAAATTACCTCAGAACTTTTCCTCATCACATTGTATTTGCTATGCTCATCCTCCCTACTTGATTCGCTCGCCCTCAGAATATACAACTCGTCAAATGTATACTGCAATACCACATCGGACTCTCTTCACTTGTCCTCAGATATAAAATTCATTTGTTTCATCCTGAGTGATCACCCGTACAGTACTGACCACCAATGCTTCTTAACTTTTATGATCCAACAAAAATCATAGGTATACTAGTCATATTGAAACGAAACTTAATGTACTTATTTATTATGTAATAGTATACACTTGTACAAATTTCAACTCTATTAGATTATTTTCCGATTTGTTCCGAATTTTTTAAAAAACGTACACAAGTTATTTGATAAAACTTGAACTACAGCTGATAATGAGATGAATTTGGCACATAAGTTAGTCTTATAGATAGCTACATGGGTGCTAAATCTCAATCTGATCGCATAATTTTTCCGCGTTTTATGATTTTTTAAAATTTGCTGTGTCATTATTGTAGGTTAATGACGTCATAAAAAATTGTTTTCCAAACAGCACTACAGCGGTAGACTGATTTTTGTACAAAGTTTCAACTCTCTAGCATAAATACACTGGGCTCTACGATGATAACAGACACTCACACACATACAGATAGACAACTTTGCAAAAGCCACTCAGGAGGCCTTAAAAACACCTAAAACGGTTAATTCCGTTGACATCCCGGTTTGGATTTATTTTACATGTACAATACTTTTCTATATACATACAGTATTAATGAGGAAAAGTTAAAAGGTAGCTAAATTGGTTTTTGATATGAGCACATATTTATTCTATGACACCAAAGTTCCACAATGTATTGAAGGAGAAAAAAATCTTCTAATTACTTTATTAACTAACAAAAACTATAGGGAAGGTTTCTTATCTAATGATGTTCTATTTAAACTATTGATTACATAGATGATCTATATATCTACCAATTAATATATATCTAACTTTTTCTAATGATTCAACATTTAGATTTACTGATGCACGCCAAAAAGAACCTCAAAACATAGTTTTACTCCTTTTAATACAACAAACTGTCCTATACACATTCTTAAAGCCTGTTATAATAATATTTAATTAGATAACAAGCAACACATCTTATTTAGTGGAGCAGTTTTTGAACATAATAATTTAAAAGGAAAATTACTGAGTATATATTTTCATGGTTGCATTGTAATGTTTTATCAGGTAGTCATAAACTACCTCTCTTCGATTTTTATAGATTGAAGTGAAAACAAGAGAAACATACCACTAGTTTTACTGATAGGTTGGTAAGTGATGAGCTTTTTAAATAAATAATTCCTTTCATCTATCATATGGTGAGTTTTTTCTTGGAGTATCGCTATTTGATCACATAGTGCTCCATTTTCCTAATATAACAATCACATTATTAGTTTACATTAAAATTAACCTATAGCGGTATTAGAAAAAGGTATAAACAACTAACGTAATGCAATTATAAGTAAATCACAGCAATATTAGTTCTAAGCCCAGCTCTAACCTGACATGATTAAATGTATTAGCTGGAAGAGAATAAATGTGTTTGAAATAGGAAAGTTGAAGCTTCTCAATCTGGTCTATGGAACCTGAGAACCATAAGTTCTAGAATAACCATAGACCATCTTAAAGAATAGAAAGATGAGTCTCTTCACAGATAACTTTGTTTATTTACAAATTACACAAAGCACTTTCGACCTAACAAGAGGCTATCATTAGTGCCTGACAAACAAATAAAAAAAATACAAAATTAAAAACTCAAAGATAACAAAAATACCTAAGGGTGAAGCCACCGATCATATAACATACGTAAAAATGGTGGACTAAATAATAACATCTGGTCAACAAGCCAAACGACTGCAGCACTGGGTGGCCACTACAGAGCCAGCTATCAGCTGATTGGGCTGGTCTGAAATTTTTTACATGTGTCAGTATAGGAGTTTCCCTACTTGGTTTATATATTACTTTATGCTGAACAAAAGTAATGTGCCAGGAGCTCGATTATTAACAAATAATCAAGCTCCCTTGACAAAAATCATGAGTGAGAGAAGCCCTTGAATTGATCATAATTGGTGGTCTTGGATTCTGCTTGTCAATTATGACAAGGGCTATAACCAGCTATAGCAATTCTGTTTAGTGTGCATATTTTAGTGTAGTTAGTCTACCACCTAATAAATTGGTTTCTTTCCTGGGAGAGCAAGCTCAAAATGTCAGGAAACAGGACTTGATCTGCCAGGGCATTGACTCATATCTACAGTGGCAGATTATGATTTATGGAGTACAATTGGCAGAATTAATTTAGTGTATTATAATGGTCAGACATTTTAAGTCAAAATCTGGTACTTGTATTGCAAATGTTGGCTCCGGTCTCTCAAGTAATTGACCTCTGCCTAAAGCGGCAGACTAGTATTTTTCATTTAGATTAAGTAGAATCACCTGGCAAAATATTGCTCCTTCAAAAATTATTTGAAGGAAACTTTGACTATATCTGCAAGACGAATAGCTGTGTACTATAAGGGAGCAGACTACTGAATCTGTAGTATATACGTGTAGCAGAATTATATACTTTAAAATCAAACTGGGACTCCTCAGTCAAAATAGAGTTTATTGGGGGACATTTTGAGCTTGCTCTGCCAGGAAATAGTCCAATTTATAAGGTGGTAGACTAATTACAATAAAAAATGCACACTAAACAGAATTGAATTGCAAGAATTTTGCTGTGGGACTCACTTACTGTCGCCATAGTTATTGCTATTGCTGGTTATAGCCCCCAATCTGTGGTGATTAACAAGAAAAATACATATTAGACAATCAAGTATGGTCAGTCAATCCAAAGGGCCAAACCTTGGGGTCCTCTTGCTCACGATTTTTTCATGAGCTCTTGGATTTTAACCACACCGATGAAGCCGTAGCTGCATCAACTTTGACAGCCCGAAATACATAAGGGAACTCATTTGTGGATTCCATTCCACTATGGTTTATTCTACTCCACGATTGTACACAACAAATTGCCGCTGCACCACGGAGCCCAGCTTTATATTACTACAGAGCCAAATATATATCATACTCACATAAACTAAATCGCTAATGAGTCTTTTGATTCTTTTGCACTTCTTCCTATATTTTTCTTGTACAACTTGTTCCTTAGTAAATATAGGAGTCTCAAGCTTCATGTTATTTAAACCTCTTTTAAAGTCCATATCAACAATACACTCGGTAATAATAATGCACACTCAATTATATTTATTAATTGAAAATTTTTAACCTTTCTATTATTGTTTCTATTTATTTAAATATTTTTTTATTCTATTATATCCTTTAATTATGATAAATATTTTAACACTTTTGAATTACGAAGGCCCTTTAGATTTTAAATCGAGTACATTTTCATTTTTACCAAAAAACCCAGTTCAGTCACATAAAAACTCGTCTACCTGACGTGTAGGATTAGTATTTATGTACATCCGGATTAGTATCTCAAATAAAACGTCACGAATTTTCGCCTCTTAGACCTCAGATAGAACCTCAAACTTAGTATATATCACCAATTATACCATATATTATTATAAAAAAAATTAATAACATAAAAATAAACTATCAAAGTATATTTTTCTTGGCTAACCCAAATCCTTCAAGCGCCCAATTTCAATTCAAACTTTCACATTTTACACTACCTTATCCACCTAGAAACTAAAATTATTACTTTTAATGTTAGTATTATAACTATTGTCACTAATTAGATAAAATCTAGAGGTGTACACTCCTTTGTAAAGAAGCTATTGTTTGACATATAGATAAAGGTATTTATATCTCCACATACCCCAGATTCAATTCAAACTTTTACATTTTACACTATCTTATCCACCTAGAAACTAATAATTGTTACTTTTAATGTTAGTATTATAACTATTGTCACTAATTAAGATAAAATCTAGAGGTGTACACTCCTTTGTAGAGAGCTATTGTTTGACATATAGATAAAAGGTATATTTATACTCAAATACCCAGATTCAATTCAAACTTTTACATTTTACACTATCTTATCCACCTAGAAACTAAAAATTATTACTTTTAATGTTAGTATTATAACTATTGTCACTAATTAAGATAAAATCTAGAGGTGTACACTCCTTTGTAAGAGAGCTATTGTTTGACATATAGATAAAAGGTATTTCTCCTCAAAATACCCCAGATTCAATTCAAACTTTTACATTTTACACTATCTTATCCACCTAGAAACTAAAATTATTACTTTTAATGTTAGTATTACAACTATTGTCACTATTAAGATAAAATCTAGAGGTGTACACTCCTTTGTAAGAGAGCTATTGTTTGACATATAGATAAAAGGTATGAATACTCAAATACCCAGATTCAATCAAACTTTTACATTTTACACTATCTTATCCACCTAGAAACTAATAATTGTTACTTTTAATGTTAGTATTATAACTATTGTCACTAATTAAGATAAAATCTAGAGGTGTACACTCCTTTGTAAGAGAGCTATTGTTTGACATATAGATAACAGGTATGTATATACTGTATATATTCCACATACCCAGATTCAATTCAAACTTTTACATTTTACACTATCTTATCCACCTAGAAACTAAAATTATTACTTTTAATGTTAGTATTATAACTATTGTCACTAATTAAGATAAAATCTAGAGGTGTACACTCCTTTGTAGAGAGCTATTGTTTGACATATAGATAAAAGGTATATTTATACTCAAAATACCCCAGATTCAATTCAAACTTTTACATTTTACACTATCTTATCCACCTAGAAACTAAAATTATTACTTTTAATGTTAGTATTATAACTATTGTCACTATTAAGATAAAATCTAGAGGTGTACACTCCTTTGTAAGAGAGCTATTGTTTGACATATATATAAAATTTATACTCAAAATAACCCAGATTCAATTCAAACTTTTACATTTACACTATCTTATCCACCTAGAAACTAATAATTGTTACTTTTAATGTTAGTATTATAACTATTGTCACTAATTAAGATAAAATCTAGAGGTGTACACTCCTTTGTAAGAGAGCTATTGTTTGACATATAGATAAAGGTATGTATATACTGTATATAACATACCCCAGATTCAATTCAAACTTTTACATTTTAACCTATCTTATCCACCTAGAACTAATAATTATTACTTTTAATGTTAGTATTATAACTATTGTCACTAATTAAGATAAAATCTAGAGGTGTACACTCCTTTGTAAGAGAGCTATTGTTTGACATATAGATAAAGGTAATATACTCAAAATACCCCAGATTCAATTCAAACTTTTACATTTTACACTATCTTATCCACCTAACTAAAATTATTACTTTTTGTTAGTATTACAACTATTGTCACTAATTAAGATAAAATCTAGAGGTGTACACTCCTTTGTAAGAGAGCTATTGTTTGACATATAGATAAAAGGTATGAATATACTCAAATACCCAGATTCAATTCAAACTTTTACATTTTACACTCTTATCCACCTAGAAACTAATAATTGTTACTTTAATGTTAGTATTATAACTATTGTCACTAATTAAGATAAAATCTAGAGGTGTACACTCCTTTGTAAGAGAGCTATTGTTTGACATATAGATAAAAGGTATGTATATACTCAAAATACCCCAGATTCAATTCAAACTTTTACATTTTACACTATCTTATCCACCTAAAAACTAAAATTATTACTTTTAATGTTAGTATTATAACTATTGTCACTAATTAAGATAAAATCTAGAGGTGTACACTCCTTTGTAAGAGAGCTATTGTTTGACATATAGATAAAAGGTATATTTCTCCTCAAAATACCCCAGATTCAATTCAAACTTTTACATTTTACACTATCTTATCCACCTAGAAACTAAACTATACTTTTATGTTACTATTATAACTATTGTCACTAATTAAGATAAAATCTAGAGGTGTACACTCCTTTGTAAGAGAGCTATTGTTGACATATAGATAAAAGGTATATTTACAAATACCCAGATTCAATTCAAACTTTTACATTTTACACTATCTTATCCACCTAAAACTAATAATTATTATTTTAATGTTAGTATTACAACTATTGTCACTACTTAAGATAAAATCTAGAGGTGTACACTCCTTTGTAAGAGAGCTATTGTTTGACATATAGATAAAAATATGAATATACTCAAAATACCCCAGATTCAATTCAAACTTTTACATTTTACACTATCTTATCCACCTAGAAACTAATAATTGTTACTTTTAATGTTAGTATTATAACTATTGTCACTAATTAAGATAAAATCTAGAGTGTACACTCCTTTGTAGAAGAGCTATTGTTTGACATATAGATAAAGGTATGTATACGTATATATTCCAATACCCAGATTCAATTCAAACTTTTACATTTTACACTATCTTATCCACCTAGAAACTAAAAAATTATTACTTTTAATGTTAGTATTATAACTATTGTCACTAATTAAGATAAAATCTAGAGGTGTACACTCCTTTGTAAGAGAGCTATTGTTTGACATATAGATAAAAGGTATATTTATCAAAATACCCAGATTCAATTCAAACTTTTACATTTTACACTATCTTATCCACCTAGAAACTAAAATTTTTTAATGTTAGTTATAACTTGTCACTATTAAGATAAAATCTAGAGGTGTACACTCCTTTGTAAGAGAGCTATTGTTTGACATATAGATAAAAGGTATGATATACAAAATACCCAGATTCAATTCAAACTTTTACATTTTACACTATCTTATCCACCTAGAAACTAATAATTGTTACTTTAATGTTAGTATTATAACTATTGTCACTAATTAAGATAAAATCTAGAGGTGTACCTCCTTTGTAGAAGCTATTGTTTGACATATAGATAACAGGTATGTATATACTGGTATATATTCCACATACCCAGATTCAATTCAAACTTTTACATTTTACACTATCTTATCCACCTAGAAACTAAAATTATTTACTTTTAATGTTAGTATTATAACTATTGTCACTAATTAGATAAAT